>JBBDGP010003402.1:0-265000 GCA_037952835.1 Lithobates septentrionalis
GCACACAAGATGAAGCTTCCATTGCCCAGAGCCAGATTCTGGCCACGTGAGACTCCGGCTCCCGGAACGCTCTCTGCCTGAATGTGAATCACAACTCTGCTCTCATCACTGCGAGAATTGGGATTGTATTTGACTATGGAGCTTCTGACATTACTAAATACAATAAGGAAGAAGAGGACATGGAGGCACTGTGGAGGAAGATCCCATCCTACAATAACCTGCCCTACCTGGTAGTGGGTTCTTCATTAGGGTGCAAAAATCCCAAGAGGGGAAGGAACATGGGGTTCCCTAAAATGGACATCCTCAGATTCCGGGGGAAGGCTTTTTTTTTCATCAGATGAGTGTAAAGTTGTACAGCGCATGCGCAAGATGAGTCACATGATGTCCTGCGCTTCATCTTGCTCCATCTTGCGCATGTGCAATAAAACTATACTGCGAGATCTTGCAAGATCTCATGAGATCCTGCAGATTAGGTCAGAGATTTCCCTGAAGGCACTAATTATGTTGCCTACCCAGGAGCACCACTGTGGCTGGGATTACCCAGGAAATTGACACAAGAACAGTGGCGGCCACGCATATGGGGCACCGTCCCCCTTAACTATGCACCCGGCCCCTAATCTACATGCAGGGCACTGGATGCATGGATTTCAATGTTTTGTTTCTTTTGAAGCACATGATTAGAGCCTGAGGTTCCAATTGGCTTCAAAAAGGGTGGGCTCGGGGGGGGGGCGCAGAGCACTGTGCCCCGAGCCCACACAGTTATGTGACATTAGCAAATTAATATTCGCTAATGTCTTCCTGCTTTTCCTCCCAGCCAATCAGGAAGCGGTTGGCTGGGAGTTCTAATACCCAATAGGCCCTGAGTCCTAAGTCCTGATTGGCTGGGAGGAGAAGCGGCCGCCGGGACTCGGGATGGGACGCAGAAGCTGCAACCTGAATGTAGTAAGCACGGGCCTGGCGAGTGACGGGCGAGCAAATCGACGATCGAGCGAGTGATTGGGGAGGCGCCGATCGATCGAGCACCGGGGGGGTGGGGGGTTGTTGGCTGGCTGGAGGAGGGTGGCTGGCTGGGGGGGGCATGCCCCCCCCCCCAAGAAAATTTAACACCAGCTGCCATTGCACAAGAAGATAAGTACATTACAAAAAAAAAAGAAAAACAGCTGTGGTAGATACTTTCACATCAACATGCAGGGATGCTAATGTGAAGTTTATTAGGAAGGGGGTTGAGGAGGTCTACTTTTAAGTGGTTGTAAAGCCTCAAGGTTTTTCACCCTAATGCATGCAACCCTTTTTCTTACCTGAGCCCGATCCAATCCAGCGAGTGCAAAGGCTCGAGCAGCTGTCTCTCCCCTCATTGGAGAGATTGATAGCAGCAGGAGCCATTGGCTCCAGGGCCATTTTTAAGGCAGGGCAAAAGGGGCAGCTGCCCTGGGCCCTGTCATTGTTGTGGGGCCCAAAGCAGCTGCCTCACACTTGCCAACTATCCTGGTTTAAATTCCCTTGTCCCTTGAGGTTTTAGTCCCGTGCTGTGTCCCAATATCTCAGTGTGAAGTGCTGCTACTAATGCTGCCCAGCTCTGCCCTATTGTTGTGTAAAGATGAGTCACCTGCAGACCCTGTGTTTACATGTAAATTACCGGCATTCATATGTAAATAGGGGCGCCCAGCAGCATTGATATGTATACCATGCCCCCCCCCCCCCCCCCAGGGTCATAGCCACAGTAATCTCTAGCAACCAATCAACATGCAGAAATCATGTGCTGTAACCTCTAGCAACTAATCACTGAGCCGTAATGTGTGCTGTAACCTCTAGCAGCCAGTCAGTGAGCGGTAATGATACACTGTAACCTCTAGCAACCAATCGCAATAGATGCCTGATCTGATTCAGTAAACTGATTTTGAGTCTCGCTGCTATTTATTGTATGTCTCAGAGCAGGTGGAGAGCAAAACTGCATGGGAGGGGGGCCCAAGAAAAGTTTTGCCCAGGGTCCAATCAATATTAAAGATGGCCCTGATTGGCTCCCGCTGCTGTCAATCAAGTCCAGTGACACAGGAATGGGGGAGGGGCAGAGCCGATTCCCGCTGTCTGTTTTAATGGACGCAGCAGCGAGACTCGGGAGCAAGCACACACGGGTAAGCTCCAGTCGGGGACTTTGCCCAGGCTGAGATGATGTCATCAGTCTGCTGCAGGCGGAAGGAAGCATTTCCTCAGTCTCCAACATTGTAACTTTGTAGCAAGTCACAAGGTGAGAGGCTGCAGCTGGGGCTGATCTGTGTTAGGTATTTGTGAGCACAGCAGATGGCATCTTGGTCCAGGAAGTAGATGGTGACCCTGGATACTGATGGTGGCGCCTCTTTGGAAGAAGAAGCAGATGAAGACCTTATCAGGGGGAGTACTACGATCTCTATGAGAGGCAGGGGCATTGCTAGGTCTACAAAAGATCTGGGGCTAGAGCCCATAGCAGCGTAGTAAAGAAAGTCATACGCTTGGGTGGGCATACACATGTATATACAGTAATATACGTGTGGGTGTATATATATCCCCAGAGAGCCCCCCGCTTACATCAGGGTCCCCAGAGAACCCCCCCTTACATAACCTTACATCAGGGTCCCCAGAGAGCCTCCCCCTTCCATCAGGGTACCCAGAGGGCCCCCCCACTTACATCAGGGTTCCCAGAGAGGCCCCCTTACATTAGGGCCCCCAGAGAGCCTCCCCCTTAAATTTGGGTCCCTAGAGAGCCTAGGCCTTAATATCAGGGTCCCCAGAGAGCCTCTCCCTTACATCAGGGTCCCCAGAGAGCTCCCCCACTTACATAAGGGTCCCCAGAGAGCCTCCCCTCCCCTTAGGGACCCCTGCAGAGACTCGGGGCTATTGGCCTCAGATTCGGGGCTATAGTCCCAAAAGCCACCCCCTAGCAATGCCCCTGATGAGAGGTAATACCCGGAAGTATTACACTAACATATTATACGAAGCAGCACTTATCTTATAAATATATATCTGATGACAGGTCCACTTTAAACACTGGAGGAAAACGGTTTTACAGCCAGGCAGGTTTTAGCCATCAGGTATTATCCTCATTCCGGAGGATCCCGAACAAATGGCGCAGTAGCAGGTTGTACGAATGGCGTCTCTGAGCCAGGAAGCCGCCGGCCCCCTCTAAATCGTCTCTTCGAGGAGCGCGTCCAAATGGGCAGGGAACAGAACGCCGCGGTTTTTTTTGGCTCGTCTCTGGGCACAAAAAGTCATCATCTTCCATCATCCGGGCCGAGGAGGTGGGGGGGGGGGGGTGGCTGGGACGAGAGGAACGCCTCGCCGCGCCATTTCCGGACGGGGTCAATATGTCACGATGACAATTCTCTCAGCTTGTGGTGAATCTCTTGTGCTATTGGAGGGCGGACAAATAGCAGCTATATTCTGGCTGTCCTCCTGTGTGGCCGATCGCAGAGCGCGGGGGGGGGGGGGGGGGGGGAGGGGAGATGATGCCTCGTGCCTCATTACGCCGGCCGCTGGGAATTAAATTACTGAGCCGCTTTAACCTGTTACTGACCAGCAGAAAAAAAACTCAGCTGATATTTTTTTTTTTTTTTTATGTGCTTATGTGACCACAGAGAATACGGCACGGCAGGAATGACCTGATTTGTAAAGCGAGATCAGCGGACAAGCTGGAGATCCTTTGGGCTTGATTTACTAAAGGCAAATAGACTGTGGACTCTGCAAGAGGAGCTGTTCCCGAGATTTATAAATAAGCAGAAGCTCTGCTGACTTCCATCATCCAATCATGGGCAAGCAAATATGCTGTTTTTTTAATTTTCCTGGACGTGATTGGTTATTCTTTGCAAAGTGAAGGTTTACCTCATTTACTAAGCTCTGGAGCGACTGCACTTGCAAAGTGCGCAGTCTGTTTGTCTTTAGTAAATCAGCCCCTTTTTCTCTTCTATGTTTATTCTGCCATCAGGGAGTATTCAACGTTTTGGTGCCCTTTTGTTTTTAATCTTCATTAATCTCTACAGCAGTCAACCTCCTTTCGGGATCTCTATATGCCACTTGACATCCTATTAAGTCAGCATGGCTGCTACAAGTGTGAATTTACTGCTACTTTCTATCATTAAAGTGGATGCTAAAACCAACGGTCGCGACTCTGTACTGGAAAGCCTCGTACACACGATCGGATTTTCCGCAGACAAAACCTCGGACTCTTGTCCGAAGGCGTGTGCCTGGATTTTGTCTTGCATACAAACGGCAAGGAATTGTCGGCCAACAAACACGAACATAGTGACGTACTACGTTGTTTTTCACCTCATTAGCGCCACCCTTTGGGCTCCTTCTGCTAAATTCATGTTAGCAGAAGTTTGGTAAGTGTTGATTCGCGCTTTTAATTTAGCGCTTTTCAGTTTGCGTTTTTCAGTTCGTTTATGAACGGCCGTTCCTCAACCAGGCATGTTGCATAATCGGAGGAGATAACGTGTTATTTATTATTGGCCTTGGAGTTATTGCTTTAACCCAAGTCCAGTCCAGGAACAGGAGGAGTTCTTGGACCAAAAATTGGTTGCTTTAGTAATCGTGACCAATTCTGTCATATGCCTTTGCTGCGGGAGCTCCAGGAGAATAATCCGGATGATTTTCGGAATTATCTCCGGATGACGGACCCCTGCTTTCACCAACTCTTGCCATTGCTGACCCCCCTATATTAAGAAGCAGGACACATGCATGAGGCTTTTATTTTATTTTTTGGTTTAATAATAATGATTTGATTTGGTATGTTTTCTATATTTTTGGATGCATAGAATGCACTTTTTGGTTAAAGAGGAGTTCCACCCAGGCGAGCCATTAAAAAAAAAAAAAATTAAAAGTCAGCAGCTACAAATACTGGAGCTGCTGACTTTTAATTGGACACTTACCTGTCCCAGGGTCCAGCGATGCGGGGGATCGAAGCCCCGCTCGTCCCCCCCCTCCGCTCGTCGGCGCTGGCATTTCAACTGTGGGCGCCGGGCTGTGGCTTCACAGCCTGGCACCCACTGCGCATGCGCGAGCGGCGCCGCGCGCCGTGATTGGCCGCTCAGTCACCTGGGACCTGTAATGGGTCCCAGATGATTGACAGGAGGGAGGGAGAAGAGCCGAGCCCTTCCTGTGCCAGGGGGAAGTGATGTCACCAGCCCAGGCAGAGGAAGGGGGCAGACTACGAGGGACCACCTAGCAACAGGCATTTAGAGGTGAGTAAAAAAAAAAAAAAGTATCCAAATGTTTTTTTGGTTTTTTTTTTAGAATTTTTTAGATATGTTTGTTTTTTTGGGTGGAACCCCACTTTAAGTTCTATTGGCAGATAGCATGTCTAATTTTATTTGTTTTCTTTTTTTAATGCACAATAAAAAAAATAGTGTAGAATAATACTTGGCTGTGTGTGTTACTTCAAATGACAGTTTGGGAGTCGGCAGTTACATTTAAAAAAATACAATGTAAAATTAACAAGGGACACCAACATAGTTGTATCTTTGATCTTAAAAACTACAGGATAATGGTGTTGTGGTAACTTGCCCAAATAAATTTAAAAAAAAACATAATAATATTGTTCTTGATATCACTAAAAAAAAAAAGCCTTTGAAAATTTGTTTGCAAAAACTCCATCAGTATCACCAGCAAAGCAGCTTCATTATTATCCCATTAAAGAAGAAGAGAATTGTGCGCTGCATTTCTAGATTTCATAATTTGCTGCGTCACGAATGTTAATTCTCCATTACGAACGCTAGTTTACAAGACCGACCGCTTCCGACTCATCCTTGCCTCCGAGCATGCGTTTCTGTACTTTGGACTTTTGTGTGACGGACTTGTGTACACATGCTCGGAAAATCCGACAACAGACATTTGTCCGCTAAAAATTTTAAAACCTGCCATCCAACATTTGTCCGCGGAAAATCCGACAACAATTGTCCGATGGAGCATACAAACGGTCAGATTTTCCGCCAACAGCCTGTCATCGAACATTTCCCGTCACAAAGTCCGATTGTGTGTATGCGGCTTTACTACTGGGCCTCTCTGCTGCCTTTAACCACTTAAGGAGCAAGCCTATTTTTTACACTTGGTGTTTACAAGTTAAAATCTTTTTTTTTTTTTTGCTAGAAAATTACTTAGAATCCCCAAACATTATATATAATTTTTAAATTTTCGTTGCAATACTTTATGTCGCACAGCGGTCTTACAAACACAATTTTTGGGGACAAAAATACACTTTTTTGAATTAGTAAATAAGAAAACAGTAAAGTTAGCCCATTTTTTTTATATTGTGAAAGATAATGTTACGCCGAATAAATTCATACCCAACATGTCACGCTTCAAAATTGCGCCCGCACATGGAATTGCGACAAACTTTGACACTTAAAAATCCCCAATAGGCGACGTTTAAAACAGGTTGCAGGTTGTATGTTTTGAGTTTCAGAGGAGGTATAGGACTAGAATTATTGCTCTCGCTCTAACAAACGCGGTGATACCTCACATGTGTGGTTTGAGACAATATAATATAGTTTACACATGCGGGCGCAACTTACATATGCGTTTGCTTCTGCGGGCAATCACGAAGGGACGGGGTGCTTTAAATTTTTTTTTTTTCTTATTAATTTTACTTTTTATTTTTTATTTTTACACTGTCCCTTTAAAAAAAAATATGGATCACTTTTATTCCTATTACAAGGAATGTAAACAGCCCTTGTAATAAAAAAAAGCATGACAGGACCTCTTAAATATGAGATCTGGGGTCAAAAAGACCTCAGATCTCACATTTACACTTAAAAGCAATAAAAAATAAATAAAAATATGTCTTTTTTTTCAATAAAAAAAAATTGTCCTCTTTAAAGCCATTGGGCGGAAGTGACATTTGGCGTCGCCCCCGTCATCCAATGGCATAGAGTCGAGGCCATCTATCCCTCACTCAACTTCCCGCCTAACAGGGGAAAGGATCGGATTGTCTCCACCGCTACAGACAGATGCGGTATGTGGCGGAGATGACCGGGACGTGGCGGGAGGGGGGTGGGCACCTCTACTGCCGCCAATAAAAGTGATCTTGAAGCAAATTTGCAGCGGAGACCACTTTTATCTTAAAGTGGACCGCCGGCCGTTGAAAAAAAAATACCGGGGTAATGGCAGCTATCTTCTGCCATAACAACGGCATTTAACGTCAAAGTAGCGACGTATATCCACGGTGGGCGGTCCTGACCACCCATTCCTCCTCAAAAAATGCCATTCCCTTGCCTTCTTGTTCTTTGTTGGTTCTCCACTTACCTATCTCACTGCACCTTCAGTGCCACCTACAACTCTACCTCCTCCTTTTCTCTTTCCCTTTCCGTAGAGGTCCCCCAAGGTTCCAACCTCGGACCTCTACTATTCTCTATTTATACCTGCAGCCCCCTCCTAGGTAGGTTGCTAAGATGTACAGTGGCTTGCAAAAGTATTCGGCCCCCTTGAACTTTTCAACTTTTTGCCACATTTCAGGCTTCAAACATAAAGATATAAAATTTTTATTTTTTGTGAAGAATCACCAACAAGTGGGATACAATTGTGAAGTGGAACGAAATCTTTTGGATTTTTGAAACTTTTTTAACTAATAAAAAAATGAAAAGTGGGGCGTGCAAAATTATTCGGCCCCCTTGCGTTAATACTTTGTAGAGCCATATTTTGCTGCGATTACAGCTGCAAGTCGCTTGGGGTATGTCTCTATCAGTTTTGCACATTGAGAGACTGAAATTCTTGCCCATTCTTCCTTGCAAAACAGCTGGAGCTCAGTGAGGTTGGATGGAGAGCGTTTGTGAACAGCAGTTTTCAGCTCTTTCCACAGATTCTCGATTGGATTCAGGTCTGGACTTTGACTTGGCCATTCTAACACCTGGATACGTTTATTTGTGAACCATTCCTTTGTAGATTTTGCTGTATGTTTGGGATCATTGTCTTGTTGGAAGATAAATCTCTGTCCCAGTTTCAGGTCTTTTGCAGACTCCAACAGGTTTTCATCCAGAATGGTCCTGTATTTGGCTGCATCCATCTTCCCCTCAATTTTAACCATCTTCCCTGTCCCTGCTGAAGAAAAGCAGGCCCAAACCATGATGCTGCCACCACCATGTTTGACAGTGGGGATGGTTTGTTGAGTGTGATGAGCTGTGTTGCTTTTACGCCAAACATATCGTTTTGCATTGTGGCCAAATAGTTCGATTTTGGTTTCATCGGACCAGAGCACCTTCTTCCACATGTTTGGTGTGTCTCCCAGGTGGCTTGTGGCAAACTTTAGACGAGACTTTTTATGGATATCTTTGAGAAATGGCTTTCTTCTTGCCACTCTTCCATAAAGGCCAGATTTGTGCAGTGTACGACTGATTGTTGTCCTATGGACAGACTCTCCCACCTCAGCTGTAGTTCTCTGCAGTTCATCCAGAGCGATCATGGGCCTCTTGGCTGCATCTCTGATCAGTCTTCTCCTTGTCTGAGCTGAAAGTTTAGAGGGACAGCCAGGTCTTGGTAGATTTGCAGTGGTCTGATACTCCTTCCATTTCAAAATGATCGCTTGCACAGTGCTCCTTGGGATGTTTAAAGCTTGGGAAATCTTTTTGTATCCAAATCCGGCTTTAAACTTCTCCACAACAGTATTACGGACCTGCCTGGTGTGTTCCTTGGTCTTCATGATGCTCTCTGCGCTTTCAACAGAACCCTAAGACTATCACAGAGCAGGTGCATTTATACAGAGACTTGATTACACACAGGTGGATTCTATTTATCACCATCAGTCATTTAGGACAACATTGGATCATTCAGAGATCCTCGCTGAACTTCTGGAGTGAGTTTTCTGCACTGAAAGTAAAGGGGCCGAATAATTTTGCACGCACCACTTTTCAGTTTTTTAATTGCTAAAAAAGTTTAAAATATCCAATAGCTTTCGTTCCATTTCCCGATTGTGTCCCACTTGTTGATGATTCTTCACAAAAAATAAAACTTTTATATCTTTATGTTTGAAGCCTGAAATGTGGCAAAAGGTTGAAAAGTTCAAGGGGGCCGAATACTTTCGCAAGCCACTGTATATAGTTAGCCGAGTATGGGCTTCTGCTTAACACGAATCTTAGCTAAAATATAGTAGTTTTCTTGCTTATTAGGGAGACTGAATTGGTACAGCCAGGGAGTCCTGCGTGCTTAACAAGTATTATTGAATTTACAAAGACTCATCTGTATCCAGACAGTTTTGGAAACTGGTGGGGTGGACAGGAGTGACTCATGAAGATCAGTAGCATGGATATGGATACCATCACAGCCAATCGCAGGCATAGGGTCCTATGCATGCTGGGGAGGGGTCTTTGCCTGGAGAGGAGAGTCCAGCTGGGGAGGGGGCGCTCTGCCCTTCTCAGCACCTGCTGCTATGTGGCCTCAGGCTGGAGGCCTGGAAGCTGGAGAGCTGACCCATGGAATAAGTGGCAGTTAATGGAATAAATGGGAGTTAAAAAACAGAGTTTAAAACAGGAGGTTATAACAGGGGTCATAGTACCTGTGTAGTGTGAGTATCTGAGTGTTGTCTGAGTAGTAGGGATGAGCTTCGAGTTCGAGTCGAACTCATGTTCTACTCGAACATTGGCTGTTCGCAAGTTCGCCGAACAGCGAACAATTTGGGGTGTTCGCGGCAAATTCGAATGCCGCGGAACACCCTTTAAAAGTCTATGGGAGAAATCAAAAGTGCTAATTTTAAAGGCTTATATGCAAGTTATTGTCATAAAAAGTGTTTGGGGACCCGGGTCCTGCCCCAGGGGACATGGATCAATGCAAAAAAAAGTTTTAAAAACGGACGTTTTTTCAGGAGCAGTGATTTTATTAATGCTTAAAGTCAAACAATAAAAGTGTAATATCCCTTTAAATTTCGTACCTGGGGGGTGTCTATAGTATGCCTGTAAAGGGGCGCATGTTTCCCGTGTTTAGAACAGTCTGACAGCAAAATGACATTTGGAAGGAAAAAACTCATTTAAAACTACCCGCGGCTATTGCATTGCCGACAATACACATAGAAGTTCATTGATAAAAACGGCATGGGAATTCCCCACAGGGCAACCCCGAACCAAAATAATAAAAAAAAAATGATGTGGGGGTCCCCCTAAATTCCATACAAGGCCCTTCAGGTCTGGTATGGATATTAAGGGGAACCCCAGCCAAAATTTTTAAAAAAAATTGACGTGGGGTTCCCCCTAAATTCCATACCAGACCCTTCAGGTCTGGTATGGATTTTAAGGGGAACCCCGCGCCAAAAAAAAAAAAAAAAAAAAACGGCGTGGGGTCCCCCTAAAAATCCATACCAGACCCTTATCCGAGCACGCAACCTGGCAGGCCGCAGGAAAAGAGGGGGGGACGAGAGTGCGGCCCCCCCCCCCTCCTGAACCGTACCAGGCCACATGCCCTCAACATTGGGAGGGTGCTTTGGGGTAGCCCCCCAAAGCACCTTGTCCCCATGTTGATGAAGACAAGGGCCTCATCCCCACAACCGTGGCCGGTGGTTGTGGGGGTCTGCGGGCGGGGGGCTTATCGGAATCTGGAAGCCCCCTTTAACAAGGGGACCCCCAGATCCCGCCCCCCCCCCCTGTGTGAAATGGTAAGGGGGTACTTACCCCTACCATTTCACTAAAAAACTGTCAAAAATGTTAAAAATGACAAGAGACAGTTTTTGACAATTCCTTTATTTAAATGCTTCTTCTTTCTTCCTTCATCTTCTTCTTCTTCTGGTTCTTCTGGCTCTTCTGGTTCTTCCTCCGGCGTTCTCGTCCAGCATCTCCTCCGCGGCGTCTTCTATCTTCTTCTCCTCGGGCCGCTCCACACCCATGGCATGAGGGGGGAGGCTCCCGCTCTTCTCTTCATCTTCTTCTTCATCTTCATCTTCTTCTTCATCTTCTTCTTCATCTTCTTCTTCTTCTTCTTCTTCTTCTTCTCTTCTTCATCTCTTCTTCCTTCTTCATTTCTTCTGCGGGCCGCTCCGCATCCATGCATGGAGGGAGGCTCCCGCTGTGTGACGGCGTCTCTTCGTCTGACGGTTCTTAAATAACGGGGGGCGGGGCCATCCGGTGACCCCGCCCCCCTCTGACGCACGGTGAATTGACGGGACTTCCCTGTGACGTCACGGGGAATGCCACAGGGAAGTCCCGTCATGTCCCGTGCGTCAGAGGGGGGCGGGGTCACCGGGTGGCCCCGCCCCCCGTTATTTAAGAACCGTCAGACGAAGAGACGCCGTCACACAGCGGGAGCCTCCCTCCATGCATGGATGCGGAGCGGCCCGCAGAAGAAATGAAGAAGGAAGAAGAGATGAAGAAGAGAAGAAGAAGAAGAAGAAAAAGAAGATGAAGAAGAAGATGAAGATGAAGAAGAAGATGAAGAGAAGAGCGGGAGCCTCCCCCCTCATGCCATGGGTGCGGAGCGGCCCGAGGAGAAGAAGATAGAAGACGCCGCGGAGGAGATGCTGGACGAGAACGCCGGAGGAAGAACCAGAAGAGCCAGAAGAACCAGAAGAAGAAGAAGATGAAGGAAGAAAGAAGAAGCATTTAAATAAAGGAATTGTCAAAAACTGTCTCTTGTCATTTTTAACATTTTTGACAGTTTTTTAGTGAAATGGTAGGGGTAAGTACCCCCTTACCATTTCACACAGGGGGGGGGCCGGGATCTGGGGGTCCCCTTGTTAAAGGGGGCTTCCAGATTCCGATAAGCCCCCCGCCCGCAGACCCCCACAACCACCGGCCACGGTTGTGGGGATGAGGCCCTTGTCTTCATCAACATGGGGACAAGGTGCTTTGGGGGGCTACCCCAAAGCACCCTCCCAATGTTGAGGGCATGTGGCCTGGTATGGTTCAGGAGGGGGGGGGGCACACTCTCGTCCCCCCCTCTTTTCCTGCGGCCTGCCAGGTTGCGTGCTCGGATAAGGGTCTGGTATGGATTTTTAGGGGGACCCCACGCCGTTTTTTTTTTTTTTTTGGGCGCGGGGTTCCCCTTAAAATCCATACCAGACCTGAAGGGTCTGGTATGGAATTTAGGGGGAACCCCACGTCAATTTTTTTTTAAAATTTTGGCTGGGGTTCCCCTTAATATCCATACCAGACCTGAAGGGCCTTGTATGGAATTTAGGGGGACTCCCACATCATTTTTTTTTTTTAATTTTGGTTCGGGGTTGCCCTGTGGGGAATTCCCATGCCGTTTTTATCAATGAACTTCTATGTGTATTGTCGGCAATGCAATAGCCGCGGTAGTTTTAAATGAGTTTTTTCCTTCAAAATGTCATTTTGCTGTCAGACTGTTCTAAACACGGGAAACATGCGCCCCTTTACAGGCATACTATAGACACCCCCCAGGTATGAAATTTAAAGGGATATTACACTTTTATTGTTTGACTTTAAGCATTATTAAAATCACTGCTCCTGAAAAAACGGCCGTTTTTAAAACTTTTTTTTGCATTGATCCATGTCCCCTGGGGCAGGACCCAGGTCCCCAAACACTTTTATTGACAATAACTTGCATATTAGCCTTTAAAATTAGCACTTTTGATTATTCATGTTCGTGTCCCATAGACTTTAATGGTGTTCGCGTGTTCAAACGAATTTTTTTCCTGTTCGCATGTTCTGGTGCGAACCGAACAGGGGGGTGTTCGGCTCATCCCTACTGAGTAGTGTGTGTGGATCGTTAGTACTTGTGTATTGTGTACTTGTGTATTGCGAGTGCACGTAGGTCTGTGAGTACCTGTGTATTGTCTTGTTGTGTACCTGTGTATTGTTGTGTACCTGTGTATTGTCTTGTTGTGTACCTGTGTATTGTCTTGTTGAGTGCCTGTGTATTGTCTTGTTGAGTGCCTGTGTATTGTCTTGTTGTGTACCTGTGTATTGTCTTGAGTATTAGTGCCAGGAAGCTAGCTGTTAGATAAATTGGACAGGGTAAAATCCCCAAATCCTCACTAAATTTAATAGGTACGATGCCCGGCGGGTGTGGAGAGGCGACTCTTTGTACATCTTGCCGCATGTATGCGTTCCTTGATCATCCGATCGAGGGCGAATACTGCTGTGCAAAATGTAAGCACATTGTTTCCCTGGAAGCCCAGGTTCTGAATCTGGGGAAGCAACTGTCAGCACTGAGAAGTCCCTCCATACTAAAGGAGAGCCAGGAACGTACACGGCAGGTGCCGGCAGGGACCAGCACAGAGGCGGGTGGAGACAAAGAGGTGCAGGCACTAGCAAAGAGTAGATGGGTGACAGTCAGGAGGGGTAGAGGGGGAAGTGCCAGGGAGACCGATCCAGGACTGGAGCATCCCAATAAGTACGCTCCATTGAGTGACATTGGTGAAACCAGTCAGGAACCAGCACTGCTGGAGATGAGGGACTCTCCTAGCTGCCAGGGGAAGAACTCCTCCAGTGAGAGTGGGGGGGGCAGCAAAGGGAAAGGAAAGACAGATTCTGGTGGTAGAGGACTCAATTCTTAGAAGGACAGGGAGGGTAATCTGTGACAAAGACCTGAAGCGCCGAACAGTATGTTGTCTACCAGGCGCTCAGGTTCTGCACATCACGGATCTTGTGGACAGATTACTGGGAGGGGCTGGGGAAGACCCGGCTGCCATGGTGCACGTTGGCACCAATGACAAAGTCAGAGGCAGATGGAGTGTCCTAAAGAACGATTTTAGGGACTTAGGAGCTAAATTGAGGAAAAGGACCTCCAAGGTAGTGTTCTCAGGAATACTACCGGTACATCGAGCCACACCAGAAAGGCAGAGGGAGATTAGGGAAGTAAACAAGTGGCTGAAGAGCTGGTGTAGTAAGGAGGGGTTTGGGTTCCTGGAGGACTGGGCCGACTTCTCAGTCGGTAACCGGTACTATAGAAGGGACGGACTGCACCTAAATGAGGAGGGTGCAGATCTGCTGGGAATGAAGGTGGCCAAAAAGTTAGAGGGGTTTTTAAACTAGGCGATGGGGGGGAGGGTCCAGAGACAGTGATAGCCAGCGCGGAAGATATTCCAGAGGGTAGTATTGGGGGCATTAGTGGTAGGTTAACCAAAGCACAAAAACACAAGGTGAGTATAGTAGCAAGTCCTAGTTGCAATCTTGAAACACCCAATACGAGGACAATATGCGACCGGTCTAAACTATGTGGCATGTTCACCAATGCCAGGAACATGGCGGACAAGATGGGTGAACTAGAGATACTGTTGTACAAGGAGGATTTGGATTTTGTGGGAATTTCAGAGACCTGGTTCAACAGCTCTCATGATTGGCTGGCAAACATTCAAGGGTATACTCTATACCGCAAGGATAGAGAGGGTAAAAAAGGGGGAGGGGTATGCCTATATATCAAGAATAATGTTCAAGTGAATGTGAGAGATGACATCACTGAGAGGGCTAGGGAGGAGGTGGAATCTTTATGGGTAGAGCTCCAAAGGGATGAAGCTAAGGGGAAAATAATACTGGGAGTATGCTATAGGCCCCCTAACCTGAGGGAGGAAGTGGAGACGGATCTCCTATCACAAATTGGATTAGCAGCAAGGATGGGAAGTGTTATCATAATGGGGGATTTTAATTATCCAGACATAGACTGGGCGGAGGGAACCACGCATTCATTTAAGGCTCGCCAGTTCCTTATGCCGCGTACACGCGGTCGTACTTTTCGTCTACAAAAGTCAGACAGCCTGTCCGACAGACTTCCGACAGACTTTCGGCGGACTTGCGGCGGACTTGCGGCATACTTTCTAACGAACGGACTTGCCTACACACGATCACACAAAAGTCCGTCGAATTCTTACGTGATGACATACACCGGACTAAAATAAGGAAGTTCCTAGCCAGTAGCCAATAGGTGCCCTAGCGTGGCTTTTTGTCCGTCGGACTAGCACACAGACGAGCGGATTTCGGGGTCCGTCGTAGTTACGAAGTAAAGATTTGAAGCATGTTTCAAATCTAAAGTACGTCGGATTTGAGGCTAAAAAAGTACGTTGAAAGTCCGGAGAAGCCCACACACGATCGGATTACCAGCCAGCTTTAGTCCGTCAGCGTCCGTTGGACTTTTGTAGACGAAAAGTACGACCGTGTGTACGCGGCATTAGTGTCTTGCAGGACAATTTTATGGGTCAGATGGTAGACACACCAACTAGAAATAAAACATTACTAGATCTACTGATTACCAACAATACAGACCTGATAACAGATGTGGAAATACGGGGCAATTTAGGTAACAGCGATCACAGGTCAATTAGTTTCAGTATAAATCACACAAATAGGAGACATGAAGGGAACACAAAGACACTGAATTTCAAAAGAGCCAACTTCCCTAAACTACAAACCTTGCTAAAAGGCATAAATTGGGATAAAATATTAGGAACAAAGAATATGGAGGAGAGATGGGTTTGCTTTAAGAGCATATTAAATAAGGGCATTAGCCAATGTATCCCATTGGGTAATAAATTTAAAAGAGCGAACAAACATCCTGGATGGCTTAACTCCAATGTAAAAATGCATATAAAAGCAAAGGAGAAGGCCTTCAAAAAATACAAGGTTGAGGGATCATCCTCAGCATTCAGAATTTATAAAGAATGCAATAAGAAATGTAAGGGTGCAATTAGGATGGCTAAGATAGAACATGAAAGACACATAGCGGAGGAGAGCAAAAAAAATCCCAAGAAATTCTTTAAGTATGTAAACAGTAAAAAAGGGAGGACAGACCATATTGGCCCCATAAAGAATGAGGAAGGACATCTGGTTACAAAGGATGGGGAGATGGCAGAGGTATTGAATTTATTCTTCTCCTCAGTCTTCACGAGTGAATCGGGGGGCTTCAGTAACCAAAACTGCAGTGTTTATCCTCATGACACATCACAGGAAGCACCTACATGGTTAACAGAGGACAGAATTAAAATTAGACTTGAGAAACTTAACATTAATAAATCACCGGGACCAGATGGCTTGCATCCGAGGGTACTTAGGGAACTCAGTCAGGTGATTGCCAGACCGTTGTTCCTAATTTTTACAGACAGTCTATTGACTGGAGTGGTACTAGCTGATTGGAGAAAAGCCAATGTAGCACCAATATTTAAAAAGGGCCCAAAAAACATCCCTGGAAATTACAGACCAGTTAGCCTAACATCAATAGTATGTAAACTCTTGGAGGGGATGATAAGGGACTATATACAAGATTTTAGTAATAAGAATGATATCATTAGCAGTAATCGGCATGGATTCATGAAGAATCGTTCTTGCCAAACCAATCTATTAACCTTCTATGAGGAGGTGAGTTGCCATCTAGATAAAGGAAGGCCCGTAGATGTGGTGTATCTGGATTTTGCAAAAGCATTTGACACAGTTCCCCATAAACGTTTACTGTACAAAATAAGGTGCGTTGGCATGGACCATAGGGTGAGTACATGGATTGAAAACTGGCTACAAGGGCGTGTTCAGAGGGTGGTGATAAATGGGGAGTACTCAGAATGGTCAGGGGTGGGTAGTGGGGTTCCCCAGGGTTCTGTGCTGGGACCAATCCTATTTAATTTGTTCATAAACGACCTGGAGGATGGGATAAACAGTTCAATCTCTGTATTTGCAGACGATACTAAGCTAAGCAGGGCAATAACTTCTCCGCAGGATGTGGAAATCTTGCAAAAAGATCTGAACAAATTAATGGGGTGGGCGACTACATGGCAAATGAGGTTCAATGTAGAAAAATGTAAAATAATGCATTTGGGTGGCAAAAATATGAATGCAATCTATACACTGGGGGGAGAACCTCTGGGGGAATCTAGGATGGAAAAGGACCTGGAGGTCCTAGTAGATGATAGGCTCAGCAATGGCATGCAATGCCAAGCTGCTGCTAATAAAGCAAACAGAATATTGGCATGCATTAAAAGGGGGATCAACTGCAGAGATAAAACGATAATTCTCCCGCTCTACAAGACTCTGGTCCGGCCGCACCTGGAGTATGCTGTCCAGTTCTGGGCAGCAGTCCTCAGGAGGGACGTACTGGAAATGGAGCGAGTACAAAGAAGGGCAACAAAGCTAATAAAGTGTCTGGAGGATCTTAGTTATGAGGAATGGTTGCGAGCACTGAACTTATTCTCTCTGGAGAAGAGACGCTTGAGAGGGGATATGATTTCAATTTACAAATACTGTACTGGTGACCCCACAATAGGGATAAAACTTTTTCGCAGAAGAGAGTTTAATAAGACTCGTGGCCACTCATTACAATTAGAAGAAAAGAGGTTTAACCTTAAACTACGTAGAGGGTTCTTTACTGTAAGAGCGACAAGGATGTGGAATTCCCTTCCACAGGCGGTGGTCTCAGCGGGGAGCATTGATAGCTTCAAGAAACTATTAGATAATCACCTGAATGACCGCAATATACAGGGATATGTAATGTAATACTGACACATAATCACACACATAGGTTGGACTTGATGGACTTGTGTCTTTTTTCAACCTCACCTACTATGTAACTATGTAACTATGTAACTATGTGTTCTGAAGAGCTGACTGAGGGGAGCCATGCCCAAGAGGATCTGTTTTTCGACTCCTGTGAGTACATACCAAAGATCTAGGGGCCTGGTTCTTTTGTGGGCTACCCCTCTGTGCTAGGAAAGTCAGCTGCTGGGTGCAGCAGAAAGGGGATACTGTCTAGTGTCCCGAAGAGCAATAGTCTGTTCTTCTCATAGAGGACTTGCTCAAGAGTGCATGTTGGTGAAAATAGGATTTCCACAGTCAAGTTGAAGCAGTTGTCCTCCCTGTAATTAGTTGAATCTGGAGTATCCCACTATCTACCCTTCCCTTTCCAAGTTCTCAAATAAAACCTTTGAAAACAACCAACTGATTATTCAAGACACGAGCCTGGCTGTGGAAAATACTGTGTGCATGGCTGAACAGATAAAGCAAGAGAAAGTATTCAAGCTGCTCCTACGTAGCGGTACTCCCATAATTTCCTCTCTGGGTCAGCTGATTGTCTCCCATGGCTTCCAACACCATTTCTTTGTTGACAACACCCAAATATACCTTTCTACCCCTCAGCTCACGCCATCAGTCTCCCCATGCATGGCATCAATCCGTCCCTGTATCTCAGGGTGCTAGGTTTAATAGTGGACTCTGGCTTCTCTTTTCAGCCCCACATCCAATCACTGATCAATTCTTGCAACCTCAACCACTGTAACATCTCCAAAATGTGCCTCTTCTTAACCAATGGAAGCACCAAGCTGCTAATTCACTCTCTTGTTATCACCTCAACTATTGCACTTTCCTCCTTGTTGGCCAACCACTATACAAGCTATCCTCGCCAGTCCATCATGGATGCTTCTGCCAGACTCATCAACCTTACCAGCTGCTCAGTGTCTGCTGCCCCCCCCCCCCCTCTACCAATCTCTCCATCTCTCCACTGGCTCCTGCTCACCCAACACATACAATTCAAAATACCAACTACAGCATGCAAAGCCTTTCATAAATCTGCTCTGAGTTACATCGTCAACCACATCTCAAAATATTATCCAAACTATCCTCTCTCTCTTTCCAATTCGTCCTGCTCTCTACTTCCCTTAACATCTCTGCCAATGATTGCTTTTCAAGACTTCTCCAGAACCTCTCCCATCCTCTGGAACTCTATAACCCAGGGATCTCCAAACTACGGCCCTCCAGCTGTTGCAGAACTACATGTCCCATGAGGCATTGTAAAACTCTGACATTCGCACACATGACACAAGGCATGATGGGAAATGTAGTTCCAGAACAACTGGAGGGCCATAGTTTGGAGACCCTTGCTCTAACCCCATATGTTTAAAGACCTCCTGCTCTCTAGCTCCTGTTTTACCTCCTTTTATGCCAATTTGTGGGACTTCTCCACAGCCACTCTCATCCACTAGAACTCCGCAATACAACAAATTACAGGATGGGGGCATATAGGGCACAAAACCTATATCAAAATCAATTTTCTGCTTCTCTAGCTCCCTTATCACCTCCTCCCATGCTCACCTTCAAGACTTCTACAGAGCCACTCCCATCCTCTGGCACTTCTGGAACTCCCTAACCCAATCTGTCTCAAGACCTCCTGCTCTCTAGTTTCCTTTTTACCTCCTTCCTTGCCCACTTGTAGGACTTCTCCAGAGCCACTTGTATTCTTTGGAAATATTAAATGCTACAAGTTATAGGGTGAGGGGATATAGGGCAGAGATCTTTATCAAAATCAGTTTTGAGAACTTTGTAACACAATCTGTCTCAAGACCTGCTGAATCACTTCCTCCCATGCCCACATCCAGGACTGCTATAGAGCCTCTCCCATCCTCTGGAACTCCCTTACCCATTCTGTCTCAAGACCTCCTGCTCTCTAGATCCATTATCTCTTCCTATGCTCACCTCCAGGACTTCTACAGAGCCTCTCCCATCCTCTGGGACTCCCTAACACAATCTGTCTCACAACCTGCTCTCTAGATCCCTTTTTACCTCCTTCAATGCTCAATTATAGGACTTCTCCAGAGCCACTCCTATTCTTTGGAAGCCTATAACACTACAAATTACAGTATGAGAGCACATAGTTCACATAACCTTTATCAAAATCAATTTTGAGAACTCTGTAACCCAATATGTCTCAAGACCTCCTGTTCCCCTATCACCTCCTTCCATTCTTTCATCCAGGACTGCTCCACAGCCTCTCCCATCTTCTGTAATTCCCCACCACAATATGTCCCAAGACCTCCTGCTCTCTAGCTCCCTTGTCACCTCCTCCCATGTTCGCCTCATAACTTCTCCAAAGCTGTTCCCATCTTCTGGATCTCCCTACCCATATCATGCTTCAAGAGACAGTCATAGACTGGAGACATATTACGGGAGACACCCAGAAATCACTACTATAATGTGCAATAGGGAAAAAAAAAGATTAGTGTCTACAGGGGCCCCAAGGAGCACACAAAAGGTGCCAAAGGACCATATGCAGCCCCTGGGCACCAGGGAGCTAAATGCATTCCAGACTCATCAAAGCAAAAAGTGTGCAAAGTATTACAGTTTTTCCTAAGAAAGCAGCCACAGCCTAAGTACAAAAGTCTTTTCCCTGTCTGCATGCTGCGGAGAAGTGCCCTTGCCCTCTGTGTGGAAGCAGTGGTCTCTCTGTAGTGGTCAGACAGGCACCCCAGCTGAGTCAGACTTATAGCTATGCAGTCGACAAAGCTCATGTTCCCTGCTGATTGGGGAGTTTTAGCTGTGACTCAGCAGGAGGCATGCCAGACCTCTGCAGAGAGACTACTGCTTTCACATAAGTGCAAGGGCCCATTACTTTATTATCTTTTGTTGCTATTGAGAGATATATAGTTCAATGAAAGTATTTGTGCCCGGAATTCATCTTTAACTGCTCAAAATGCATCTTCTGTTGTAGCTCCATAACTCCCCCGGTACATTGCACTGCGCCGTTCTTCTCCTCCGTAATGTGAGCGTTTAGGGAAAGTCATCCGTGGTAACTGTTGCTTTGTGTATTGGAGCCGCTGTTCAGTAGAAAACGCTCGCTGTGTAGGAAGTGCGTCGTGTTGGTTTTCTTCTCCGGTACACTTTGAACATCACAAGGATGGAGGTTATAGATTTCTGCAGTTACGTCCCGGCTTCCCGATGTCTCAGCCGCGGCTGGTAGTCCGCTCACAAATGGCTGTGTTCTATTGCTAGTGTATAGCTGTCTGTAGGGGAGCATTGAGAGAGTGAGCAGAAACATACAAAAGGAGGAAAAGTCAGCAGGAAGTCAACGGCGGAGCGGGCGTCCGACTTCCACCCGGCAAGCTGCTGCCGCTGCGCCGTCCCGGGAAATTTTTTATCGGAAGCGGCACTTTTGCTTTCAATGTTTTCATTAAGGATTTCAGGTACAATCCAGAGGAAGAAAAAAAGATTGTGATAATCAGAATCGATAGTAATGTGACAATAGTCCACCTTTGTAACAAGAATATTAGCTAGAGCGACTCAAAAGACAAACATAGGAGAGAATCTACAGAATCCCATATAGACAGTAGAAAAATGATTCGAATTGGGAATTTTGAGTAGACATGTGCAGAACTGAAAAAATGTATTTTGTTTCGGATAGATTCGTTATGTTACTAATTTTCTTTGGTTGACTCGTTTCGCAATTTGTTTCATTTAGTTTTTTTTAATATCGTATTCATTTTCTAACGAATTCCAAATTTTCAGAATGTTTCAAATTCAGTTGAAAAATGATTGACCGATTCAAATTTTGTGTGAAGAATAGCTGGCTGTTAACCACTTGCCTACCGGGCACGCTTGCCCCCCCGTCTGCCCAGGCCAGTTTTCAGCTTTCAGCGCTGTCACACTTTGAATGACAATAGCGCAGTCATGCTATGCTTTACCCAAATGAAAATGTTATCCTTTTTTTTCACACAAATAGAGCTTTCTTTTGGTGATAATTAATCACCACTGTTTTTTTTTTTTTTGCTAAACAAACAAAAAAAGACCAAAAATTTTGAAAAAATAAATGAAAATTTCATAGTTTGTTATAAAATTTTGCAAACAGGTACATTTTCTCCTTCACTGATGAGCACTGATGGGCACTAATAGGCTGCACTGTTGGGCACTGATAGGTGGCATCGGTAGGTGGTACTGATGGGCACTGATGGGAACTGAGAAGGGAGCACTGATAGGTGGCACTGATGGGCACTGACAGGTGGCACTGATGGGCACTAATAGACTGCACTGTTGGGCACTGGTAGGTAGCACTGATGGGCATTGATGGGAACTGATGGGCACTGATAGGCGGCACTGATGGATATCAATAGGCACTTATTATAGGTGGCACTGATGAGACGGCACTAGTGGGGACTGATCAGGAGGCACTGATGGGCACTGA
Organism: Lithobates septentrionalis; assembly: GCA_037952835.1. Lineage (NCBI taxonomy): Eukaryota > Metazoa > Chordata > Amphibia > Anura > Ranidae > Lithobates > Lithobates septentrionalis. The sequence continues at coordinate 21,826 of JBBDGP010003402.1, forward strand.
TTGGTGGCACTGATAGGCAGCATTAAAGGGAACTGAGAGGTGGCATTTATAGGTGGGGCTGATAGGTGGCACTGATGGGCACTGATAGGTGGCACTGATGGGCACTGATAGGCCATGGAAAAAGCAGTAGTACAGCAGCTACAACACCACCTGGACACACACCTCCTCCTGGACCCTCTGCAATCAGGCTTCCGCCCAGGCCATGGCACAGAAACAGAACTTCTCAAAATATGGGACGACGCCCTTGAAGCAGCAGACGACGGAGAACAGAGTCTCCTGGTACTGTTAGACCTCAGCGCCGCATTCGATACAGTGGACCACAATACTTTACTTGTCCGCCTCGCTGAAGTAGCAGGAGCTACAGGTTCTGCTCTAAAATGGTTTACATCCTTCCTAGAGAATCGCTCCCAGACAGTGAAACTAGGAACATTCACCTCGGAAACCCGGGCAGTCTCCTGCGGAGTCCCTCAAGGATCACCCTTGTCACCAGTACTATTCAACATATACATCCGCCCACTTCTCAATATCATCAGGAAAACCGATCTTTGCTTCCATTCATACGCTGACGACACCCAACTCTACCTTCGCATCAATGGACAAAAAGACCTTCATCAGCAATTACAGAAATGCCTCACCTTAATAGATGACTGGATGACCACCAGCTCCCTCAAACTTAACGGATCAAAAACAGAGCTTCTTCTCCTACATGCCAACAAAAATTCCAAAATAAAGACTCCGTGGATGCCTCCCACCATCCTTGGACAGACCATCTCCCCTAGCACCAAAGCCAAGAGTCTCTGAGTCATTTTTGACTCAGGAATGACAATGGATGCACAAATAGGATCAGTGGTGAGCGGATCCCACCATCTCCTCCGCCAACTACGTAGACTCATCCCCTTCATCCCAGAAGAGGACAAAGCGGCAGTTGTGGGAACAATCATCAATTCCCGACTCGACTACGCAAATTCGCTCTACGTAGGACTACCCCAATATCAGCTTGCGCGCTTACAACTCATCCAAAACACGGCGGCAAGACCGTTAACAGGAAAAAAAACCTGCGAATCCATCTCCCCCTCCCTAAAGAGCCTACACTGGCTAACCGTGAATAATCGGATCACATTCAAGACCCTCTGCCTCACCCACAAATGCGTACAAGGAAACGCCCCACCATATCTCCGCGAGAAAATAAAACACTACACACCGAATCGCAGTCTTCGATCAGCTAACCAAAACCTCCTTACTATTCCCAAATACCGCTACAAAGCAAAGGGAGAACGAAGATTCGCAGTCCAAGGACCTCGACTATGGAACGCTCTTCCAACTAACATCCGCATGGAAGAAAACCACCAGGCCTTCAGAAAAAAACTAAAGACCTTCCTTTTCTGAGAAGCTGACAACAGAGAATGCATCCAGCGCCTTGAGCGATTCAGTTCGCATTTGCAGCGCTTTACAAATCATTCATTCATTCATTCATTCATTCATAGGCGGCACTGATAGATACTGATAGGCACTGTTAGGCAGCACTGATAGGTGCACTGATGATGAGGCACTGATGAGCACTGATTGGCAGCACTGATGGGCAATGTATGTTGGGATCGATGTCCCTTTAACAGAAGATGGTTATTGGCTTTCTTCTTTTGATGGGAAAAAAAGCTGACCGGCTTCTGTTTATATCCTGTGATCAGCTGTCATTGGCTGACAGCTGATCACATGGTAAAGGGCCACTGTGATTGGTCCTTTACCCCATGGACGCCCATGTACACCCTCCCGGCATTGTAAGCCCACACTGTAGCCGTCTTTCGGCTATAGCACGGGCAGGAACTGGCTAAGGAGTGGGCCAGGGAACCGGCCGCCGTATCCTTAACAACTGATGACTAGTGCGCTGTCAGTGGGCTTCCACGCTGACAGCTAAAATGTAAACAAAAGAATTCCAGCAATAAAAAATTCTGACAAAGAAACAGGCCAGGAAAGAGGGGTGGGCGAGCAAGGGTCCCCCCTCCTCAACCATACTAGGCCACATGTCCTCAACATGGCGGGGGGGTGCTCTGGGGCTTGGCTATTTAAGTCAAACAGCGGAACAGGCAGTTGGCGGGAGTGTTTGAGGAGGTCGGAGGTTGTTAAGGACGTGGTGCCGGCTTCAAGGCCCGCTCCTTAACAACCAGCTATCCTTCACACAGAATTCGAATTGGTGGTTCAATTTTCATCCGAACTGAATCGTTCCAAAAATTTGGAATCCTAACAAGCAAATAAACAAAACTAAATGAAACCAATTTTAACTTAATTCGTTACTATTTTAATTAGAGAGTCAGATACATCCGAATCTCCAAATAACCAAAAATTCATCGGAATTTACATGCGGACCGAAAAACAAATTGCACATGTCTACTTTTGAGGCATTAATACTACAAACTATATTATGTATTAAAAAATATACACATTTTATGTGTCACATTACGTAAAAACATATTAAAAATGGAGCCATATAATCAAACAGTGATCACAAAACAATGTGGGTACAGGTTTCCCATATTCTATGCGTTTCGAGACACTCTCTTCTTCAGGGAACTGAGTAGATACCGAAGACTGAAAAATAGGTAAAAATAGAACATGACAACAAATCCTAATGCATAAAAGATGGAAAAACTGGTCTTTTTGACTTTTTCATTATATACTGACAACCAGCTTCCCCAATGACCCAGAAAACCATAGAGGAAACATCAACATCTTCTCGACATCCTCTCCCCTTGCAATACTGCTGCAGTTGAGTGCCTCCTGTAGTGGAGAAAGTGGACTGCACCTACCTACATGCTTTATTGGTTTGACCCCCCCCAGACCTTTGAGGACCACCACCACCTGAATCCCATATCTCTATAGCTCAAAGGGGTGGATTTACTAAAGGAAAATAGACTGTGCACTATGCAGAGTTGCAAGTGCAGTTGCTCCAGAGTTTAGTAAATGATCCGAAGCTCTGCTGACTTCCATCACCCATCATGTGTTTTTGTTTTTTTTCCTTGCCCGTGATTGGGTACTCTTTGCAAAGTGAAGGTTTACCTCATTTACTAATCTCTGGAGCAACTGCTGTTTGCAAAGTGCACAGTCTATTTGCTTTTAGTAAATTAACCCCATAGTGCTTTATCTGCTGTTGGGGCAGATGGTAGGGCAGCCATATTGGGAGAAGTCAGTAGAGTATCATACTAGGACCAATGTTAGTAGAAAGTTATGCCGTGTACACACGGGTGGACTTTTCGACCGGACTGGTCCGACGGACCGAATCCGGCGGACAATCCGACCGTGTGTGGGCTTCATCAGACCTGCAGCTGACTTTTTCGGTCAAAAATCTGACGGACTTGAGATTTGGAACATGTTTCAAATTTGTCCGTCGGACTCGAGTCCCGTCGAAAAATCCGCTCGTCTGTATGCTAGTCCGACAGATGAAAACCCACGCTAGGGCAGCTATTGGCTACCGGCTATCAACTTCCTTATTTTAGTCCGGTCGTATGTCATCGTGTAAGAATCCATCGGACTTTGGTGTGATCGTGTGTAGGCAAGTCCGTTCGTTCAAAAGTCCGTCGGAAGTCCATCAAAAGTCTGTCGAAAGTCCGTCGGAAAGTCCGTCGGACCAGTCCGGTCGAAAAGTCCGCCCGTGTGTACGCGGCATTAGCCTACTAGCATGTCTTTGGTGAGAGCACCCAATGGAAACCCACCCAATGGACCACAGTGCTGTAAGGCAGAGACGTTAATCACCTCTTCTGCCATCCACCTGGAAGAACCCAGGGATATTGCCTTGTGTTCCAAGCCTGGCACCTTACCACCTACAAAGAGGAAGAGTAGGTAACGAGAGGATGCTGGCCAGTGACCAATAAATGGCAAAAATTTCCTAAATTTTAGTTTTGGAAGAAATCTCTTTTTACCTCCTGGTACAGTGGTCTCCAAACTGCAGCCCTGGGGCCGGATGCAGCCCTTTGCCGGCCCTTGGGGCACTATTCTTCTCACTGATATGAGACACTATTCTGCCAACTAACACCAACAATGGGGCACCATTTCTCCTACTGACTTCACTAATGAGGTACAATTCCTCCTAATGATACCAATGATGGTGGTACTACTCCTCCCAATGATATCAACTATGTTGCACTATTCCTCCCCCTGATACCAAACATGCTTATATGTTTATGCCCACTGATGCCAGGGAAATGTACACTGCTGTTGGCCACAGTCTGGCTCTCCTAAAGTATGAAGGACAATAAAACTGTCCGTTTGTTTGTTAGACCCCTGTTCTATTATTTTACAACTACATAATATTTGTACTTAAAAACTTGAATTAAGTCAACTTTCATCCAGAAAGGTTGCTTTTGTTTAATCAGCTTTGTAATGGATATGAGGCTGGCAGAATGCTCGTGTACAAAATTTCACCGATTGCTGTTTCTCTTGGCAAAAGCTCCATGCTCAAACCTCCAAGTGTCAGATAAGATATGAAAACACGAATAATGGTTTCTTGAAAGGGTCCTTTGCCAGGCCCTGTTTATTTGAAGAGCTGATAGAGAGGAGAGAAGTGACTGAGAAGTGGACAGGAGGACACGAGGACAAGTTTAAAACTCCTCCGCCATCACTCTGCTCTCCTCCCCGCCTGGTGCCACTGAAGTCCAGATGACATCCTGAGAGCCTGGATTGCTTTTCCACACCTTCGGGGACACAGGGTCACTTAATATGATTGTGAAATGGCCGGGTTAATAGCAAGTCCTTGCCCTGTGTGACAACATTTCTGCTGTGTGACTTCACCAACACCTGATAGTGTGTAACTTAGATGTATGGAGAGTTCGAGAGGAGACCAGACCCAGAGCAGAACATTTCACCTAAAAAGGGTTGAAGGGTCTCAAAGACCTTTCAGTTTGTAAGGAAAGAATGGAAACTCTTTTGTACTGAATTCAGGTTTTTATTGAATGTTTCTGAGCATTTTAATCTGAACGCATAAATACAATGAAAGCCTTTTAAGGTGGACCTGTCTTCAAATGTAATTGTATCTGAACCCATTTTTTGTTTTCGATATATATAAATATGTAAAAAAAAAACAGTAAGTGCGCAACCGCAGTATGGTCATAAGGTTCAGATTCTTTTTCACAAAAAAATCCTCTGTTCATTGTTATCTAAAGCAGTGGTGGTCAACTTTCAAGATGAAGGGGGGGGGGGGGGGCTCAAGTGCATCTCCACAAGATCACCAAAGAGCCACACATAAAATTCTGTGAAAATTCATTTAGAGACAGCAGACATACAATAGGATATAGTCAAAGACTATGGGCATGATAAGAGAGATGGACAGAGACTTCAGACATAATACAAGAGACCGTCGGAGACTGTGAACATGATATAGGAGAAGGCCAGAGACCATAGACATTATAGAGGAGATGGTCAGAGACTGTGGACATGATAAAAGAGATGGTCAGAGACTGTGGACATGATACAAGAGATGGTCAGAGACTGTGGACATGATATAGGAGAAGGTCAAAGACCACAGACATAGTAGAGGAGATGGTCAGAGACTGTGGACATTATACCAGAGATGGTCAGAGACTGTGGACATGCTGCAGGAGACTGTCAGACACTGTGGACATGCTGCAGGAGGCTGTCAGAAACTGAATATAATATAGTCGTTTTTGAAGACTGGAAACTTTAAGAGAGCCATAGACTAGTGACAAAGATTAGTGTCTGCAGGGGCCACGAAGACCACACAAAAAGTGTCGCAAGTTGGGCACAAGGGATCTAGAGTCATAAGTTAATGAGGGGTTGTTTTTTGGTACAATAACAGCTTTGGGATAGTTAAAACAAGCTTCTGTAACCAGTAAATATACCTTAAAGTGGTTCTAAAGCCAAACCATTAAGGTAAAAAACTTTTGACCAGTTGCCCCCCCCCCAAATACTTACCTGAGTCCTGTATCGATCCAGCATTGTGCCTGTTTGCAGCAGCACTGGTTCCATCTCTCCCCTATTGCCTCCCTCCCCCAGGCTCAGAGACAGCAGCATTGGCCATTGGCTCCTGCTGCTGTCAATCAAATGCTGTGAGGAGGGATAATGGGGAGGGCCTGACCCAGCCTATGTGTGTCTATAGTCATACACAGCCCGACTTGGGAGTGAGCCCGCAGGTGCGCTACCATAAGAAGTGGCTTCCTATGGGGCCACACAGAGAAGAAGAGGAACCAAGTGCACTGGTGAGGGACCCCAGAAAAGAAGGTTTGGGGCCACTTTGTGTATGACTAGGGTATTAAAGATGATTTGTCTCCATTCCACTCTGACCATCACTCCCTTTATCCTTTATAAATAACCACATGACCACAAGCTGGAGTTAAATGACCATAGCAGCCTTTTATTAACAAGCTGTATACATAACAGGTAAATAACACATTAGGCCCAGTTTTACTGGAACCTCAAGGTCCTAGTAGGCATCAAAGAAGAAAATACCTGCGTCCAACTTAATTAGGCCTCCAGCCGCAACACCTCTGACTCGGAGACAACCGGTCGCAGATACCAACTATCGGGAGCCGTACCTCCAACGGATCCCTACCAAGTATATGTTTGTCCCATACTAACCTACCAGGACTTTGTACCCCGCCAGTCCCAGTAGGCATCAAAGAAGAAAGTACCTGCGTCCAACTTAATTAGGTCTCCAGCCGCCTCCCCCCCCCCCCCCCCCCAACTTGGAGACAACCAGTCACCAACACATCAAATACTGGGAGCTGTACCTCAGACTGGTCTCTACCAACTATATGTTTGCCCCATACTAACCTACCAGGACCTTGTACACTACCGCTCCTAGTAGGCATCATAGAAGAAAATACCTGCGTCCCAACTTAGTTAGGCCTCCAGCCACCACCTCTCTGACTCGGAGACAACCAGTCGCAGATACCAACATACCAACTACTGGGAGCCGTACCTCAGCCGGGTCCCTACCAAGTATATGTTTTCCACATACTAACCTAACAGGACTTTGTACCCTGTTCGCTGCCATGATGAAGAACTATATCAAAACAAGAAAGCTGCCTTAAAGAAAGAGGGGGGAAGGGAAATCCAGAACCAAATCCAGAACAAGAAGGGGGAGGGAGGGAGGGAAATTTTCCCCAAGGCAGCTTCCCTCCGACTGAATACCTCCTAAGACCCTTGGCTTGACTACTCCTTGTAGCTCCACCCATTCCTAGCCTAGGCATCTGTGACAGACATAGCCAGAACAGAGGCTGTTGGAGAGGACTGTATGCAAGCCTGTTGCCTTTTGATTATGGGCCCTGGATTTTCAATGGAACAATACTCTTTGTGAGGTGAATGAGAAATCCAGTCTGAACTGTATTAATCGGACTCAGTCGTGTATATATGTATATATTGTATGGGGACTCCTTACTGTAGATTTGTGTCCCTGAAGAGGGAGGGGGGATTCCTCCAGCAGCCCCCTGCTGATAAGACTGATTCATTCTGTTGGGACACATCCTGTGAGGAGATGCTGGTGTTATCAACATGTGTTTATGTTAATTGAGAGAGCTGATCACATTAGCCACCAGCACTGGCTAGGAGACGAATGGTCTAGGCTGAGGAGGGGGGAGATTGTTGTTTGTATTGTTAATTGTAATTAGCTCCAGCTATTGTGTTTATATTAATGTGTGAAGCTCGGTGCCCACAAGACTGTCATCTGGTCTGGGTACATTTTGTAGTAAATTAGCTCATGTTAATTAGGTTAGCTTTGAGTCATCCCTGCTGTATAAAGGTCTGTGAGATCTCAAATAAAAAGTTAGTTCTGATTTACTCCAAGACTGGTGTTGTCTAGTTCTTGGGGTTCCTATAGCCAGATCCATTGGACTCGTGTTCCAGAACTTAGGAAGCGGTATATGACGGAAGCACTCAAGCGGAGTGTGGGGCGTTCCGTGACATTGGTGGCAAGCAGCGGGAAAGCTTCCTGAAGTCTGAAGTCTGGGACATCCAAACCTCCAACTGGATCCAAGATCAGCATAGCAGACTTCAGTCACCCCAGCGGAGATATGGACCTGGCATCAGAATTCCCGGGGCTGCTGCGGATCATCCTTTCAACGTACACCAGGACTGTGTCTGAGGATGAATACCTGGAGCTCAGGCAGCTGATTCGGGTGGAGCTCTGGATTGCAGCCCTCCGTCTCGCTGGTATAAAACAGGGCAAGTGCTTTCCAACCCAAGAGCAACGGGCCAGTGACCAACGGGCATTGCGGATGGCATTCCTGGGAGAGCAGCCCCAGGAGCAATGGGTGACTGAGTTGGACAGGTTGGTCCAGCAGGAGATAGAGCTGGACAATTGTTATCGGGCTCTGCAATGGCACGCAGAGGAGGGATATTTAGGGGAGACAACAGAATGCTCTCCGGAGGGATATGACTTTGGCGGCCCTGGATTGCTGTGGGAGAGCCTTACAGATCTTTTTATGTTTGGCGATGAGGGGGAACCTGACCTTGAGGACCTGAGAGAATATAGAGAGGCTATGCTCGGTCTTGCAGGGGTCTCAGAGCTCAAACCTGATCTGGACCATTTGCTAAGGAAAGAACAGCATCTGGAAAGGGCATACAGGAAACTGCTAGAACAAGTTCAGCAGCATGCCAGAGAATCGGCAGTGGAAAATCCGGAGATTGCCGTCCCCAAACCTGAAGTGCTGACAACAGGGCAGAGCTCTGCTAACCTCTGTCCAGAAATGATAACATCTTCTGGGTTCCATGGACAGGAGATGGTGAACCTCTATTCCCAGACATCAGTTGCAGAGACATGGGATTTGATAGACTTTTCTGCTGAGGAAGAACAACCTGATGAGCCTCCAGCAGAAGAGCTGCTATCAGGGCCAAAGTTCACTGTGTTCTGCCCAGCACCAACAGTGGCTTCGGCCTTCCTGAGAGAAGAGGTAGTCGGCCTTTCTCCCACAACACTGACAGGGACATGTGATTTTCTGCCAGCAGCATCTATGGAGTTAAAACAAACTTCTCCAGCTAAAGATCTGGTAACTGAACAGAGGGTCCAAGACCTCTGTCCCACACTTTTACCAATTCCAGAGACTGGGGATTTAATAGACGTTTCTGTAGAGGAGGAACCACCTGGCAAACCCCCAGCAGAAGTGCTGGCAACCGGACAGAGGGTCCAAGACCTCTGCCCCACACCTGCAGCAATTGTGGAGGCCCAAGGTGAGGAGGTGGCAGTCTATCGCGAACTGCAGATCAGGATCCAAGGAGAGAATGCAGTCATCACCTCACAACTGCAGCTTGATCTGGTGTCGGTTAATGGGGCTTCAGTCCCCACCTGTATACCCCAGGGATGCTGGGCAGTGGGCCCAGATCCCCAACAGCAGGATGGAGTGAGCCCAGTCCCCCTGTCTTCTCTCCAGCGGCAGAAAGGATTCCAGGGAGAAGGGCCAGTCCGGGCCTCTCCCCAGCGGCAGATATGTTCTCTGAGAGAGGCAGAGGATGGCTGGGTGAGTGATACACTGTTTGGGGTAGTTTGTTTGGGGTACTGTGTGGGTACAGGCAGTAGAGGACTGGAACTATGGACTAACTTCGGAGTCAACCCGTCTGGGGTCTCCTCCTGTGTTAGTCTCCTGCCGAAAGGGGAGAAATGTGACAGACATAGCCAGAACAGAGGCTGTTGGAGAGGACTGTATGCAAGCCTGTTGCCTTTTGATTATGGGCCCTGGATTTTCAATGGAACAATACTCTTTGTGAGGTGAATGAGAAATCCAGTCTGAACTGTATTAATCGGACTCAGTCGTGTATATATGTATATATTGTATGGGGACTCCTTACTGTAGATTTGTGTCCCTGAAGAGGGAGGGGGGATTCCTCCAGCAGCCCCCTGCTGATAAGACTGATTCATTCTGTTGGGACACATCCTGTGAGGAGATGCTGGTGTTATCAACATGTGTTTATGTTAATTGAGAGAGCTGATCACATTAGCCACCAGCACTGGCTAGGAGACGAATGGTCTAGGCTGAGGAGGGGGGGGATTGTTGTTTGTATTGTTAATTGTAATTAGCTCCAGCTATTGTGTTTATATTAATGTGTGAAGCTCGGTGCCCACAAGACTGTCATCTGGTCTGGGTACATTTTGTAGTAAATTAGCTCATGTTAATTAGGTTAGCTTTGAGTCATCCCTGCTGTATAAAGGTCTGTGAGATCTCAAATAAAGGGTAGTTCTGATGTACTCCAAGACTGGTGTTGTCTAGTTCTTGGGGTTCCTATAGCCAGATCCATTGGACTCGTGTTCCAGAACTTAGGAAGCGGTATATGACGGAAGCACTCAAGCGGAGTGTGGGGCGTTCCGTGACAGCATCCATCAAGTAGGTCCTGAAACTTACATTTCCTATCAGACTAGGCTGAAAGCCCCTCCTAGACCCATACACCATTAACCCTTGTCATGCCGGCCCTCCGTCCATGTCTTTTCTCTCATTTACTCCAGGCCTCACTATACAATTGAAAAGAGCAGGAAAGTATGATGTTTGTTATTAAATATATATGTAGCAACCCTGCCTAAACTCCAGGGTGCTACATATATATAGGCCTATTTCATTTCATTTTACCTTTCCTATTGACTCCAATTCATTTTGCCAAATTTTTCCAATTGTTCTTAAAATTTTGCGAAAGAGAACAAACCGTAGTTTCTCCAATCTGCACTGTCTGTTTTCAACTAGTTCTGGCTGCTGGGTTTTACAGCTAAAATCTTTTTTATACACACACCCTCAACAGCCACAACTTACAAAAACTATTTATGTTGTGTAAGAAACAAGACTCCCAGATGGACTTGGGGATTCAAAGGCAAATTTGGTGGAATCCAAACATGCAGATTGCCTGGATCTGACCGAAGTTAATAAATATATCTGTATATTAGCAATTTATTATTTTTTATTTCAAGAGACAATGGTAATGCGGGGGAATGCAATCCACCACTGACTCTATGTAATGGAGGTAGTTAGGTGTGCTGGAGGGTCTATTGTTGCTGGCTGCTGGGGGATCTATGGTTGCTTGGGGGGATCTATTGTTCCAGGGGTCTATTGTTGCTGGTGGGGGATATATCGTTGCTGGAAGGGTCTTATGTTGCTGGGAGGCATCCCACCGTTGGGAGGGGATCTATTGTTGCTGGCTGCTGGGAGATCTGTTGTTGCTGGTGGGGGGATCTATTGTTGCTGGAATAGGTCTATAATTACTGGGAAAGGGGGTATTTTGTTGCAGGTGGGACTATTGTTACTGGAGGAAATTTATTGTTGCTAACTGAGTGCTATTTTGATATCATTAACAAATTCCATACAAAGTACTTAGTACCACAAAATGAATGGTTCTATAGTCTTTAAAATGGACGGTACTGGGAGGTGGGTAGGGAGTGGAATCAAGGGATGGTGCTCAGAGGTGGGGAGGCGGTGAAATCAAGGGACGGTGCTTGGAGGTGGGTATGGGGTGGAGTCAAGGGACAGTGCTCAGAGGTGGGTAGGGGGTAGAATCAAGGGACGGTTCTCAGAGGTGGGGAGGGGGTGGAATCAAGGGAGGGTGCTCAGAGGTGGGTAGGGGGTGGAATCAAGGGACAGTTCTCAGAGGTGGGTAGGGGGTGGAGTCAAGGGATGGTGCTCAGAAGTGGGTAAAGGATGGAATCTAGAGATGGTGCTCAGAGGTGGGTAGGGGCAGTATCAAGAAACAGTGCTTGGAGGTGGGTAGGGGATGGATTCAAGGGACGGTGCTCAGAGGTTGGTAGGGGGTAGAATCAAGGGACGGTGCTCAGAGGTGGGGAGGGGGTGGAATCAAGGGATGGTGCTTGGAGGTGGGTAGGGGATGGAATCAAGGGACGGTGCTCAGAGGTGGGGAGGGGGTGGAATCAAGGGATGGTGCTTGGAGGTGAGTAGGGGGTGGAATCAAGGGACAGTGCTCAGAGGTGGGTAGGGGGTAGAATCAAGGGATGGTGCTCAGAGGTGGGGAGGGGGTAGAATCAAGGACGGTACTCAGAGGTGGGGAGGGGGTGGAATCAAGGGACGGTGCTTGGAGGTGGGTAGGGGGTGGAACCAAGGGACGGTGCTTGGAGGTGGGTAGGGGGTGGAATCAAGTGACAGTGCTCAGAGGTGGGTAGGGGGTGGTATCAAGGGTCAGTGCTCAGAGGTGGGTAGGGGGTGGAATCAAGGGACAGTGCTCAGATGTGGGTAGAGGATGTAATCAAGGGACGGTGCTCAGAGGTGGGTAGGGCGGCGGTATCAAGGGACGGTGCTCAGAGATGGGTATGGGGGGTGGGGACAAGGGGTAAATCGAAAGGGGGGGGTACCTGCATCTATTTTCTGAGAAAAAAAAGCCCTGTCAAAAGATACTCATCTTGTTATATATTACTTGCTTTCCCTTGCAGATCTACATTACAGGGACATACAGTATATTAGTCACTTATTTGCTATGTCTTTGCTAAAAACTGCATTCTTGCTGATGAATGGTATTCATATATCCAAAGAATTCAGAAATCAATCTGTATAAGTACATAGTTCAGGAATTTCCATCAGATAGTTACAAAGTCACACATTGCTCGTCAGAGAGAAAATATGATAAGGTTTCTACTCATACTACTTTAAGCCAGATTTGTATGCAGTCATTGATGTAAGGAAGGAACTTGCACTTATTTAATTCCTTAATTAATCCAATCATCTGTGTGATGCTGAACTTCAATAATATGGCCTACCTCTTCATCTCATATATTTTCTGATAAGCCCCGAGCACTGGGGCCACTTCTGCTGGCTATTGAGAGAGCCCCAGAAGACAGGATCATTTCCCATCTCTCTCCCTGTACGACAGAGCACATGATTAAACTCCAAACTGCCAAACCAGAGCAGTAATTAGTTTATGTATTAATTACCTTTTCCATCTGTGTTCCTGATGAGGGAAGGAGGCTCTGCGGTGAAAGATAATTATGAATGTCCCTGGTTCCCCTGTCATGTGTCCTGGTTCCCAGAACTGAATGACGTCAGCACGTTATATAACACAACCAGCCCTGTGACGCAACAAGTTATATAACACAACAAGCTCTATGGCTCAACAAGCTCTATGACTCAACAAGCTCTATGATGCAACAAACTCTACGACGCAACAAGCTCTATGACACAACAAGTTATAAAACACAACAAGCTCTATGACTCAACAAGCTCTATGACACAACAGGCTCTATGACTCAATGAGCTCTATGACTCAATAAGCACTATGACGCCACATCTCTGACACAACAAGCTCTATGACACAACAAGCTCTATGTCTCAACGAGCTCTATGACACAACAAGCTCTATGATACAAAAAGCTCTATAACACAACAAGCTCTATGACACAAGACGTTCTATAACACAACAAGCTCTATGACTCAACAAGTTCTATAACACAACAAGCTCTATAACACAAAAAGCTCTATGACAAAAGAAGCTCTATGGCACAACAACTCTATAACACATCATTCTGTATAACACAACAAGTTATAAAACACAACAAGCTCTATGATTTAACAAGCTCTATGACTCAACAAGCTCTATGACGCAACAAACTCTATGACGCAAAATGCTCTATGACACAACAGGCTCTATGACTCAACGAGCTCTATGACTCAATGAGCTCTATGACGCCACATCTCTGACACAACAAGCTCTATGACACAACAGGCTCTATGACGTCACAAGCTCTATGACGCAACAAGCTCTATGATGCAACAAGCTCTATGACACAACAAGCTCTATGATACAAAAAGCTCTATAACACAACAAGCTCTATGACTCAACAAGTTCTATAACACAACAAGCTCTAAAACACAACAAGCTCTGTGACAAAAAAAGCTCTATGGCACAACAACTCTATAACACATCATTCTGTATGACACAACAAGCTTTATAACACAACAAGCTCTATGACACAGCAAGCTATATAACACACCATGCTCTATGACATAACAGGCTCTATGATGCTCCAAGTTCTATAACATAACAAGCTCTATAACACATCATTCTCTATGACATAGTACGCTTTATAACACAACAAGTTCTAGGAAACCATAACCTAAATAACACTTCATGCTGTATGATATAACAAGCTCTATGACACAACCATCTCTATGACAAAACAAGCTTTATGACTCAACCAGATCTATGACACAACAACTACTATAACACAACTAGCTCTAGGACACAACCAGCATTATGACTCAACAAACTTTATAACACAAAAAGCTATATGAGACAACAAGCGCTATAACACATCATTTTTGGCCCAACTAGCTCTTTGAAACAACAAGTGCTACATCACAACCAGCTTTATTGGCACAGCAATCAATATGACACAACAGGCTCTGTAACACAAAACAGCTCTATGACACAGCAAGCTCTATAACACATCACACTGTAGGAAACAACCAACTCTATGACACAACCAGCTCTATGACACAACCAGCTCTATAACACAACCAGCTCTATGGCACAACCAGCTCTATGACACAACCAGCTCTATAACACAACCAGCTCTATGGCACAACCAGCTCTATAACACAACCAGCTCTATAACACAACCAGCTCTATAACACAACCAGCTCTATGACACAACCAGCTCTATGATACAACAAGCATTAGTACACAACCTGCTCTATAACACAACCAGCTCTATGACACAACCAGCTTTATGATACAACCAGCTCTATGATACAACTAGCATTAGTACACAACCAGCTCTATGACACAACCAGCTGTCAGAGAACAAACGCTCGTTTCCGTGTGCCAGCCAGACGTGCGGCACGAACGCGTGAACCCTGGACCAGGCACGCACGTTAGTACTCTCATACGAACGAGTGCACGTCGGCGTGGGCACGTCCGCACGCCAACGAATCACAGCACAGGGTGCCCTATTTAAAGGATCAGCATACTAGTATCAGTGCTGGATTGTCTCAGCTAGTTCCTGTATCCTTGATTGCTGTTTGATTGAACCTTGATCCTGAAACCTTGGCCTTCCTGACTACTCTTTTGGATTATCCCTGCAACTCTGCTTACTTCTGCTTCCTGTACTGAACCCGGCTTGAACTTCTGACCACGGCTCTGTCTTCCGATCTTGTACCTCTCTGCCAGCCCATTGCCAACCTCCGCTAGCCCCTGACTACGAACCTGCCTATCGATTGTGTACCTTCCTGCCAGCACGTTGCTGACTACTGCTTGTTCCCGACCTTGCAAGTTCTCCTGTTGGACTTTCCTGAACCAATACAGGATCAACATCTCACCAGCACCTCTAAGGCTCCGGTGTTCCTGATCCTGCAAACAGGCACCTGCACCCTTCCGTTGCCCTAGCAGCCCTGTCTCCACCTCCAGGGGTGTTAGGACCGGAATCGTGCAAGAGGCCACCCTCGTCATTTCAGACTCCACAGTAAGGTACGTGACAGTACAATCCAGCCAAATGGAGTCTGAAAGAGGGGCCTCAGCTATGGATGCTCTGTGCCAGCAGCTTGCAAACCTCACTCAAGCAGTCCAGGGCCTGCAGGATGGCTATCAGCGACTTGAGCAACGAGTGGAGTCTCTCTCTCCAAGCACCTCGGCACGCCAGACAGCCGCAGCACCTGCACCGTCAATCTCAACTTCTACTCCCACAGTAGTGGTACCACCCCCAGAGCCATGAGTTCCTGCTCCAGAAAGATTCATGGGAGACCGCAGTAAATTCCGCGCTTTCAGAAACGCTTGCCATCTGTATTTCCTACTTCAGCCTAGCACCTTCTCCTTGGAAAGTACCAAGGTGGGATTCATCATTTCATTGCTACAGGGAGAACCCCAGACCTGGGCTCACCATCTATTAGAACAAGCTAGTCCCTTGCTAGGCACCATGGACTCTTTTTTGGATGAAATGGCTAAGCTTTATGATGACCCTCAGCGCACCACTACAGCTGAGGCCAGTCTCCACGCCCTCCAGCAAGGCCGTAGGCCTGAGGGGGACTATGTCACAGACTTTAGACGGTGGAGTTCCGACACACAGTGGAACGACGCCACTCTTCGTTTTCAGTTCCGCTCAGGACTGTCAGAGGCATTGAAAGATGAACTAGCTCGGGTGGGGTTCCCCAATTCTCTTGAAAAACTGATTCAGCTATCTATTCAAATCGATCACCGGCTGAGGGAGCGAAGATCTGAAAGAACCAGCCAATACCGGCCCATGTGGATGTTACCTAGGGTACCCAGCCATCCACCTATTCCTGCAACCCCACTATCTGCTCCAGTCACTGAAGCTCCCGAGCCAATACAATTAGGCCTGCTTCGTGCCCCATTGACACCAGAAGAGAAGCAGCGCCGCCGTATGAATAATCTCTGCCTTTACTGTGGAGGAGCCGGTCATTACGCCAACATGTGTCCTAACAAGACTCGTAAGTGTGTCTCTCCTTCTCTTGATCTTTGTGCTTTGGCTCTATCAAGATCAACTCACATTGCTGTTCCTGTCTCCCTACAGCTTCCGGAAGGGGCACTCCAGGTCCAGGCCATCGTTTACTCAGGCGCCTGTAGTTGCTTCATCGACCATGCCTTCGCCCTGCAACACAAGATTCCTCTACGTCCCAAGCAACACAAATTGTCCATACGACTAGCTGATGGGTCCAACATCAAATCTGGGCCCATCATTCAAGAAACTCAACCTCTGCCCGCTGATATCTCACCCAACCACCAAGAACTGTTGTGCCTAGACGTGATATCCTCACCGCTCTTCCCAATCATCCTGGGAATGCCATGGTTGCAAGCACACAACCCACAGATCGATTGGACAACCGGAAAGGTGGTCTTTCAGTCTGCCTATTGCCTCCATAACTGCCTCCAAACCCTCCACCACTCAGTACCAGTTGTTGGCTGTCTCAAACCCACATCCGAATCCCAAGATCTTGTTCCACCCGTATACCACGATTTCCTGGATGTCTTTGATAAACAGAAAGCAGACACCCTTCCTCCCCACCGGGCCTACGATTGCCCAATTGAACTTTTACCAGGGGCAGAAATCCCCTTTGGCTGAATTTTCCCCCTCTCGGAACCTGAACTCTTGGTCCTGAAAGACTACGTCAACGAGAACCTCAAAAAGGGGTTCATCCGACACTCTACTTCTCCAGCCGGAGCAGGAATATTCTTTGTTGAAAAGAAGGACCACTCACTCCGGCCGTGTGTGGATTACAGGGAACTAAATCGGATTACCGTTAAAAACCGCTACCCCCTGCCTCTAATTCCAGAATTACTCCAGAGACTCCGCTCTGCAACGATTTTCACCAAGTTGGATCTACGAGGTGCTTACAACTTGATCAGGATCAGAAAGGGTGATGAGTGGAAAACGGCCTTCAGGGCGCGGTTTGGCCATTTCGAGTACCTCGTTATGCCCTTTGGGTTATGTAACGCACCAGCAACCTTCCAGCATTTCGTAAATAATATTTTCAGAGACTTCCTAGACTTATTCATGATCGTTTATCTAGACGACATTCTGATTTTCTCGGTTTCCCTGGAACTACATCGTGACCATGTGAAACAGGTCCTTCTTAGGTTAAGACAAAATGGACTCTATGCCAAGGCCGAGAAATGTGAATTCGAACGGCAGACCATTCACTTTCTCGGACTAGTAATCTCTACAGGAGGGATGGCAATGGATCCTCAAAAGGTCGCAGCCATAATGTCCTGGCCGCCTCCCGTTGACAAGAAAGGGGTACAACGGTTTATTGGTTTCTCCAATTTTTACAGGAAATTTATTAAAAACTTTTCGGGTATCATCATGCCCATCACTCAGCTCACCAAAAAACAGAACCGCTTTCAGTGGACAGAGGTAGCTCAAGCTGCTTTTGACAAATTAAAGAGACTATTCACCTCTGCCCCGGTATTGAAGCACCCTGATCCTGCCCTTCCATACATACTGGAAGTAGATGCTTCAGAGAGCGCTGTAGGGGCCATCCTGTCTCAGCGCCAAGGACCTAAAGCTTTAATGCACCCTGTGGCCTTTTTCTCGAAGAAATTAGGGCCTTCAGAAAGGAACTACGATGTGGGCGACCGGGAACTGTTGGCAATCAAATCGGCTCTGGAAGAGTGGCGGTA
The DNA here is from genome assembly GCA_037952835.1 of Lithobates septentrionalis. Taxonomy (NCBI): domain Eukaryota; kingdom Metazoa; phylum Chordata; class Amphibia; order Anura; family Ranidae; genus Lithobates; species Lithobates septentrionalis. Next base: position 39,880 of record JBBDGP010003402.1, read on the forward strand.
CCTCTTGGAGGGAGCAACACACCCAATACTGATCTTCACAGATCACAAAAATTTAGAGTATCTCAGGACCGCTAAACGTCTCAGACCCAGACAAGCAAGATGGGCTCTTTTTTTTTCTCGCTTCAGTTTTCATATAACCTACTGGCCCGGATCCAAGAATGTGAAACCAGATGCGTTGTCGCGTATGTTCACGGAAATCGAGGTTCCACCTCAAATGGATACCATATTACAGGCTGGGAATTTTTTGCTCACACAAAATGATTTAATGACACAGATACATCAAGCATCCAGGGGAATCTCTCTGCCTCCAGATATGAACCTTCAAGAAGACGATGGGCTCTACTGGCAGGGGAATAAAATTTTCGTACCACAGAATCTGCGTACTACTATTTTACAAGTATGCCATGACTACCCGCTGGCCGGCCATTTCGGGGGACACAAGACCATGGATTTTGTCCAGAGACATTTTTGGTGGCCCAGCTTAGCAAGGGACTGCAGGAAATATGTCGGCTCGTGCTCAATTTGTCTCAGAAACAAGAACAGCAAAAGCAAAGCATGGGGATTATTAAGACCACTACCCATTCCTGAAAGAACCTGGGATAAGATTGCGATGGATTTTATTGTAGAGCTCCCTCCATCGGAAGGATTTTTATCCATCTTTGTAGTGGTGGACCGCCTCTCCAGGATGTCACATTTTGTCCCCATGAAAGGGACCCCATCAGCAACAGAAACTGCTAAAGTTTTTATTAAAGAAGTGGTGAGATTGCATGGAATCCCTAGTGACATTGTCTCAGATCGTGGAGTGCAGTTTACTTCAAGATTTTGGAAAACACTGTGCGAAGCACTGGGCATCAAACTAAATTTCTCCTCAGCTTATCATCCCCAGTCCAATGGACAGACTGAGCGTACCAACCAAACGCTAGAACAATACCTGCGATGCTTTACCTCTTTTTCCCAGGAAGATTGGGCCTCACTATTGCCCTTGGCGGAATTCGCATTTAACAACTCTACCCATACAGCTACCAACCAATCTCCCTGCTTCTCTAATTATGGGTTCCATCCCTCTTTCTTGCCAACGCTAATTCCAGACTCTCTGTTACCAGCTGTTCAGGACAGACTAAATTTCCTTGCTACTAATAACCAGGTGCTGAGAGAGACCATTGCCAGGACACAGGAGGTTAATAAAAGATTCTTTGACAGAAAGAGGAGAGGAGAACTGGATTTGAAAGTGGGTGACCGTGTGTGGCTTTCGACAGTCAATCTGAAACTGGCCTGCCCGTCCAGGAAATTGGGACCTAAATATCTGGGACCTTTCCCAGTCAAGATAAAGATCAATTCAGTGGCGTATGAACTTGAACTTCCCGACACATTCAAGATACATCCTGTGTTTCATACTTCCTTGTTGAAACGTGACGTGGTTAATCCCTTTCCAGGACGTGAAATGGGGCCCCCAGAGGCCATAATGGTGGATGGAGAGGAGGAGTTCGAGATCGAGACCATTGTGGACTGCAGAAAAAGGCAAGGACATAATCAATATTTAATTAAATGGAAAGGTTTTGACCCAGAAGAAAACTCCTGGGAACCGGAAGCAAACCTTCATGCCCCAAGGCTTATACAAGCCTTTCATCGCTCTCATCCAGAAAGAAGGATCCAGAGGGGCATCCTGAGGCTGCCCGTAAGGAGGGGGCAATGTCAGAGAACCATTACAAACGCTCGTTTCCGTGCGCCAGCCAGACGTGCGGCACGAACGTGTGAACCCCGGACCAGGCACGCATGTTAGTACTCTCATACGAACGAGTGCACATCGGCGTGGGCACGTCCGCACGCCAACGAATCACAGCACAGGGCGCCCTATTTAAAGGATCAGCATACTAGTATCAGTGCTGGATTGTCTCAGCTAGTTCCTGTATCCTTGATTGCTGTTTGATTGAACCTTGATCCTGAAACCTTGGCCTTCCTGGCTACTCTTTTGGATTATCCCTGCAACTCTGCTTACTTCTGCTTCCTGTACTGAACCCGGCTTGAACTTCTGACCACGGCTCTGTCTTCAGATCTTGTACCTCTCTGCCAGCCCATTGCCAACCTCCGCTAGCCCCTGACTACGAACCTGCCTATCGATTGTGCACCTTCCTGCCAGCACGTTGCCGACTACTGCTTGTTCCCGACCTTGCAAGTTCTCCTGTTGGACTTTCCTGAACCAATCCAGGATCAACATCTCACCAGCACCTCTAAGGCTCCGGTGTTCCTGATCCTGCTAACAGGCACCTGCACCCTTCCGTTGCCCTAGCAGCCCTGTCTCCACCTCCAGGGGTGTTAGGACCGGAATCATGCAAGAGGCCACCCTCGTCATTTCAGACTCCACAGTAAGGTACGTGACAGTACAATCCAGCCAAATGGATCAACATCTCACCAGCACCTCTAAGGCTCCGGTGTTCCTGATCCTGCCAACAGGCACCTGCACCCTTCTGTTGCCCTAGCAGCCCTGTCTCCACCTCCAGGGGTGTTAGGACCGGAACCATGCAAGAGGCCACCCTCGTCATTTCAGACTCCACAGTAAGGTACGTGACACCAGCACTATGACTTATCAAACACTATAACAGAACCGGCTGTATGATAAAACAGGTATGTGACACAACAGGCGCCCAACCAACTTTATGACACAACAAGCTATGTGACACAACCAGCTTTAATAAAATAACAATAAATATAATACAACAAGCTCTGTAACACAAATACCTCTATAACACAACCCATTTAATAACACAAACAGCTCTATGACACAATAACCTGGATTTGCCCTTACAAATTGTATAAATTAACTGCCCATTTCATATATTTTTAGGTGTATGAGAGTTTTCACTTCACTTAAATTTAAGTGCGAATCTGAACATTTTTCGTTATATTTAGCCAATTCAGTCAATCAATCAACTGAAAACTGAGAATTGTTACTGATGGTTGCAGAAGCTCCATTCATCCATCCTGGACCGGTTCCTATGCTAAAAACTGCCCCTTATTAGTTGAGAACATGATGTTAGATATTGTAACAGACAGGACAGTTTGCCCATTTGTTGCCCAGGCATTGTTACAATTGTTTATTTTGTTTCCTGTGTATTGTCCAAATTTCTCATTTGTTTCCCCTATATTATAATAATTGCCTATTTGTTGCCTATTTATTGCCAGTTTTTTGCCCACTTATTGTAACAACTGTTTTCCATTTATTTTACATGATTTCCTGTTTGCTTCCAGTGTGTTGTTACAATTGTTACCTTCTTGCCCATGCAATGTCACGAATGCGCAATTGCTGCCCACTCATGGTAATCCCTTTCTATTTGTTATCCGTGTAGTGCTAACCCCCGCAAGAACCGCAGGTTATTTGGGCCTTGTTCCCCCACTCACAGCATGCACTGCCAAACATACAGCATTTTTGGCATTTTCAGTCTAGGGGTTTATCTTTAATTTTTTTTATGAGGAACAGGAACTTGGATAGGGATGAGGAGCATGGGATACAGCATGGGATACCCTGGAACTGTTGAAATACACAGTTTGAGGACTGCTAGGCATCTTGCTCTACTACTGGCTGAACTGGCTTGTGAGATCAAGGCTACCTCACAGTCACATTTCCTCTGCATAGCAGGATCATTAATCACTCAGTCCCAAAATGATTGGTCTCCCTTACATTAACTCTCTTCTGGCTTTTCTCAGTCTCTATACAAGGCTTTCTCTTTGGTAGCCCCCCCCCCCCCCCCCAGCTAAGCCTAGCTGAGACCTTAATGTCTTCGAAGGCTTCTCATCTTCCTCTCTTGGGTTCTCCTCCGGAAGGGCTGGACCCAAGAACTCTGTACTCTGATGCCAGGCTTCAGAATATTCATGGGCTCTCCCTCCACCTTCTAGGCACACCTCCCAGGGATTGGCTGGAGCCCCATAAATATTCAGACTGCTGGTTCTTCTCTCCCTTCCACTATACTTCCAGAAGGTTGTAGAAAACAGGGGGGAGTAGCCGAACAGCAGATTGTGAGACACTGAACAGCCCCAAGTAATCAGCCCCTGCTCTACTGTTTACACATGAGCTAACTAAATTTAACTAGCCGCCTACTCTGAACTTGGAGGGTGCTCCATCTGCTTTGTCAAGACAGCCTTGAGTGCACCACATTTTCAAATGATTATTAAGCTGGCTATTCTCTAACCGAGAAGTGGTCTGAGCACTTAAATAACAATAATAATAATAAAACCATTATTATTATTTATTAATTTGTTACGTTCCATTTGTTTCGATTCGGTATTCGTTATTTCGGATAATTTGTAACTTCAGATAAATTTGTATTCGTTACGTTCACTAACAGTCAAATTTAAAAGGAAATGCCATTACCTATAATTTAATAGTTTGTTATTATTTGGAATTTTCAGATTTTCGTTCTTTCAAATTTTCAAATTTAATTTCTTATTTTTAGATTTTCTCATTTTTGGACTTGGAAATTTCCGAATATTCAGACTTTCAAATTCTGAATTTTCGGATTTTCGAATTTCCAAATTTTTGAATGTTCAAATTTCTGAGTTTTCAAATTTCCGAATTTTCGATTTTCCAAATTTTCAAACTTAAAATTTTAAAATTTACGAATTTACGAATTCCCAGTTTTCGAATTTAGGGGAAGAAAAAAAAATGGAAGAAACGAAAACTGGCACATTTTCCTGGCAGTGCACATGTCTACTTTTGTTTCATGACATGTTGGGTATCTATGTACTCGGTGTAACTTCATCTTTCACATTTTAGAAAAAAAAAAAAAAAAATCCGTTTTATATTGTGTTTTACTTTTTTTTTAATTCATTAAAGTGTATTTTTTCCCCCAAAAAAATGCATTTAAAAAACCGCTGCACAAATACCATGTGCAACAATCAACATTTTATTCTCTGGGGTCTTTGCTAAAAAAAATATATAAATATATATTATGTAATTTTCTAGCAAAAAAAAAAAAAAAAAATTTAACATATATGAATGAAGTTTTAGAACTGGCCTGGTAGGCAAGTGGGTACAGGTTTTATTTTTTTTTAAGCACATAATGCCCAAGCAGCTCTTAGAGGCTAATTTTAATAAAAGTTTGGCAAGGGCAACATTTTAAATTTTTGTATCTAAATCAGTTTTACTGAAGTGACTATTCTCATGTGAAATAGGTAGCTAGTTATGATTCTGCACCAGAGGACAATATAATCCACCCAAGCAGAATGTTCCCAGATTGCTCATATTATAATTGGTACTTTTATCAATGCAATTAGGGGTCAGCAATGAATGCCCCTCCCATGCCTTGCAGATTCCTGATCAGACCACGTCCAGTGAAATAAAATATGACACACCAGCCATATCTGATAGCGTCAGCATTCAGAATCTGATAGGTCTACACCAGAGGAGAAGGAGAACAGGCATAAAATCATCACATAAGGCAGAAATAAATATTGCAGCCGTTTCAGCGAGATGACAGTTAAGTGTGACAGTTGTAGAAGTGGTCAGCATATTTCCTGGGAGAGATGGGATTGCTTTGTAAGGTTTTTTTTTTTTTTTATATATATACAGGTGAGCTGCTCATAATTGGGCAGGATAAGCAGGAATTAGGATGTTTTCTTTAGTTATGATTCTCTTATCACTATTTGCCTTAATATCTCTAGCTGACAAGGCTGGACATTAACCGCTTCAGCTCCGGACGATTTGGCTGCTCAATGACCGGGCCATTTTTTTGCGATTCGGCACTGCGTCGCTTTCACTGACAATTGCGCAGTCGTGCGATGCTGTACCCAAACAAAATTGATGTCCTTTTGTTTTTCCCACAAATAGAGCTTTCTTTTGGTGGTGTTTGATCACCTCTGCGGTTTTTATTGTTTTGCGCTATAAACAAAAAAAGAGCAACGATTTTGAAAAAAACACAATATTTTGTACTTTTTGCTGTAATAAATAGCCCCGATTTTTTTAAAAAAAATTTTTCCTCAGTTTAGGCCGATATGTATTCTTCTACATATTTTTGGTAATAAATAAATAAGCATATATTGATTGGTTTGCTCAAAAGTTATAGCGTCGTCTACAAAATAGGGGATAGTTTTATGACATTTTTATTATTTTTTTTTTTTTTTACTAATAATGGCGGTGATCTGCATTTTTTATCGGGACTGCGACATTATGGCGGACACATCAGACACTTTTGACACATTTTTGGGTCGATTGACAATTATACAGCGATCAGTGCTATAAAAATGCACTGATTACTGTATAAATGTCACTGGCAGAGAAGGGATTAACACTAGGGGGCGATCAAGAGGTTAACTGTGTTCCCTGTGTGTGTTCTAACTGTGGGGGGGGGGTGGGACTGACTGGAGGAGGAGAGAGATCGGCTACCCAGCTCGTAGGAACGCAAGATCTCTCTCTCCTCTCCTCACAGAACTGGGATGTGTGTGTTTACACACACACATCCCTGTTCTGCCTCTCGTGCCCGCGACCGCTCGTGGCTGGCGGTCATCGCGACCGCTGGTCACGAGCATCGGCACCACGCAGTGCAGTGAAGCGGACCTTCAGTCATTTTTTCATCTTTCCATCTATTAAATCTTCTGCCCTTGTTGTTGTTTTAACTTTGGATAGTAAAACATTTTTTTTTTCTCCCAGTAAATACCTTATACAGCCCACTTCCTCTTTCTTGTCTGGTCATTAGCCTAGTATTATGACATCATGCACAGCTCTCTCTCGCTCACTCTCGTGAGAGTTTGCCAGGAAGGGAGGGGGATGAGTCATAAGAGGGCCAATCAGAGCTGCAGGGCTGCAGAGCTGGAGGTGTGCCTCTGTGTGTCTGCATAAATCCAGGAAGTGAACAGGCAGTAGCTTCAGCTTTCTCCCTTGGTCTACATTATCATGGTTGCGAGCCGAAGCTAGCACCCAGCCCTTCCTTTTTGGAGGATTATATTACGTACCTGGAGCATCGATCTGTCTCATTTCTCCAGCCGGATCACGTGATCGAACTGGCGTGGCCTAGGGGCCTCATTATTCTATTGGGAGCCACATTACATCTACCATTAGCCACATTTCGTCTACTATGAGCCAATTTATGTCTAATGGGGGAGGGGCGCATTACATCTATTGTGGGCCAAATTAAGTCTACTGTGGGCCACATTACATCTACTGGGTTGGGGTGAGCACATTGTGGGAGGTTTACTAAAACTGGAGCACTCAGAATCTGGTGGTAGCCAATTGGCTTCTAACTTCAGCTTGTTCAATTCAGTTAAGCTTTGGCAATAAACTCCGGAAGCTGATTGGCTACCATGCACAGCTGCACCAGATTTTGCACTCACCAGTTTTACTAAATAACCCCCATTAAACAGTATCTATTGTGGGCCAAATTATGTCTGCTGAGGACCTCATTACAGCTACTGTGTGTAGCATTTTGTCTACTGTGGACCTCATTATGTCTAATGTGGACCTTATTACCTCTACTGTGGGTTCATATTTAGTCTACTGGGGGGTCTCATTATGGCCCATCATAGGTGTTAGAAGAGCAGAAGAAGCGTTTTTAAGCCTAGTTAGGTTTGGCCTGGAATTCTATCCCCTGTAGACTCTCTAAATGAAGTGGCTCTTGTTGTTTTTTGGCTTCATTTTCTCATCGGGAAGAGCTTTGAGAGCTTCCCAAACTATTCTGCACAGTGTAACATTAATTGCTGCTCTGTAACACACATTTGTTCGGAACCTGGTTTAAAGTTCTATTGGTTGCAAAGTGACATCCAGGTTGGAAATGTCCAAATCTTACAGGTTTGCAAATTTTTAAAAAGTTTAGCTGGACCACAAACTGTTCCAACTTTACAGATGTTCCAACTGTTCCAACTTCACTTAACTCGCAAAACTGCGAGTAGCCAAACTCATAAGACATCCTGTCCACTAAGGAATAGAGCACCATACACAAGGCAAACACATTCATAAGCAGTTAGTTACAGAGTAATGATCAGGTGCAAGGAGGTGAGAATGAGTGAAGAGATTTAGGAACCCGACAGGGACAGAGAGAGTGAAGAGATACAGGAGATGAGCAGAGACAAAGAAGGAGTGAAGACAAACAAGAGTTGGTAAAGGAGATGAAAAAGAGTGAAGAGATACAGGATCTTAGCAGATAGAGAGATCCAACACTTGTTAATTAGAACATGAATATATCACCAAGGGGGCCGAAACTAGACTATTTTGTGCCCTAGGCAAGACCAGCTACTTGCACCCTCCCACCCCCAAAAAAAATAAAACTTCAAAATGTTTAAACACAGTAGGAAATTAGTAGTTTAGTAGTTAGTAATTAGTAGTTTCTAATTGTACTCTGTCTCATGCAGTGACACATCTACCTCTGTCTCTCAACAAACATCCCCTAAGGAAGCCTTAGAGGGCGAAACATGTAGGGATACTATTGCTGAGTGACTTTTTCAATCATTTAACTAGATGTGTACTGATGTCTGCATAATATATGTATAGCCAATACAATTTTTAATACTTATGTCTTATGTCTAATAAATTTTGATATTTTTTTACTTTGGTGTATTACTAGTGTAGCGCCAGCATTTTTGCTTATTGATGCAGAATATGTTAACTTATGAACAATGTTATCAATGTTAACAATCGCTGTGCGATTTACCCAACAGGACTCAGTACTGAATTGCATGCTGGGTAGGCTAAAAAAAAAAAAGGCTCCGCGCGGCCATCTTGGGTCTCTTCTGAACGCGTGGCCTGCCTGGGAGGTTCGGTGTGAGGCATCCAGAGGAGCGCGGCCTACACCCATTGCGGAGCAATCCGCTCAGCGATCCTACTGCACTTCAGTAAGCTGGACAGACGGTGAGGCAGACCTGAGAAGGATCCAGAGAAGCCCATCAGAGCCACCTGAAGGCCTCGGAACACCTCGCTGAGCTGAGCGGAGCGGCGCAGCAGTGTTGGCTGGGAAGAAACAGGACCGCGTGCACTGGAGCAGAACTGTTCTATTTTGCAGACCTGGTTGGGTGAGAGGGCTGCTGCCCAAAGTTTCATTGACTTTTACACACTTGCATCTATAATATAGTGCTGCTGGGACCTGTAGTCCTACAGAGGAGATTTAACCTCCCTGGCGGTATTCCCGAGTCTGGCTCGGGTTGGATTTTTCATAGCAAAAGCGGTAACCCCGAGCCAGACTCGGGCTTGCATCGCAGGATCCAGGAAGAGCATACTTACCTTGTCCCCTGGATCCTGCGATGTCTCCCCGCTGTGATCGGCGAGCCGCTGTGTCTCGCTCGATTCACAGTGCCGAGCTCCGTTCCCTGCGAGCGTTGCGACGCACGGGGACGGAGTTCGGCGGTAAATTCAAAAGTGAAACACATAGTATAGATACAGCATACTGTAATCTTACAGATTACAGTACTGTATCAAATAACTACAAATCCCCTTTGTCCCTAGTGGTCTGCCCAGTGTCCTGCATGCAGTTTTATATATATAAAACTGTTCTTTCTGCCAGGAAACTGGAGATTGTCCATAGCAACCAAAACTGTCTCTTTACATCAAAAGTGCTTTTAGACCAGCTAGAAAAAAGCGATAATAAATTAGAATCACTTGCAGAATTAAGTGATAGTGATTTGTGGGGAAATCCGTCACCAAACACTAAAAGTAACAAAAGCGACAATTCTGCAACTGAGCAAATTTCAGTGTTTTTGATTTGATTACATTATTATATAATTTTTATTATTATTATATTATTATTTGTTATAATTATTTATAGTTATTTATTATATTATAATTTTTTATTTCGTTTTTCAAACTTTATCATACCCGGGATGTCTACTAGACTCTTGTTTGGACAGATTTAAGTGAACTATTCCTAAGAATTACAGGCCTACAATATAAAACGCCAAATTTCTGTGCAAAATAATTGTACCGCTTTCAGCACCTAAAATCAGAAATAATCATACCGCCAGGGAGGTTAAAGAATTCAAGACGGAGTTTAATATAGGCCTCAAGCCTATCCTTCACTATAATTCTAACATTGTTTTATACCAAGTTACTTGCATTGGAGACAATTGCAGTGCTGCCACACTACAATAATAGTTCAACACCCATATTGCTTTGACCCAGGTTTGTTAACCACTGGGTTACAATTTAACCTACACATAGCTAGCAGAAGAAAGAAGAAAAGAAGGACTGTCTCATAAAACACAAGGCTTTGCATTTTATTATTCTTCAGAGTTATTGTAATATCAAGCAGTGGGAGCTCCCTAGGAATTGTGCTATGCTTTATTAAAATTGCAATTGTCTCTTTTACATAGACAAGCGTGCTAAGAGTGGGACAGTGCCCATAGTGAAGTTAGTTTCACTCTGCCATTGGTCCCATTTTATAGATGCATTTCTAAGAGGTTAATTTAAACAACTTTCATTTGTGTAGTACTGTTGGAGTGCCAGACCTTCCTGTTTGAGGTGCTCCCAGTCAGGGAGGCTTCGTGTGACTACCTGGAACCCTGCCAAGACACAATACACTATTGACAATTGCCGCTAAGAAAACCATCGTTGCCACGTCATCTGCAGAGCAACACCCGGGCTCTCCAGACCTGGTGGAGATGGAGAAGCATAGCACCCACCAGGGCTCCCCCATGGACCACAGGGTGGAGCGCTCCCCCGGTGCCAGCAGGGTCGAGCTCTATCAAAAGCCTGCATTGGAGGTACCATCCATGGAGGCGATGGAGGCACCGCCACCTTCAGCAGCACACCCAGCAGAGGGGAGTGGTTCTTTTTGACCATCGGAGGTACAGCCCGTTTGCCCAACCTGCAGAGGAACTGCCACAGTCGGTGGTGGTGTGGTGGTCTGTGGGTCTTCAGCCCCTTATGAGAAGCTCAAGGAGGGACCTGGGGCTTTGTGGGATGCCCCTATTGGTACTGTCATGATAGAGGAGCTAGAAGGATCTGTGGCTCATGTCGCTTCACCTGCAACATCTTTACCAGTTGCCACTGCTGTTTTGCCTGAGAGGGGGTGCTATCACAAGGTCCCCAACCCATGGGAGACCTGGGACTCTCCTTACATGGAGTCAGAGGAGGAGGAAGGGAAGGAGACCAGCAGTGCCTAGGAGACCCTCCAAACGCCCAACATCCTACCTGCCCCCAGAAGCCGGCAGAGAGTAGGTAAACCAGTGGCCTTAGGCGGCTGCTTAGTTTGCCTAGTGGTAGTGCAAGTATGCACTTTATGGATCAGCATACTTGGCAGTATATTCATGTGTGAATTATCAATAGTTGGATCACTATATGCGTCAAATACCGTCATTCACATACAGTATGACTAGCTTCAAACCATCCAGGTTATTCTTTACTGCTGCCCTCAGGTTCTTGGAACACTCCTGTTTTGGGCTCCTGCTGAGGGGACCACACCTAAGTTTTTGGAGCAATACATTTGTTTTTATGGCTGACAGCATACTAAGGTCACTCACTCTTGAGGTAGTGAACTCCATTGAGATAGACTTTTGAAACATGTCAGGATTGTCCCACATCTTTACTCACTTAATGAGGAGTTCTGTACAATGCAATTATTGTAGGGTAATAGAGACACTGTGTAGCGACAATTTCTTGTATGTATATAATGCCAGCTAATTTGCCTTGTTTTATGTAATGATTTTAATAATTTGTTACAATAAAATAATTAGATTTTAATTATGTGTACACATATAGTGAATGCTGATAAACTCCCACACAGTTTGGTTAGTGGTATGTTGAGGAGATACAGGGGAGGAGTAGGTACAGAGAAGGAGTGAAGAGATACCGGAGCTGAGCAGGGATAGAGAAGGAGTGAAGAAATATGTAGCGCTACCCCCACTGGGGCCGCTGATATAGACTGGGTTTTCCCAAACAGTACAGAGGCTGTCCATTTTGTAAAAGCAACAGTCCATTCACACGTGCTCCAATAAATAGTCTAGGGAATTTTTGGGGGGTTTATTGCTTGAAGGACTTTAACAAGGAAGAGGGAACTTGGGCATGGGGCACTTCAAAAATGCTCAGTAATTTTTATCTAGAGACCAGTCTCTCCTAGTGGTGGTGGTGGCTAGTGGTGAACAGAGCATGGCCCCACAGCTGAAGACCATGGAGCAAGTCTTTGAGAATTTGGTTACCGTGCACAACTACTAGTACCCAATGTAGCTTCAAACATGCAGTTGCAGGGCAGGGATCAATTCAAGGTCACTACTCACAAGTCCCCAGGACAGCTGCCTTCTTCCACCTTCCTCCTGACTCAGTCCAGTGAGTGAGATGGTACCATGCAGGACCGGATCCCCATATGGTGGGGTCTGCAATCCGCTACGAGTCAAGTCCATTCAAGTTGTATGCACCCCGTAGGAGCCATTGGTGAAAGCAGTCCTATTTCCCTACGTAGAGCACACACAGGCAGGTAAACAGCATTTTCTTCACTCTTCCGCTGGCTCCAAGGAACAGTCTAGGGGTTTCTTTTCAGGATTTTATTGGGAACAGAAGAAGGAGCATGGGATACCCCAATATATTGTAGAACTTATTAATTTGAGAACTCCTCAACTTTTTGGCTGCACAGTACAAAAAAGGAATGTCTCATAGGATGTCTATGCTGGTGGTGGCTTTTACTCCTTCCAGAGTTTAAAAGCTGCACACAGTCACTAACTCTTCAGCACTGGAGTCACATACTCACAGGATCATCAGTTGCTTCCTGCCGATATCCAACAGGCTGTTCCTAGTGAGCGAGATGTAGACTTCTTCAGACACAACCCTGAACTCAAGCTTGCAAATAGGCCCCCCAACTAAGCCTAGCTAGGACTTCGGTGTCTTCCTCATGACTTCTTGTAGAAATATCCCCAAGGGTGACCTCTAGCTGGACTAGACCCAGGAACTCTGCACCCTGCTGCTTAAGCCTCAGAATATTTATGGGCTCTCTCACCACCAACTGGGCACACCTCCCCAGGGATTGCCTGAATTCCCGTAAATATTCAGGCTGCATGCCCTGCTCTGCCTCCCACTAAATGCTTTTTTAAAATGTTCCTTGCATATGATTGGGTATTCTTTGCAAAGTGAAGCTTTACCTCATTTACTAAACTCTGAAGCAACTGAAGTTTGCTCTTGCCTTTAGTAAATCAACCTGTATAACTTTCCTACAGACTAAATAATGAACACTGATTTGGGTTATTTTCACCAAAGAAATGTAGCAGAAAACATTTTGACCTAAATTTATGAAGAAAGATTTTTTTTTTTTTTATACCAGAAACAAAGAAAAATGCATTTAAAAAAAAAAAAAAAAGATCTTTTTTCATTTTTCCAAAAAAAAAAAAAAAAAAAAAAAAAAAAAAGGTGTTTAAATACCACTAAAATAAAGCTCTACAGGCATACCCCACTTTTAAGTACGCAATGGGCTTTATTTACTAAAGCTGGAAAGTGCAAAATCAGGCTCACTTCTGCATAGAAGCCAATGAGCTTCTAACCTCAGCTTGTTCAATTAAGCTTTGGTAATAAAACCTGGAAGCTGATTGGATTCTATGCAGAAGTGAGCCTGATTTTGCATTTTCCAGCTTTGGTAAATAAAGCCCATTGTGTACTTAAAAGTGGGGTGTGCCTGTATTTGTGTGGAAAAAAAAGATAAAAATATCATTTGAGTACAGTTTTGCATGACTGCGCAATTCTCATTAAAAGTGCGACAGCACTGAAAGCTGAAACTTGGCCTGGGCAGGAAGGGGGGGGGGGGGGGGGTTAGGTTGGGAAGGGCCCGGTATTGAAGTGGATAAGAAATCAGCCTAGAAGTAAACCTGCTGATGGAGAAAGTAAATGTACAGTTGTCAGTTAGTGTCAGAATGTCCACCGCGATATTGCAGTCCAGTACATAAGTCGCAGATCGCAGCCATTACTAGTAAAAAAATAATTAAAAACAAATAAAAAAAAAAAATCTAATAATTTGTAGATGCTACAACTTTAGCACAAACCAATCAATATACGCTTATTAAGGTTTTCTTTTGTTTTTTTGTTTTTTTTTTTACCAAAAATATGTAGAAGAATACTTATTGGCCTAAATTTATGAAGAATCTAGATTTATTTTTTTAATTAAATGTGCAAAAAAAAACCCCAAAAAAAACACAGAAGTGAATAAATACCACTAAAATAAAGCTCTATTTGTATGAAAAAAAAAAGATAACAATTTCATATAAATGCAGTGTAGCATGACTGTGCAATTGTCATTGAAAGTGCGACAGCGCTGAAAACTAAAACTTGGCCTAGCCAGGAGAGGGGGGGGGGGGGGGGGGGGTTGGGTTAGTGCCCGGTATTGAAGTGGTTAAGAAAGCATCCTAGAAGTAAACCTGCTGATGGAGAAAGTAAATGTACAGTTGTTAGGTGGGGGCCGGACAAAGTGTCAAAAGTGTCAGTTAGTGTCAGAATGTCCGCCGCAATATTGCAGTCCTGCGATAAGTTGCAGATCGCAGCCGTTACAACAGGAGAGAACCCGCTCCAGGTGTCTGTTCCCAATGATCTCGTCCCTCTTCTGGTGTGGATGCAGCTCAGTATGCAACCATATGCATGAAACTAAACAAAAAAGTCCAGATGGCCTCACTTCAATGAAAAATAACTCCCTTATTTAATGTGGATCCATAGAGCTAGGATAAAAAAACACTTACGCATTTCACATCTAGATCGCAGCCATTACTAGTAAAAAAAAAAAAAAAAATCCAGTAGTTTGTACACACTATAACGTTTGCGCAAACCAATCAATATACGCTTATTATTAAGGGTTTTTTTTTTTTATATATATACCAAAAATATGTAGCAGAATACTGGCCTAAATTTATGAAGAAATTCGATTTTTTTTTCAATTTTTTTATTGAATGTGCAAAAAATAAAAACGCAGAAGGTGATCAAATACCACCAAAAGAACTCTATTTGTGTGAAAAAAAAATAAAAAATAAAAACGTCATTGCTCAACCCCCCCGCGCTCGTTTCTTGAATTATCTACATTTTTCGAAAATATCCATTTAGTTTCACTTACAAAACTCGGCTTTTTGCCGTGAAATTTTCAGAACCGCCTGCAGTAAACAAGTTACATTAATCCAGCCGTTTTCCCAATTACACGCTAATTTCCCGTTCTCTCTGGCTACACTGTAATGATTCATGTGTTCCCCCCTCCTGGCTGCTGTATAATTAATCCACCTCCTCTTACGATCGCCCCCTTCCCCGCTCTCTGCCACTCTCCCCGCTTTCTGCCCCCACTTCTGAATATATCCGACTGCCATTAAAATTTCGCTTCTTTTTTGAGCGATTCCCATAAACGGCAACAAATCCTCTCCATCAATAGGAATTGAGAGAGTAAATTTAGTTAATGGCTCCACTCCTCTAAACGCCATCTCGCTGCTCCGAAAAACGTTTTTTTTTTTTTTCAAAATAACAATTCGGTGGAGTCTCAGGTGTTATATTGTATATTACATTTCCCAGTAATCTAAATAATGACGAAGACATAAGCCGCGGTAACAAGATTATACTATGTAATGCAGATACTGCTCCACACCTGGCCATCCTGACAACTTGCTTGACGTTCTGAAGAGACTTATCAAAAATACGTTTAGATAAAAGAAAAATAACAACAGAGGGATTCTTCTTGAATTCTTCCCTTCAGCAGAGACCTAGGTTGTTTAAAAGTATATATATATATATATATATATATATATATATATATAAAAATACGTACTATATTACCAAAAGTATTGGGACACCTGCCTTTACACGCACATGAACTTTAATGGCATGCCAGTCTTAGTCCGTAGGGTTCAATATTGAGTTGGCCCACCCTTTGCAGCTATAACAGCTTCAACTCTTCTGGGAAGGCCGTCCACAAGGTTTAGGAGTGTGTCTATGGGGATGTTTGACCATTCTTCCAGAAGCGCATTTGTGAGGTCAGGCACTGATGTTGGACGAGAAGGCCTGGCTCACAGTCTCCACTCTAATTCAGTGTTTGTCTTTCGGGTTGAGGTCAGGACTTTGTGCAGGCCAGTCAAGTTCCTCCACCCCAAACTCGCTCATCCATGTCTTTATGGACCTTGCTTTGTGCACTGGTGCAAATCATTTGGTGGAGGGGGGATTATGGTGTGGGGTTATTTTTCAGGGGTTGGGCTTGGCCCCTTAGTCCCAGTGAAGGGAACTCTTAAGGGGTCAGCATACCAAGACATTTTGGACAATTTAGTGCTCCCAACTTTGTGGGAACAGTTTGGGGACGGACCCTTCCTGTTCCAACATGACTGCGCACCAGAGCACAAAGCAAGGTCCATAAAGACATGGATGACCGAGTTTGGGGTGGAGGAACTTGACTGGCCTGCATAGAGTCCTGACCTCAAGCTGATATAACATCTTTGGGATGAATTAGAGCGAAGACTGCGAGCCAGGCCTTCTCGTCCAACATCAGTGCCTGGCCTCACAAATGAGCTTCTACCTCTACCTCCTACCTACAGAATGTGGGTCACACAAGAGACTTAAGTGTTAAATCCGAACACATATGAATTACACGGGTTCTGAGGCAGATTTAATGCAGATAAGGCGCCAAGTGAGTTTAATTACCACCCTAACTTGCCGCAGAACAAGTGTAATTCATATGTGTTCGGTTTTAAAGGGATGAGGTGGCAACTCTATGTGTGTTGTCCACCGCAACTACTCAAGAGAGTCCAAGAATGATTTTTTTAGTAAAGGTTAAAGTGTCACAAAACCCAGGAGCCTGCATTCATTATATCTGGTCTCCCACAGTACACAGAACATGGAAATGCAATTATCTTAGTAAATATAAACTACTAAATACCCTTTCTCATTAGCAGTATATAGCAATCTTGTGACTTCTATCAGTGTCATGTTAAAGCTTGTAGGAGGAGTTTTCATTCTTCTCTGACTGTCCTATGAGGCTGCAGGACCCTTGACCCTTTCTCTGGACATTGCTGATTGGCCCTGTGCTGATCACATGCACTCTCCCAAAAAAAAAAAAAAAACGTTCTAGCAATACACACCAAACTGAGTATATGCAGAAAGGGCTCTGTTCTATAGAAGATAGATTGAGGACAGTAGAAGAAGGGGAGGATCAGAGAAGACAGGATCAAACAGCCTTTTTACACAATGCAGAGGATTAACCCCTTAGGTTCCACACTGAGTATAACAAGCATGCTTTACTGCACATACAGACTGATTTTACTGTTGTGGGTTTAGTAACACTTTAATGACTTGAATCTTGAATTCTAAGAAGTTTATTTTTAGTTTTTTCTCCCTCCAGCACATTAGTGTGCAGAAAAGCCAATCACACCAAAATGTTGATTTCAGCTTTCTGGAGGATACAATAACATGATAGATGAGTTCATGGCTTCTGAAGACATACAAGTCCAGTAGGTGGTTTTATATATCTATCTGTAGAGCCGGCCTCGCCCTCTGTTATATCAGTGATCACCCAGATCTGACACCCTACACTCACATCACTCTCACTTCTTCTCATAACACGGCCTCCGTCATGACACCTGTCAGGAAACAAAAACCTGTTTTAACAGAAATAATGGCCACAACCTGCCTATAAAATATTTCCCTGCATGTCCGCTCCTTGTTTATGTGTCACTAAATGTCTGCTTTTTTCTCCCACAGCGACCTATCCTCAGGATCAACATAAAAGCCTTTAAAGCTGGCCTAGACATCGGGTCATGTGATCCCTGGGGAAAGGGGAGGAGCAGGGTCGTCTTTAATATTGATTGGACCCAGGACAAACATTTTCTTGAGTGACAGTGCAGGGGGGATTAAGGGGTCAGTGGCAGTGCTGGGGAGGGATGGGATGAATGGCAGTGTTGGGAAGGATGAAATCAGTGGCAGTGCTGGGGGGGATGAGATCAGTGGCAGTGCTGCGGGGGGAGGGTGTGATCAGTGGCAGTGCTAGGGAGTTGATGGGATCAGTGGTGGTGGGGGGATTGGGTTCAGTAGCAGTGCTGGGGGTTTATGGGATCAGTGGCAGTAGTGGTGGGGGATTTGGTTTAGTGGCAGTGCTGGGGGGGTTGATAGGATCAGTGACAGTGGTGGTGGGGGGATTGGGCTTAGTGGCAGTGCTGGGGAGTTAATGGGATCAGTGGCAGTGGTGGTTGGGGATTTGGTTCAGTGGCAGTGCTGGGGAGTTAATGGGGTCAGTGGCAGTGGTGGTTGGGGATTTGGTTCAGTGGCAGTGCTGGGGAGTTAATGGGGTCAGTGGCAGTGGTGGTTGGAGATTTAGTTTAGTGGCAGTGCTGGGGAGTTAATGGGGTCAGTGGCAGTGGTGATTGGAGATTTGGTTCAGTGGCAGTGCTGGGGAGTTAATGGGGTCAGTGGCAGTGGTAGTTGGGGATTTGGTTCAGTGGCAGTGCTGGGGAGTTGATGGCATCAGTGGTAGTGGTGGTGGGGGATTGGGTTCAGTGGCAGTGCTGGGGAGTTGATGGGATCAGTGGCAATGGTGGTGGGGTTTGGGTTTAGTGGCAGTGCTGGGGAGTTGATAGGATCAGAGGCAGTGGGAGGATTGGGTTCAGTGGCAGTGCTGGGGGGTTGATGGGATCAGTGGTGGTGGGGGATTGGGTTCAATGGCAGTGCTGGGGAGTTGATGGGATCATTGGCAGTGGTGGTGGGGGATTGGGTTCAGTGGCAGTGCTGGTGAGTTGATGGGATCAGTGGCAGTGGTGGTGGGGGATTGGGTTCAGTGGCAGTGCTGGGGAGTTGATGGGATCAGTGGCAGTGGTGGTGGGAGGAATGGGTTCAGTGGCAGTGCTGGGAGTTGATGGGATCAGCGGCAGTGGTGGTGGGGGATTGAGTTCAGTGGCAGTGCTGGGGAGTTGATGGGATCAGTGGCAATGGTGGTGGGGTTTGGGTTTAGTGGCAGTGCTGGGGAGTTGATAGGATCAGAGGCAGTGGGAGGATTGGGTTCAGTGGCAGTGCTGGGGGGTTGATGGGTTCAGTGGCAGTGCTGGGGAGTTGATGGGATCATTGGCAGTGGTGGTGGGGGATTGGGTTCAGTGGCAGTGCTGGCGAGTTGATGGGATAAGTGGCAGTGGTGGTGGGGGATTGGGTTCAGTGGCAGTGCTGGGGAGTTGATGGGATCAGTGGCAGTGGTGGTGGGAGGAATGGGTTCAGTGGCAGTGCTGGGAGTTGATGGGATCAGTGGTGGTTGGGGATTGCGTTCAGTGGCAGTGCTGGGGAGTTGATGGGATCAGTGGCAATGGTGGTGGGGTTTGGGTTTAGTGGCAGTGCTGGGGAGTTGATAGGATCAGAGGCAGTGGGAGGATTGGGTTCAGTGGCAGTGCTGGGGGGTTGATGGGTTCAGTGGCAGTGCTGGGGAGTTGATGGGATCATTGGCAGTGGTGGTGGGGGATTGGGTTCAGTGGCAGTGCTGGCGACTTGATGGGATCAGTGGCAGTGGTGGTGGGGGATTGGGTTCAGTGGCAGTGCTGGGGAGTTGATGGGATCAGTGGCAGTGGTGGTGGGAGGAATGGGTTCAGTGGCAGTGCTGGGAGTTGATGGGATCAGTGGTGGTTGGGGATTGCATTCAGTGGCAGTGCAGGGGAGTTCATGGGATCAGTGGCAGTGGTGGTGGGGGATTGGGTTCAGTGGCAGTGCTGGGGAGTTGATGGGATCAGTGGCAGTGGTGGTGGGGGATTGGGTTCAGTGGCAGTGGTGGTGGGGGATTGGGTTCACTGGCAGTGGTGGGGAGTTGATGGGATCAGTGGCAGTGGTGGTGGGGGATTGGGTTCAGTGGCAGTGCTGGGGAGTTGATGGGATCAGTGGCAGTATTGGTGGGAGGATTGGGTTCAGTGGCAGTGCTGGGCAGAGATGGGATCAGTCATCAGTGGCTCTCGTTTGTCAACTCGGTTCCCCCTCTATGTCTCTACGGCTCCCTCCATGTGTCTGCAGTGACACCTTTTCTGAGATCACGAGATGGGGTCTCTTAACACAGCGGAAACCTCCTCCAGCTCCTCCCTTTTACGGGTCAGCTGGCCTCTACTTTCCGCCCCCCAATGGCCATGCTCAAGCTGCCTGCAGCTGTGAACTCAATGGGTGGCTGCGAAGAGGCTGGGTGAGCGGGCTGTGTGGCAGTGACTTGAGTGTACTATGTTCAGGCAGCGGACCCGGGCCTGCGACCCTGGTAGTTCAGTCACTGGCGCGGGCTCAAGGACTGGGCCAGGGGCAGCTGCCACTTTTGCCCCACGTTAAAGACGACCCTGGGGAGGAGCAGTGCTTCACAAATATAATACTCCCTTTTAGCTTAGGTTGTGTGACCTAGTGCATAGGCCTTCAGATAGGTGAGCACTTCTGGAGATTGGAGTATAGATACATGTTAGGAATGGGATGCTTGCACCTGCCGCGTCCCTAGGAACCACTGATAACACTGAGAATTCCCCCCCCTCCAACTTAAGCAAAGGGGCGAGGCTAGTAGTGACATTAATGCAGTAGTGACAATAATGCCCCCAAATGGCCACTTGGAGTTGGATTGGAGACCCCTGTGGACTGATTTGCTTTGTTGCTAGTAGACTGTAGGTGGTTCCGTGGGGAGTAAGGAAGGGATCACTGCTAGTGGGTAAAACCCAACAGTGGGTGGTGGTGATGGACCTCCTTGGGGGTCTAGCCAGGCTGCATGTTCAGATCACGAGTCTGAAGCTCTGGTATGGATTTCTATATGGACCTCATGCAATATAATTCCAGACTGAATAAAAAAAATTAAAGAAAAGCTGTACAGCAAAAGTGACATTTACAATAAAAAAAAGTTTTTACATGTTCCCCAGGGCAATGACCACCCCCCCCCCCCCCCCCCCATGATAATGTTTTACACCCCTTTGCCAAGTAGCCCAGGAAATGGACATTTCTAATTTGACATATTGGACTCCCATTGTTTTCAATAGGGTTTGGCATCTGATCACCTTTGAGGTTCGAAAAGGAAGGTTTCCCCACATTGGGGTTTTTAGGCAGCACAAGAAAAAATGTAGTCAAGATTTATGAAAAAAATTTGCACTTTTATTGGATAAATAGTATATATCATCAGAGTTAAAAACAATGAGCTCCAGTGGGTATTATCTAAAAAATTGTTTTAGCTGAACATACAAAAGCAGACATTTGTTCACAGCAATATTATGTCATGAACATAAGACCTGACGCGTTTCAACCCCTATGACTGGGGTCTTCTTCAGAGGATAGGTCTGCTGAGAAGGACATAAGAATAAAGTTGGTATACATATACATATTCTGTTCATAACAATATATAATATGAGCTACATGAATTGTGCAGTACAATAGTACAGTATAGTTACCAAATATGAGTATGTCCAACGAAAAACATAAATTCCCACATGGAGATCCCTTTAAAAGTTTAAAATGCTTTGTCCTCTCCTCCAGAGGGTGATTCCAACCTCCTCTATCGCTGCCACAACCCAGAACAGGATGGTGATAGACAACGTGGCTTGCGAGAGGCCACACTTTAGAGCACCGCCCACCAGAGCGGACAACCAACCGGAGAGCACCGGATTACCTGTGATAGAGATTGGCAAGGGAAAAATAATAAATAAAAAACCCATATAGAGATAGTTGGGTTTTATCTATGCACTAGAAGAACCTCTAAGGTATCGAAGGTTTTATAGGTATGATATGTATGACCCAAACCAACTGGGGGGTTCTGAACCACAGGGAACAGATGTGGTGAGGGCAATAAACACTGTACCTGTACTGAAAAGAGAGAAAGGCAGTAAGGAGAAGTGTAGTGGTACATAAGAGAGGAGTGTGTTAAGATGCGAATAAGTGCCAGTGCGTGAAACACAGGGGAGGGGGGGGTGGAAGAAAGGGGGGAGGGGGGAGGGGGGAGGGGGGAGGGGGAGGGGGGATGAGGGGAGGGTTGGAAAGAACAAGGGGAGGGGGGGGGGGAGTGAAAGAAACACAGACGGGACGGAAAGGGAGGGGAAAGACAGATGTGAAAATACATAGTGATGTGACAGACTAATGTATTAACATTACCTCAAAAGGGGTGCTAAATAGCAATGTGGATGCATCAAGTTATCCCATGTATCTAAACTGTTGTCTATTGGCCAACACAAGGTTGGTCGTAGGCTATATAAGACTCAGGTGATGGTATCCAAAAGCTGAGTCAACCAGTCTAAAAGATAAACAAAGTATATATAATTGTAAGGGGGGGGGGGTATAGCCACCTATATTGTGAGTGGTCAAAGAATACATGTTATTATACGTCATATGGGTAGGTAACCCCTATTATTTTTGGGGCTACATGATGCTATACAACACATGGCTATCAAAGTGTACTTACTGTGTGATAGACGCAAGGAGCGACAAAAAGGTAACAGACAGCGGGATGTGTTTGCAGTCCGACAGGCAGGAGGAAATTGAAACCATATCACGAGTGTAAGCTTTTATACCCCTGGTTATATGGGCGTGTATACCTTGCCTCTTATCTCTCCAGGTGTGTGCAATCCGGTGATGGTCACCCGGTGGGCGGTAAGGCAGCCAACATGGCAGCCTGGTGTGGTCTCCCCGGCGTTCCGGAAAAGCTGTGCTCCGAGTTCTCGTCATCCTCGCCGAAATCTCAGAATCATGCGTGGGGCTTCAGTAGAAAAAGCAGGAACAACTCAATCATATGTATAGATAATTTTATCCCATCACTTGATAAAAAAGGAAAACAAAAACTAATCGATAATGTGATAGTAGATGTTAGTGAAATGTGATAACAGATATCATTGGATCAACATCAGGGAAAGGGGGGAACAGTTAAAACTGCAGAGAGGACCTAGTCACCGATTTCTAACATTCTCTATTATTTTAGACTATATTATAGCCCAAAGCAGAGGGGGGGGGGGGGGGGGGACATGATTATTGTGTTTTGCCAGAGACAAAGCCTTTTAAGAATGGGGCAAAAAAGATGGCTTCGTTCAATCCTGGGAACAGGGTGGAGTTTAATTTGAATATCCACCTCTGCTCATGCTGCAAAAGAATTTTATTCCAGTCGCCGCCTCGCACTGGTATATGAATACGGTCGAGAGCGGCGAAGGATACCATGGGCATTCTGTAGTTGTGAATTTCCCTCACATGTCTCCCAAGGGGCACATATGGGTTACCAATTTGCATATGGTAGATGTGTTTAGATATGCGCTGGTGAAACTCTTGTTTAGTCTTTCCGACGTAGTGTGCTCCACATTCGCAAGACATAAGGTACACTACGCCACGTGTTTGACAGTTGGTAAAATGTGACGGTTTGAAAGTTGTCCCATTTGGGAGAGGGAAGGTTTTTTCACGTTTTATATATGGGCAGCAAGAGCAGTGTCCACAGGGGAAAGATCCCAGGATAGAACAATGCCTACGTCTCCTCTGTGCCGTTTTGAACTCACTCTGGACTAATTTGTCCTTTAATGAGGTTGCTCGTCTAAAAGTAATTGAAGGGGTATCTGAAATGAACCTACTGACTTTGGGGTCATCTCGGAGTATAGGCCAATGCTTACGGATAATGTTTCTGATCTCATTTTGTTGTTTAGAGAAACGCATGATCACCCTAGTGTGATCCATACCTGAGTCGCCCCTAGCCGTTTCCCCAAAAAGCAGTGTATGTCTGGATTGTGCAGCTGCGCGATTGTACGCTTTGCGTAAAGTTGAACGGCTGTAGCCACGTGCTAGTAGTCTCATTTGTAACTTTTGTGCTTCCTGTTTGAAGAGGACCTCATCGGAGCAATTCCTGCGTAAACGCAGGTATTGTCCATATGGAATAGACCTCTTCAGACCTATAGGGTGGAAGCTATCTGCATGGAGGATGGTATTTCCTGCGGTACTTTTACGAAATAGGGTGCTAGAGATGAGATTCTCAGAGGTACGTCTTAGCTGCACATCCAGGAAGTTTATTTGGTCGCGATCGTAGGTCATAGTGAACTTGAGATTGCGTTCATTATGATTAATGTGGTCAAAAAACTTTAATAGTGATTCCTCAGGTCCCTCCCAGACTAGGAGGACATCATCGATGTATCGTCGCCACATACGTATACAGCTTACGTATGTGGCGAGGCCCTCGTCCTCTCGGAGTGCCTTCTCCCACTCCCCCAGGTACAGGTTGGCGTAGGCCGGGGCACAGCATGTGCCCATAGCCACGCCCTGCACCTGGAGGTAGTGGGAGTCGTCAAAGAGGAAAAAGTTATTATTCAAGATATATTCAAGGCCATCGATGATGAACTCACCCAGAGCTCCATCATACCTGTTGGTTCTCCGGAGGAGTACCCGCACAGCCTCGATCCCCTTGTTGTGGGGGATCGAGCTGTACAGGGCTTCAACATCAATGGCCACAAAGAATGAATTGGGTGGAAGGGATATTTCCTGAATCAATTGGAGTAAATGCATTGTGTCTTTGAGGAAAGAGGGCATACTTGTGACTAGAGGTTGTAGGAATAAATCAATCACTTTACTCAAGTTTTCTGAGATTCCTCCATTCCCGGAGACAATTGGTCGTCCGGGAGGTTTGGTTTGGTTCTTATGGATTTTAGGCAAGCTGTAGAAGGTGGCCATACGTGGGTGTTTTGTTCGAATAAATTCATACTGGTCTCTAGTGATGGCTTCCTTGTCCAAAGCGGACTGTATTAGGTCATAAAACTTGGCATAGGACCTCTGTATGAATTTACTTGAGATGGTCTTATACCATTCAACATTATCCAAAATGTCTTGGCACATCCGTACGTAGTCCTGATTGTCCATCAGGACTACGTTGCCTCCTTTGTCAGAAGGTTTTATTGTAATGTCTACATTATTGCACAGGGAATCGATGGCTGCTGATTCCTCGGTAGTCAGGTTAATTTGGACATACTCTTTTGTGTGTAAGTTTTGATATGTCTCTAATTGTCTGTTTTACAAAAATCTCTATATTTGAATTCAAACTCAGAGGTGGAAATTTTCCAGAGGGTTTTTTGAGGTTCATGGTAGGGTTATGAGTGGGTTCGTTGGCATTTTCAAGTAGAGTTTCTAGATCAATTTGGTCTATAAGGTCTAAGGTGTTGTTTTCTTGAAACAAAAGTGTTAAGTCACGTAAGGCTTTACATTCCTTCATACTGAAGGTGGCCCACTCTGTCGTATCTAGGTTGGTATCAGTCTTTGCATGTAGGCTCTTCAGGAGTAGCCGACGTGCGAATAATTGTAGGTCAGTGATTACTTCGAATAAATCGAAGTTTTCTTGTGGGCAAAAGGTCAAACCGCGCGACAACACGTTGATTTCCGCTACAGATAGCGAATAGGAGGACAGATTGATCACACTGAAGGATTCGTTGGAATCCGCGTGACATACGCGTCCAGGTTCCCTACTCCCCTGTTTGTTTGGGATGGAGAAAATCCCTGCACTTGGTTTAAAGGGGTCTGTGATCCAAATTTTTGATGTCCTAGTGATGAGTTGGGGTATGTTTTGGGTGCTGAAATATTAGATGAGAGATCTATTTCATTTGTAGCTACGTTCATTCTGTCAGTTTTAGGTCCGACATTTGTCACTTCACCTACATGGTCCCCCAGATTAGGCTCCGAATTGGCCTCTATGGTCCGTTTTTTACTTTCTTTTTCTGGGGAGCCCTTATTGTTGCGGTTTCTCTTAAATTTACCGCGTTCTTTTGGTGTTTTTGGATTCTGATTGGTGTCAAGGTCTTTTTTGGGTTTCAGACTATTGCTATTCTGTTTCGGGTGTTGTTGTGCCGCATATTGTTTATTTTTTAAGGGGTTTGTTTGGGGCTTGCTATTCCATCTGTATGCTCGTCCTTCAGAGAAGGCCGCATGATCCCTCCAAAACTTTGACTCCTTCTTCTGCAGCACATTCCTATTATAGGCCGACAGGCCATTCCGAAGATTTGCCTGTAGATCCAAATAAAGGGGGTGCTGCATAAAGGGTCTCAAAGCGGTATCTATGCTGCCAATCTCCTTATCTAATGATCCCATCTGTTTGTTATATTCCCTGGTGAGAATGGCCATCATTTCCTGCGAACAGGCATTTAGATTGGCCTCCCATTCACTTTTACATTCAGCACTAATCTGGTCCAAATTGGGAAATATTTGGATCCGTAGGCCCAGAGGATTGATTTTATCTTCTTTGTATCTATTTAAAGTTTTAATATGCCAAAATAGGGCTGATTTTTTCTCGAGTGTTCTATTGAGTTTGTGAAAGAGGGAGGAGAGCTGGGTTTTTGCTCTGTCCCCTTGTTCAAAATCTGTTTCATAGCCTGACATTAGATTTACCCATTCTGTACCTTGAAAGTGACTCATATTAACAACAAAAACAGAATACTTTTGCAAAAATTATCACAACACATAGACAAATAGTCCTATATACTGAAGCTCATGTTTCCACTCTCATGTGTCATTGGGGAAGGGGTGTTTAACCACCCAAATATATTTTGAAAAAATGGGAGGACACTAGGGAGGGAAAAGAGGATTGCTGCTCACCCCTTAGAACTTAGAACAAAAAGGAAGGTTTCCCCACATTGGGGTTTTTAGGCAGCACAAGAAAAAATGTAGTCAAGATTTATGAAAAAAATTTGCACTTTTATTGGATAAATAGTATATATCATCAGAGTTAAAAACAATGAGCTCCAGTGGGTATTATCTAAAAAATTGTTTTAGCTGAACATACAAAAGCAGACATTTGTTCACAGCAATATTATGTCATGAACATTAGACCTGACGCGTTTCAACCCCTATGACTGGGGTCTTCTTCAGAGGATAGGTCTGCTGAGAAGGACATAAGAATAAAGTTGGTATACATATACATATTCTGTTCATGAGGGGAGGGTTGGAAAGAACAAGGGGAGGGGGGGGGGGAGTGAAAGAAACACAGACGGGACGGAAAGGGAGGGGAAAGACAGATGTGAAAATACATAGTGATGTGACAGACTAATGTATTAACATTACCTCAAAAGGGGTGCTAAATAGCAATGTGGATGCATCAAGTTATCCCATGTATCTAAACTGTTGTCTATTGGCCAACACAAGGTTGGTCGTAGGCTATATAAGACTCAGGTGATGGTATCCAAAAGCTGAGTCAACCAGTCTAAAAGATAAACAAAGTATATATAATTGTAAGGGGGGGGTATAGCCACCTATATTGTGAGTGGTCAAAGAATACATGTTATTATACGTCATATGGGTAGGTAACCCCTATTATTTTTGGGGCTACATGATGCTATACAACACATGGCTATCAAAGTGTACTTACTGTGTGATAGACGCAAGGAGCGACAAAAAGGTAACAGACAGCGGGATGTGTTTGCAGTCTGACAGGCAGGAGGAAATTGAAACCATATCACAAGTGTAAGCTTTTATACCCCTGGTTATATGGGCGTGTATACCTTGCCTCTTATCTCTCCAGGTGTGTGCAATCCGGTGATGGTCACCCGGTGGGCGGTAAGGCGGCCAACATGGCAGCCTGGTGTGGTCTCCCCGGCGTTCCGGAAAAGCTGTGCTCCGAGTTCTCGTCATCCTCGCCGAAATCTCGCGATGCCAGTGACGTCACGACGCTCGCGCGGGGCCCCGCGCATGCGCCGTGACGAAGAGCATCCGAGGATGTTCCGGAATGCCGCCGGCAGGGAGAAAGAAATTCCCTATACAGCGCCCGGTGGCCGGCCGAGCGCTCAAGGGGAAAAAGCATGGGGGGGGGAGGAGCCGCCTAATAGCGGATAGGCTCGTCCCATTCCCCTCACCCTGCCAGGAAGACACGTTATGAATCGCCCCCGCCCCGGGGATGACGGCAGAGAGGGTGCCAGAACTCACCCAGTGGTACAAAAGGAACAAATTTAAAGGGGAAAGAAAAAAATAAATACAGATTATACACAATGCATTTTTCACAGTTTGAAATTAACAACATTATTGTATATCTTGTGTATACAGAATCATGCGTGGGGCTTCAGTAGAAAAAGCAGGAACAACTCAATCATATGTATAGATAATTTTATCCCATCACTTAATAAAAAAGGAAAACAAAAACTAATCGATAATGTGATAGTAGATGTTAGTGAAATGTGATAACAGATATCATTGGATCAACATCAGGGAAAGGGGGGAACAGTTAAAACTGCAGAGAGGGAACAGGACCTAGTCACCGATTTCTAACATTCTCTATTATTTTAGACTATATTATAGCCCAAAGCAGAGGGGGGGGGGGACATGATTATTGTGTTTTGCCAGAGACAAAGCCTTTTAAGAATGGGGCAAAAGAGATGGCTTCGTTCAATCCTGGGAACAGGGTGGAGTTTAATTTGAATATCCACCTCTGCTCATGCTGCAAAAGAATTTTATTCCAGTCGCCGCCTCGCACTGGTATATGAATACGGTCGAGAGCGGCGAAGGATACCATGGGCATTCTGTAGTTGTGAATTTCCCTCACATGTCTCCCAAGGGGCACATATGGGTTACCAATTTGCATATGGTAGATGTGTTTAGATATGCGCTGGTGAAACTCTTGTTTAGTCTTTCCGACGTAGTGTGCTCCACATTCGCAAGACATAAGGTACACTACGCCACGTGTTTGACAGTTGGTAAAATGTGACGGTTTGAAAGTTGTCCCATTTGGGAGAGGGAAGGTTTTTTCACGTTTTATATATGGGCAGCAAGAGCAGTGTCCACAGGGGAAAGATCCCAGGATAGAACAATGCCTACGTCTCCTCTGTGCCGTTTTGAACTCACTCTGGACTAATTTGTCCTTTAATGAGGTTGCTCGTCTAAAAGTAATTGAAGGGGTATCTGAAATGAACCTACTGACTTTGGGGTCATCTCGGAGTATAGGCCAATGCTTACGGATAATGTTTCTGATCTCATTTTGTTGTTTAGAGAAACGCATGATCACCCTAGTGTGATCCATACCTGAGTCGCCCCTAGCCGTTTCCCCAAAAAGCAGTGTATGTCTGGATTGTGCAGCTGCGCGATTGTACGCTTTGCGTAAAGTTGAACGGCTGTAGCCACGTGCTAGTAGTCTCATTTGTAACTTTTGTGCTTCCTGTTTGAAGAGGACCTCATCGGAGCAATTCCTGCGTAAACGCAGGTATTGTCCATATGGAGTAGACCTCTTCAGACCTATAGGGTGGAAGCTATCCGCATGGAGGATGGTATTTCCTGCGGTACTTTTACGAAATAGGGTGCTAGAGATGAGATTCTCAGAGGTACGTCTTAGCTGCACATCCAGGAAGTTTATTTGGTCGCGATCGTAGGTCATAGTGAACTTGAGATTGCGTTCATTATGATTAATGTGGTCAAAAAACTTTAATAGTGATTCCTCAGGTCCCTCCCAGACTAGGAGGACATCATCGATGTATCGTCGCCACATACGTATACAGCTTACGTATGTGGCGAGGCCCTCGTCCTCTCGGAGTGCCTTCTCCCACTCCCCCAGGTACAGGTTGGCGTAGGCCGGGGCACAGCATGTGCCCATAGCCACGCCCTGCACCTGGAGGTAGTGGGAGTCGTCAAAGAGGAAAAAGTTATTATTCAAGATATATTCAAGGCCATCGATGATGAACTCACCCAGAGCTCCATCATACCTGTTGGTTCTCCGGAGGAGTGCCCGCACAGCCTCGATCCCCTTGTTGTGGGGGATCGAGCTGTACAGGGCTTCAACATCAATGGCCACAAAGAATGAATTGGGTGGAAGGGATATTTCCTGAATCAATTGGAGTAAATGCATTGTGTCTTTGAGGAAAGAGGGCATACTTGTGACTAGAGGTTGTAGGAATAAATCAATCACTTTACTCAAGTTTTCTGAGATTCCTCCATTCCCGGAGACAATTGGTCGTCCGGGAGGTTTGGTTTGGTTCTTATGGATTTTAGGCAAGCTGTAGAAGGTGGCCATACGTGGGTGTTTTGTTCGAATAAATTCATACTGGTCTCTAGTGATGGCTTCCTTGTCCAAAGCGGACTGTATTAGGTCATAAAACTTGGCATAGGACCTCTGTATGAATTTACTTGAGATGGTCTTATACCATTCAACATTATCCAAAATGTCTTGGCACATCCGTACGTAGTCCTGATTGTCCATCAGGACTACGTTGCCTCCTTTGTCAGAAGGTTTTATTGTAATGTCTACATTATTGCACAGGGAATCGATGGCTGCTGATTCCTCAGTAGTCAGGTTTTTTGGACCTACTCTTTTGTGTGTAAGTTTTGATATGTCTCTAATTGTCTGTTTTACAAAAATCTCTATATTTGAATTCAAACTCAGAGGTGGAAATTTTCCAGAGGGTTTTTTGAGGTTCATGGTAGGGTTATGAGTGGGTTCGTTGGCATTTTCAAGTAGAGTTTCTAGATCAATTTGGTCTATAAGGTCTAAGGTGTTGTTTTCTTGAAACAAAAGTGTTAAGTCACGTAAGGCTTTACATTCCTTCATACTGAAGGTGGCCCACTCTGTCGTATCTAGGTTGGTATCAGTCTTTGCATGTAGGCTCTTCAGGAGTAGCCGACGTGCGAATAATTGTAGGTCAGTGATTACTTCGAATAAATCGAAGTTTTCTTGTGGGCAAAAGGTCAAACCGCGCGACAACACGTTGATTTCCGCTACAGATAGCGAATGGGAGGACAGATTGGTCACACTGAAGGATTCGTTGGAATCCGCGTGACATACGCGTCCAGGTTCCCTACTCCCCTGTTTGTTTGGGATGGAGAGAATCCCTGCACTTGGTTTAAAGGGGTATGTGATCCAAATTTTTGATGTCCTAGTGATGAGTTGGGGTATGTTTTGGGTGCTGAAATATTAGATGAGAGATCTATTTCATTTGTAGCTACGTTCATTCTGTCAGTTTTAGGTCCGACATTTGTCACTTCACCTATATGGTCCCCCAGATTAGGCTCCGAATTGGCCTCTATGGTCCGTTTTTTACTTTCTTTTTCTGGGGAGCCCTTATTGTTGCGGTTTCTCTTAAATTTACCGCGTTCTTTTGGTGTTTTTGGATTCTGATTGGTGTCAAGGTCTTTTTTGGGTTTCAGACTATTGCTATTCTGTTTCGGGTGTTGTTGTGCCGCATATTGTTTATTTTTTAAGGGGTTTGTTTGGGGCTTGCTATTCCATCTGTATGCTCGTCCTTCAGAGAAGGCCGCATGATCCCTCCAAAACTTTGACTCCTTCTTCTGCAGCACATTCCTATTATAGGCCGACAGGCCATTCTGAAGATTTGCCTGTAGATCCAAATAAAGGGGGTGCTGCATAAAGGGTCTCAAAGCGGTATCTATGCTGCCAATCTCCTTATCTAATGATCCCATCTGTTTGTTATATTCCCTGGTGAGAATGGCCATCATTTCCTGCGAACAGGCATTTAGATTGGCCTCCCATTCACTTTTACATTCAGCACTAATCTGGTCCAAATTGGGAAATATTTGGATCCGTAGGCCCAGAGGATTGATTTTATCTTCTTTGTATCTATTTAAAGTTTTAATATGCCAAAATAGGGCTGATTTTTTCTCGAGTGTTCTATTGAGTTTGTGAAAGAGGGAGGAGAGCTGGGTTTTTGCTCTGTCCCCTTGTTCAAAATCTGTTTCATAGCCTGACATTAGATTTACCCATTCTGTACCTTGAAAGTGACTCATATTAACAACAAAAACAGAATACTTTTGCAAAAATTATCACAACACATAGACAAATAGTCCTATATACTGAAGCTCATGTTTCCACTCTCATGTGTCATTGGGGAAGGGGTGTTTAACCACCCAAATATATTTTGAAAAAATGGGAGGACACTAGGGAGGGAAAAGAGGATTGCTGCTCACCCCTTAGAACTTAGAACAAAAAGGAAGGTTTCCCCACATTGGGGTTTTTAGGCAGCACAAGAAAAAATGTAGTCAAGATTTATGAAAAAAATTTGCACTTTTATTGGATAAATAGTATATATCATCAGAGTTAAAAACAATGAGCTCCAGTGGGTATTATCTAAAAAATTGTTTTAGCTGAACATACAAAAGCAGACATTTGTTCACAGCAATATTATGTCATGAACATTAGACCTGACGCGTTTCAACCCCTATGACTGGGGTCTTCTTCAGAGGATAGGTCTGCTGAGAAGGACATAAGAATAAAGTTGGTATACATATACATATTCTGTTCATAACAATATATAATATGAGCTACATGAATTGTGCAGTGCAATAGTACAGTATAGTTACCAAATATGAGTATGTCCAACGAAAAACATAAATTCCCACATGGAGATCCCTTTAAAAGTTTAAAATGCTTTGTCCTCTCCTCCAGAGGGTGATTCCAACCTCCTCTATCGCTGCCACAACCCAGAACAGGATGGTGAGAGACAACATGGCTTGCGAGAGGCCACACTTTAGAGCACCGCCCACCAGAGCGGACAACCAACCGGAGAGCACCGGATTACCTGTGATAGAGATTGGCAAGGGAAAAATAATAAATAAAAAACCCATATAGAGATAGTTGGGTTTTATCTATGCACTAGAAGAACCTCTAAGGTATCGAAGGTTTTATAGGTATGATATGTATGACCCAAACCAACTGGGGGGTTCTGAACCACAGGGAACAGATGTGGTGAGGGCAATAAACACTGTACCTGTACTGAAAAGAGAGAAAGGCAGTAAGGAGAAGTGTAGT
This sequence comes from Lithobates septentrionalis, assembly GCA_037952835.1. Classification (NCBI taxonomy): domain Eukaryota; kingdom Metazoa; phylum Chordata; class Amphibia; order Anura; family Ranidae; genus Lithobates; species Lithobates septentrionalis. Next base: position 72,438 of record JBBDGP010003402.1, read on the forward strand.
GGTACATAAGAGAGGAGTGTGTTAAGATGCGAATAAGTGCCAGTGCGTGAAACACAGGGGAGGGGGGGGGGGGGTGGAAGAAAGGGGGGAGGGGAAGGAGGGGGGAGGGGGGAGGGGGGATGAGGGGAGGGTTGGAAAGAACAAGGGGAGGGGGGGGGGGAGTGAAAGAAACACAGACGGGACGGAAAGGGAGGGGAAAGACAGATGTGAAAATACATAGTGATGTGACAGACTAATGTATTAACATTACCTCAAAAGGGGTGCTAAATAGCAATGTGGATGCATCAAGTTATCCCATGTATCTAAACTGTTGTCTATTGGCCAACACAAGGTTGGTCGTAGGCTATATACGACTCAGGTGATGGTATCCAAAAGCTGAGTCAACCAGTCTAAAAGATAAACAAAGTATATATAATTGTAAGGGGGGGGGGGTATAGCCACCTATATTGTGAGTGGTCAAAGAATACATGTTATTATACGTCATATGGGTAGGTAACCCCTATTATTTTTGGGGCTACATGATGCTATACAACACATGGCTATCAAAGTGTACTTACTGTGTGATAGACGCAAGGAGCGACAAAAAGGTAACAGACAGCGGGATGTGTTTGCAGTCCGACAGGCAGGAGGAAATTGAAACCATATCACAAGTGTAAGCTTTTATACCCCTGGTTATATGGGCGTGTATACCTTGCCTCTTATCTCTCCAGGTGTGTGCAATCCGGTGATGGTCACCCGGTGGGCGGTAAGGCGGCCAACATGGCAGCCTGGTGTGGTCTCCCCGGCGTTCTGGAAAAGCTGTGCTCCGAGTTCTCGTCATCCTCGCCGAAATCTCGCGATGCCAGTGACGTCATGACGCTCGCGCGGGGCCCCGCGCATGTGCCGTGACAAAGAGCATCCGAGGATGTTCCGGAATGCCGCCGGCAGGGAGAAAGAAATTCCCTATACAGCGCCCGGTGGCCGGCCGAGCGCTCAAGGGGAAAAAGCATGGGGGGGGGGGAGGAGCCGCCTAATAGCGGATAGGCTCGTCCCATCCCCCTCACCCTGCCGGGAAGACACGTTATGAATCGCCCCCGCCCCGGGGATGACGGCAGAGAGGGTGCCAGAACTCACCCAGTGGTACAAAAGGAACAAATTTAAAGGGGAAAGAAAAAAATAAATACAGATTATACACAATGCATTTTTCACAGTTTGAAATTAACAACATTATTGTATATCTTGTGTATACAGAATCATGCGTGGGGCTTCAGTAGAAAAAGCAGGAACAACTCAATCATATGTATAGATAATTTTATCCCATCACTTAATAAAAAAGGAAAACAAAAACTAATCGATAATGTGATAGTAGATGTTAGTGAAATGTGATAACAGATATCATTGGATCAATATCAGGGAAAGGGGGGAACAGTTAAAACTGCAGAGAGGGAACAGGACCTAGTCACCGATTTCTAACATTCTCTATTATTTTAGACTATATTATAGCCCAAAGCAGAGGGGGGGGGGGGACATGATTATTGTGTTTTGCCAGAGACAAAGCCTTTTAAGAATGGGGCAAAAGAGATGGCTTCGTTCAATCCTGGGAACAGGGTGGAGTTTAATTTGAATATCCACCTCTGCTCATGCTGCAAAAGAATTTTATTCCAGTCGCCGCCTCGCACTGGTATATGAATACGGTCGAGAGCGGCGAAGGATACCATGGGCATTCTGTAGTTGTGAATTTCCCTCACATGTCTCCCAAGGGGCACATATGGGTTACCAATTTGCATATGGTAGATGTGTTTAGATATGCGCTGGTGAAACTCTTGTTTAGTCTTTCCGACGTAGTGTGCTCCACATTCGCAAGACATAAGGTACACTACGCCACGTGTTTGACAGTTGGTAAAATGTGACGGTTTGAAAGTTGTCCCATTTGGGAGAGGGAAGGTTTTTTCACGTTTTATATATGGGCAGCAAGAGCAGTGTCCACAGGGGAAAGATCCCAGGATAGAACAATGCCTACGTCTCCTCTGTGCCGTTTTGAACTCACTCTGGACTAATTTGTCCTTTAATGAGGTTGCTCGTCTAAAAGTAATTGAAGGGGTATCTGAAATGAATCTACTGACTTTGGGGTCATCTCGGAGTATAGGCCAATGCTTACGGATAATGTTTCTGATCTCATTTTGTTGTTTAGAGAAACGCATGATCACCCTAGTGTGATCCATACCTGAGTCGCCCCTAGCCATTTCCCCAAAAAGCAGTGTATGTCTGGATTGTGCAGCTGCGCGATTGTACGCTTTGCGTAAAGTTGAACGGCTGTAGCCACGTGCTAGTAGTCTCATTTGTAACTTTTGTGCTTCCTGTTTGAAGAGGACCTCATCGGAGCAATTCCTGCGTAAACGCAGGTATTGTCCATATGGAATAGACCTCTTCAGACCTATAGGGTGGAAGCTATCCGCATGGAGGATGGTATTTCCTGCGGTACTTTTACGAAATAGGGTGCTAGAGATGAGATTCTCAGAGGTACGTCTTAGCTGCACATCCAGGAAGTTTATTTGGTCGCGATCGTAGGTCATAGTGAACTTGAGATTGCGTTCATTATGATTAATGTGGTCAAAAAACTTTAATAGTGATTCCTCAGGTCCCTCCCAGACTAGGAGGACATCATCGATGTATCGTCGCCACATACGTATACAGCTTACGTATGTGGCGAGGCCCTCGTCCTCTCGGAGTGCCTTCTCCCACTCCCCCAGGTACAGGTTGGCGTAGGCCGGGGCACAGCATGTGCCCATAGCCACGCCCTGCACCTGGAGGTAGTGGGAGTCGTCAAAGAGGAAAAAGTTATTATTCAAGATATATTCAAGGCCATCGATGATGAACTCACCCAGAGCTCCATCATACCTGTTGGTTCTCCGGAGGAGTGCCCGCACAGCCTCGATCCCCTTGTTGTGGGGGATCGAGCTGTACAGGGCTTCAACATCAATGGCCACAAAGAATGAATTGGGTGGAAGGGATATTTCCTGAATCAATTGGAGTAAATGCATTGTGTCTTTGAGGAAAGAGGGCATACTTGTGACTAGAGGTTGTAGGAATAAATCAATCACTTTACTCAAGTTTTCTGAGATTCCTCCATTCCCGGAGACAATTGGTCGTCCGGGAGGTTTGGTTTCGCATCTTAACACACTCCTCTCTTATGTACCACTACACTTCTCCTTACTGCCTTTCTCTCTTTTCAGTACAGGTACAGTGTTTATTGCCCTCACCACATCTGTTCCCTGTGGTTCAGAACCCCCCAGTTGGTTTGGGTCATACATATCATACCTATAAAACCTTCGATACCTTAGAGCAGTGGTCTCAAACTGGTGGCCCTCCAGCTGTTGCGAAACTACAAGTCCCATGAGGCAGTGCAAGGCTGACAGTTACAAGCATGACTCCCACAGACAAAGGCATGATGGGACTTGTAGTTTCGCAACAGCTGGAGGGCCGCCAGTTTGAGACCCCTGCCTTAGAGGTTCTTCTAGTGCATAGATAAAACCCAACTATCTCTATATGGGTTTTTTATTTATTATTTTTCCCTTGCCAATCTCTATCACAGGTAATCCGGTGCTCTCCGGTTGGTTGTCCGCTCTGGTGGACGGTGCTCTAAAGTGTGGCCTCTCGCAAGCCACGTTGTCTCTCACCATCCTGTTCTGGGTTGTGGCAGCGATAGAGGAGGTTGGAATCACCCTCTGGAGGAGAGGACAAAGCATTTTAAACTTTTAAAGGGATCTCCATGTGGGAATTTATGTTTTTCGTTGGACATACTCATATTTGGTAACTATACTGTACTATTGTACTGCACAATTCATGTAGCTCATATTATATATTGTTATGAACAGAATATGTATATGTATACCAACTTTATTCTTATGTCCTTCTCAGCAGACCTATCCTCTGAAGAAGACCCCAGTCATAGGGGTTGAAACGCGTCAGGTCTAATGTTCATGACATAATATTGCTGTGAACAAATGTCTGCTTTTGTATGTTCAGCTAAAACAATTTTTTAGATAATACCCACTGGAGCTCATTGTTTTTAACTCTGATGATATATACTATTTATCCAATAAAAGTGCAAATTTTTTTCATAAATCTTGACTACATTTTTTCTTGTGCTGCCTAAAAACCCCAATGTGGGGAAACCTTCCTTTTTGTTCTAAGTTCTAAGGGGTGAGCAGCAATCCTCTTTTCCCTCCCTAGTGTCCTCCCATTTTTTCGACCTTTGAGGTTCGAACCTAGCCCAGAGCTCAGCCCATGTTAATGGAATCTATAAGTAGAATGGGCAATATGAAATGATAACCTCTGATCGACTGGACGCCGGTCGGGACAATGATGGAGGTTGGTGGGTGAGTGAATATGCACCATCTTCTTGAACTGATTTGCACATTTGTAGAAAGAAAATTCTCAAATTTTTAAAATATTATACAAAAATACCAACAACCACTGGAGCAGTTGCTCTGAGTGCCATTCCTTCTTATTTTTACCCAGAAAGGAATACAATTGCTCATCTTCTTCCAGAAGCGCATTTGTGAGGTCAGGCACTGATGTTGGTGAAGGCCAGTTAAGTTCCTCCACCCCAAACTCGCTCATCCATGTCTTTATGGACCTTGCTTTGTGCACTGGTGTGCAGTCATGTTGGAACAGGAAGGGGCCATCCCCAAACTGTTCCCACAAAGTTGGGAGCATGAAATTGTCCAAAATGTCTTGGTATGCTGACGCCTTAAGAGTTCCCTTCACTGGAACTAAGGGGCCAAGCCCAACCCCTGAAAAACAACCCCACACCATAATCCCCCCTCCACCAAATGAGTTGGACCCATGCACAAAACAAGGTCCATAAAGACATGGATGAGAGAGTTTGGGGTGGAGGAACTTGACTGGCCTGCACAGACCTCAACCCAATAGAACACCTGAATTATAGCAGAGACTGCAAACTAGGCCTTCTCGTCCACATCAGTACCTGGCCTGCACTTCTGGAAGAATGGTCAAACATTCCCATAGACACACTCCTAAACCTTGTGGACGGCCTTCCCAGAAGAGTTGAAGCTGTTATAGCTGCAAAGGGTGGAGCCAACTCAATATTAAACCCTACGGACTAAGACTGGGATGCCATTAAAGTTCATGTGTGTGTAAAGGCAGGCGTCACAATACTTTTGACAATATAGTGTACTTTTGCTGAGTAAAGGGAATCTTTATTTCTCCAGATCTGTAATGTGAAATAACATTGAATCCATGGTCTAGTTTCGAGGGACGGAGGGGGAATCCGAGCTCCAGAAGATGATGGATAAATATTTGAACCATCACCGAGTCTGGAAATATCACAAACATGTTCCTGTCCTCCTGTAAGTCTGTCTGTCAGCGCGGAGATGTTTTAGGACATTACAATTTATGGTCAGCATATTTTTGTATTTTTATACGCTCCGGCGCGGGTCATCGGGGACTCGACAGGAAGGAAGGCCAGAAATGAGCGCAAACAATAGAGAAGTCACTCATACTTACACGCATGCACAACGCCACGTTACTTAGAACCGCTTCATAGGACACCCTTTCACCCTCTTAAAGGGCACCGGTCACTAAAATACCACGAGGTGCAGCATTCCGGGGAAGGTACTGACGCTGGGAGGCACTCAGCTACAACTAAAAGGGAAGAAGAAAAATGGATAAGCAGAAGGGATCAGCTACTGAAATCTCATAAAGAGAGTTTAAAACATATTACTAATGGAAAACATATCCTGCATCTCTCAGATATACATATATATATATACACCTATTACAGAGGGTCACCACACACGTCTGCACTGCCTGAGTTGTACAGTAGGAACATTTTCCAGTTGGCTGACTACAACATTTATATGTATGCTTGTGTATGAGCAACCTGCGGTGTGTGCTGATGGAGATCTGTTTAATGGAAGTTTTTATTGCTTTACACTATAATTAAGGGAAATCATATGGATATATTTATGGAATATATATATATAATGCTCTGTGATCACCATGGGGTACTTGTAAGACACATGACAGAGGTGACAGCTATTATATATGTGTCATTTCAGCTATATGTGACCTTCAGCATTGTTTTTATATATATATAGATATAGATCTATAGATATAGATATAGATCTATATCTATAGATATAGATCTATATCTATAGATATATATTTATATCTATATATACAGTATCTATCCATCTATCTATCTATCTATCTATCTATCTATCTATCTATCTATCTATCTATCTATCTATCTATCTATCTATCTATCTATCTATCTTATCTATCTTATAGATAGATAGATAGATAGATAGATAGATAGATAGATAGATAGATAGATAGATAGATAGATAGATAGATAGATAGATAGATAGATAGACAGACAGACAGATAGATACTGTATATATCTATAGATATAGATCTATATATATCTATATATAGATCTAGAGAGAGAGGAAATAAATTAAATATACACTATGTTGTCAAAAGTATTGGGACACCTGCCTTTACACGCCCATGAACTTTACTGGCATTCCAGTCTTAGTCCGTAGGGTTCAATATTGAGTTTGCCCACCTTTTGCAGCTATAACAGCTTCAACTCTTCTGGGAAGGCTGCCTGCAAGGTTTAGGAGTGTGTCTATGGGAATGTTTGACCATTCTTCCAGAAGCACATTTGTGAGGTCGGGCACTGAAGTTGGATAAGAAGGCCTGGCTCACAGTCTCCGCTCTAATTCATCCCAAAGGTGTTCTATTGGGTTGAGGTCAGAACTCTGTGCAGGCCAGTCAAGTTCCTCCACTCCAAACCCATTATATTTCCAAAAGTTTTGGGCCACCCCTCAAAATCATTTGGTGGAGAGGAGAACTGCGAGGTGTGGTTGTTTTTCAGGGTTGGGCTTGACCCCTTAGTTCCAGTGAAGGGAACTCTTAAGGCATCAGCATACCAAGACATTTTGGACAATTTTATGCTCCCAACTTTTAGGACCTTGCTTTGTACACTGGTGCGCAGTCATGTTGGAACACGAAGGGGCCATCCCCAAACGGTTCCCACAAAGTTGGGAGCATGACATTGTCCAAAATGTCTTAGTATGCTGACGCCTTAAAAGTTCCCTTCACTGGAACTAAGGGGCCAAGCCCCACACCATAATCCCCCCCTCCACCAAATTATTTGGACCAGTGCACAAAGCAAGGTCCATAAAGACATGGATAAGCTACTTTGGAGTGGAGGAACTCGACTGGCTTGCACAGAGTCCTGACCTCAACCCGATAGAACACCTTTGGGGTGAATTAGAGCGGAGACTGCAAGCCAGGTCTTTCGTCAAACATCAGTGCCTGACCTCACAAATGCACTACTGGAAGAATGGTCAAACATTCCCATAGACACCCTCCTAAACCTTTTAAACCTTGTGGACGGCCTTCCCAGAAGAGTTGAAACTGTTATAGCTGCAAAGGGCGGGCCAACTCAATATTGAACCCTACGGACTAATGCCCCGTACACACGGTCGGATTTTCCAACGGAAAATGTGTGATAGGACCTTGTTGTCGGAAATTCCGACCGTGTGTGGGCTCCATCACACATTTTCCATCGGATTTTCCGACACACAAAGTTTGAGAGCAGGATATAAAATTTTCCGACAACAAAATCCGTTGTCGGAATTTCCGATCGTGTGTACACAAATCCGACGCACAAAGTGCCACGCATGCTCAGAATAAATAAAGAGATGAAAGCTATTGGCTACTGCCCCGTTTATAGTCCCGACGTACGTGTTTTACGTCACCGCGTTCAGAATGATCGGATTTTCCGATAACTTTGTGTGACGGTGTGTATGCAAGACAAGTTTGAGCCAACATCCGTCGGAAAAAATCCATGGATTTTGTTGTCGGAATGTCCGATCAATGTCCGACCGTGTGTACGGGGCATAAGACTGGGGATGCCATTAAAGTTCATGTGTGTGTAAAGGCAGGCGTCCCAATACTTTGACAATATAGTGTATATGTAGATTGAATCATAACAGATAATAAGATAGATAGATAGATAGATAGATAGATAGATAGATAGATAGATAGATAGATAGATAGATAGATAGATAGATAGATAGATAGATAGATAGATCGATCGATAGATAGATAGATAGATAGATAGATAGATAGATAGATAGATAGATAGATAGATAGATAGATCGATCGATAGATAATCTATCTATCGATCTATCTATCGATCTATCTCTCAATCTGTCGATCTATCTATCTGATAGATAGATCGATAGATACAAAAAGATTCATTACTTCTATCAGCATGAGGAAGCTGAGGAACCAGTGCTCAGGCTCTCAGTGTCTCCACTAGCACTCAATATACAGATTCAAAGAGATAAACAGTTGTAAGCTCAGTATCATCCAATTGCAGAAGTATTTTTTTGTTACAAGGTGAATACAACATGAATACAATTATGCATTTTGGCAATGAGGCCTTAGTCATAGCTATGACTAAGGCCTCACAGCCGAAACACGTAAGCATATTCATGTTGTATTCACTCTGTAACCAATAAATACTACTGCAATTGGATTATACTGAGCTTACGACTGTTTATCATTTGGAATAGATAGATAGTCATTTTCCAGCATTGTGGCAAATTTTGCCAATTCAAGTCAATAGAAGAGGTAAAGTTAAATGGTTTTAGGTAGTTTTTCAAAGCTACAGCGCTCTTTAAAGGATTCTGAGTGATTTATTTTGTGCATTCTGTTTTCTTTGTTGTAGTTTGTTGGTATGTGAATTTTTTAATCAATACAAAAAAAAATACTCCAAAAATAGCCACAAAAGAGAAAACACTCAAGAATTTTTCCTTTGTAATTCTTATGCCGCGTACACACGGTCGGACTTTTCGTCTACAAAAGTCCAGCGGACGCTGACGGACTAAAGCTGGCTGGTAATCCGATCGTGTGTGGGCTTCTCCGGACTTTCAACATACTTTTTTAGCCTCAAATCCGACGTACTTTAGATTTGAAACATGCTTCAAATCTTTACTTCGTAACTACGACGGACCCCGAAATCCGCTCGTCTGTGTGCTAGTCCGACGGACAAAAAGCCACGCTAGGGCAGCTATTGGCTACTGGCTATGAACTTCCTTATTTTAGTCCGGTGTACGTCATCACGTAAGAATTCGACGGACTTTTGTGTGATCATGTGTAGGCAAGTCTGTTCGTTAGAAAGTCCGCCGCAAGTCCGTCGAAAGTCCGCCGAAAGTCTGCCGGAAGTCTGTCGGACAGGCTGTCTGACTTTTGTAGACGAAAAGTCCGACCGTGTGTACGCGGCATTAGTTCTATTTTATTATTTGATGGTTTTCATCATATACAATACATAATGTACTAGTCCAGGTCTTAAAATTTCAAGTCCTGAGCTACTAGCCAGGCCTCAAGGGTTACACGCCACCAGTTGCCCCACCCAACCTCTACCCTGCCCCGCCCCTAATTCCGCCCCTAAACACGGCCTCGTAAATTATCTCATGAAATGACACTTAAATGTTTTATGCAGAATTAAGTTCTAAAAATAAATATTAACAACTTTATCCGTGCCCATCAATGCAGCTTCACCTGTGCCCAATAATGCAGCCTCACCTGTGTCCATCAATGCCGCCTCACCTGTGTCCATCAATGCAGCCTCACCTGTGTCCATCAATGCAGCCTACCTGTGTCCATCAGAGCAACCTACCTGTGTCCATCAATGCAACCAATCTGTGTCCATCATGCAGCCTCACCTGTGTCCATCAATGCAGCCTCACCTGTGTCCATCAATGCAGCCTGCCTGTGTCCATCATGCAGGGAAACAGAGGAGAAGAAGAGGATTGCTGGCCGGATGATCAGAGCGCAGAGGGACATCACTGAAACAGCTTTCATTTCAATAGCAGTGTGTTCTCGCCGCTCGGCGTCACATACAGCCCCGCCCCCTGGCCGGGGAACTTTGATACACGTCACTCATCCCGGGATTGGACGGGTGATCTGTCTACTAAAGTCCAGGGACCAGGGGGCGGGGCTGTGTGTGACAGCGAGTGCGGGGAACACACTGCTATTAAAATGAAAGCTGCTAGTGGCGTTCCTCTGCGCTCTGATGATCCGGCCACCTGCTCTTCTCTCTTCCCCTCCGCAAGCGCTGGGAGAAGGACTCCCATATCCGGCCACCTGCTCTCCTCTCTTCCCCTCCACAAACGTTGGGAGAAGGACTCCCATACGACCCGCCTACCGGCGGTGCTCGCCCCCCTCCCCCGCTCCCAGGCAGCCCTTCCTCGCCAGCCTTCAAATTCCACTCGCAAAATGCGAGCAGGCGAGTGGAATTTTTGAGGGCTGCACTAGTCAAAAAAATACCTAATTTTGGTGAAATTTTGCCCAAAGGAATTGGGAAGATTTGGAAAATGTCCACAAAAAAACTTGAACCTTTTTCCACTCATCCTTAGTCACAAAGTGTGACAGACCAAACTGTGACAGAGGCTTTTGGATGGGACTGCAGGGTGGCCTCTTGCCTACTGATGGCTGGCCTTAGCTTTTAAGGGAACACTACTCTTTGGGGGGGGGGTGAATGGGGGACCCTTGTAGTGATCTTGTTTGTGATTCAAGTCCATGTCTCCCCAAAACAAACAGACTTTGGGAACCTAGGACCCAGATACATATAAATGCCTCTATGCCCAAAACCAGCAATGACTGCTTTAGATTGTGATACTCAGAGCAGATGTTAATATCGTTAGCTCAAACCAACCTGATGCTGGATCTCCTGATATAATCTATGGTATCTGTTAAGTGTCTAGTGGACAGATTACACAAGTTTGTGTTTCTCCTATTGTGTGCCTCTTAGGTGTGCATTCCTATTGTTAATTGAGTCACCTGTTGTTTCTGTCTGTCTGATCATCTCTTGGAGATGTGATTAATATTGTGCTCACTTTACCTTGTTATAGCACCATTGTGGGATGTTATGTGCTTACTCTTATAATAATGTGTAATTTACCTTATATACAAGGTTGTTAGGTCGGATGCCAGACAGTCTGGTCACCTAGGCTGGTTTAAGTGACTAGTTGTTAATTCGTACATGTTAATTAGAGCACTGTCAGCTATTAGTTGCTGGAGGTGGATTAGCATACTGTTTATGTTGACTGTTCCTTAGCTATGTTAATTATATTCCTGTATAAAGTTTCCTTTGCATACGATAATTTGATTAGGCTCACCTGATCTGGTGTGCTTTATATTCTGTGTGATTTTACAAAAAAGTGAGTTTCTGTTTGCACCTAAGCTAGCGTCGCCTAGTACAGCGCCTTGAAAAAGTATTCATACCCCCTGAAATTGTATTTCAATAATGTATTTTATTGGGATTTTATGTGATAGACCAACAAAAAGTGGCACATAATTGTGAAGTGGAAGGAAAAATTATAAATGTTTTTTAAATAAATATGTGAGAAGTGTGGGGTACATTTGTATTTAGCCCCCCTGAGTCAATACTTTGTAGAACCCCCTTTCACTGCAATTACAGCTGCAAGTCTTTTTGGGGATGTCTCTACCAGCTTTGCACATCTAGAGAGGGACATTTTTGCCCATTCTTCTTTGCAAAAAAATATCTCAAGTATAGGCGTGCGCATAGGATGTGCCGGGTGTGCCGGGTGTGCCCAGGGACACCCTAATCACCCCGTGCACATTAGTGTTATCGCTCTGTGTAGCAGCGGAAACAGGGGAAAGATCTCCCTCTTACCGGCTCTGCCATAAGAGAAGTGTTTATGTTCTTCTCTTTCACTGTGCCGGCAGGGAGATCAATGTGCCGGGGTCATATATATGTAGACACCCGCACATGCATGTGTGTTTGAGCTTAAGGGTGCACACCCTAATGCAATAGGCTGCGCACACCTATTATCTCAAGCTCTGTCAGATTGGATGAAGAGTGTTTGTGAACAGCAATTTTCAAGTTTTGCCACAGACTCTCAATTGGATTTAGGTCTGGACTTTGACTGGGCCATTCTAACACATGAATATGCTTTGATCTAAACCATTCCATTGTAGCTCTGGCTGTATGTTTAGGGTCGTTGTCCTGCTGGAAGGTGAATTTCTGCCCCAGTCTCAAATCTTTTGCAGACTCTAACAGGTTGCCCTGTATTTGTCTCCATCCATCTTTGCTTCAACTCTGACCAGCTTCCCTGTCCCTGCTAAAAAAAAGCATCCTCACAACATGATACTGCCACCACCATGTTTCACAGTGGGGATGATGTGTTCAGGGTGATGTGCAGTGTTAGTTTTCCGCCACACATAGCGTTTTGCTTTTAGGCCAAAAAGTTCCATTTTGGTCTCATCTGACCAGAGCACCTTCTTCCACATCTTTGCTGTGTCCTCCACATGGCTTCTCCCAATTTGCAAACAGGACTTCTTATGGCTTTCTTTAAAAAATGTCTTTCTTCTTGGCACTCTTCCATAAAGGGCAGATTTGTGGAGAGCACGACTATTAGTTGTCCTGTGGACAGATTCTCCCACCTGAGCTGTGGATCTCTGCAGCTCCTCCAGAGTTATCATGGCCCTTATGGCTGCTTCTCTAAAGAATGCTCTCTTTGCCCGGCCGGTCAGTTTAGGTGGACGGCCATGTCTTGGTAGGTTTGCAGTTGTGCCACAATCATTTCATTTTCGGATGATGGATTGAACAGTGCTCTGCGAGGTGTTTAAAACTTGCCTTATTTTTTTATAACCTAACCCTGCTTTAAACTTCTCCACAACTTTATCACTGACCTGTCTGGTGTGTTACTTGGCCTTCATGATGCTGTTTGTTCACTAAGGTTCTCTAACAATCCTCTGGGAGCTTCACAGAACAGCTGTATTTATACTGAGATTAAATTACACACAGGTGGACTCTATTTACTAATTAGGTGACTTATGAAGGCAATTGGTTCCACTAGATTTTAGTTAGGGGTATCAGAGTAAAGGGGGCTGAATACAAATGCACGCCACAATTTTCAGATATTTATTTGTAAAAAAATTAAAAACCATTTATCATTTTCCTTCCACTTCACAATTATGTGCTGCTTTGTGTTGGTCTATCACAAAAAACCCAATAAAATAAATTTACGCTTTTGGTTGTAACATGGCAAAATGTGGAAAATTTCAAGGGGTGTGAATACTTTTTCAAGGCAGGGTATCCTGCGTGCAATATTCAGCTTTAATGCCTGGTTTCTGGGTCCAGACCCGGAGGAAGCTATATCTTGACTGAAGTGCCCAAGCTGGGTGCTGGACCAGGGGCGTAACTACCACCATAGCGACCCATGCGGGCGCTATGGGGCCCGCAGCCGAGTGGGGCCCAGTGAGGATAAGAGCACTTCCGGCACAGTCTCCCAGCCAGGGGAAGAGAGAGGAAAGGAAGAGGCGAGCTGTCCGTATCAGCAGAGAGCTGAATGTCCGATGTAAGAGCTTTCATTAGAACTTCCAGTGTTCCCGGGGCTCATGTCACATAGCTCCACCTTTTGGCCCAGTGCCTTTGATAGACAGAACGCCGATCCAATGCGGGACATGTGACATCATCAAAGGCGTCGGGCCATGAGGTGGGGCTATGTGACGATGAGCCCCGGGAAGACAGGAAATTCAAATGAAAGCTATTACAGCGGGCAATCCCGCTCTCTGCTGATCCGGGTGGCTTGCTTCTTCCTCTGCATAGGTGGGGCTGTATGGGGCACAGGCAGACCAGGCTGTATTGGGCACAGGTCACGCTGTATGGGGCACAGGTCACGCTGTATTGGGCACAGGTCACGCTGCATTGGGCACAGGTCACGCTGTATTGGGCACAGGTCACGCTGCATTGGGCACAGGTCACGCTGCATTGACACTAGGTCAGCTGTGGGGGGGGGGCTGTTTGCAGGGGGGCCCCATACAACATTTTGCTATGGGGCCCTGCTATTTCTAATTACGCCCCTGTGCTGGACGGTTCCATCACACAAAGTAATGCAAAAATTATTGGAAGCAATAGGAATAGATGTTATCAATAAAAATGATTATACAGTAAAAATAAATTCAATAGGAGAAGGCAATATTTAAAGAGGAACTTCAATTGCTGTAGCTAAGGAACTGTAGCTGCTGACTTTCAAACTTCAGGTACTCGCCTGTCGTCCTGCAGCCGGTTTTTCTTACTGTCCCAGTACCGCCATTTTTGGATATGGAAGCCCTTTGTGGCTTCCTGAGAAATAACAGCCGGCGCCTCCTGGTACATGTGACATTACCCAAGAGGCTGTGGAAGTGGAGGGGGCAAGGCGGGGACATCCTCGCCTAGGTGAAGATTGCAGTTGGAGTGGGTACTGATAAAAATCAGTATCCCCCCCCCCAGGCTTGGGGAAGGGATCTAACCGGTGGGATATAATTTTTTTAAGTAAAGTTCTGCTTTAATTTTTAACTTGCCATGGCATATTTCCTAGACCAAAGCATTCACCATAATGAGGAGAAAAAAATCTAATATTAAAAATAATTGAATGCAGTTACAAGGTCCCTGGGTGCCTGCTCCTGGGAGATGAGGCAATGGATGTTTGGTAATAGGCTGATACGACTGGAGGAATGTTTATTTAACTTTAGTAAATTGTGTTGGCGTAATCCCAAGCTGCTTAGGCTCGTGTGTTTTCAATGCAGGCGTGGGTAGATCTTCTTAATAAACTAGAGAAGAGCTGCCCATAGCTGAGATCTCCAGACATAAAGAATTTGTGTAGGCTTATATACTGTATGTGAACAATTTTTATTTGCACAGTTCATTTTTTCAGAACAGGTTCAACAATTGTTGATAATAAAGGGGCAGTGTCTCAGTGGTTAGTGCTTCTACCTTCCTACACTGGGCTTCTCAGTTTGAATCCCAAAGAGGACACTATCTGCATGGAGTTCGCATGTTCTCCCTCTGCTAGGGTATTCTGGTTTCCTTCCACACACCAAGTCAAGAAGAGTTGCGTACAATCAATTTCCCAGGTATGGAAGGGGTTTATGGGGTATCCTCTGAAAGCTTGTAAGTAGAATACCTTTTATATTTTATAATACAATTGTTATGTTGGTAATGCACTAGGTCGGTGTGCCCATTCTTTTGTTGTTTCCAGTGGTACAAACCAGTAAAAGTGGATGTGATGGGTAGTCCCTGCATATTTAGAGGCGAAGCCTGGGTGGGGAACAACCAGTAAAGTGAGTGTGATGGGTGGCCTCTGTATATTTACAGTTAGAGTCTGTGTGGGAACAACCAGTAAAGTGGGTGTGATGAGTGGTCTCTGCATATTTAGAGGTAGAGTATGGGTGGGACCAACCAATAAAATGGGCGTGATGGGTGGTTCCTGCGATTGTAGAGGTAGTATCTTAGTGGGACCAACCAGTAAAGTGTGTGTGATGGGTGGTTCCTCCGATTGTAGAGGTAGCGTCTTAGTGGGACCAACCAGTAAAGTGTGTGTGATGGGTGGTTTCTGGCATATCTAGAGGTAGAGTCTGGTTAGGACCAACCAGTAAAGTGGGCATCATGGGTGGTTCTTGAAAATGTAGAGGTAGTGTCTTAGTAGAAGCAACCAGTATAGTGGGTTTGATTAGTGGTTCCCACATATTTAGAGGTAGAGCGGGTGGGTGTGATTAGTGGTTCCCGCATATTTAGAGGTAGAGTCTGGTTAGGACCAACCAGTAAAGTGGGCAAGATGGGCGGTTCTTGCAAATGTAGAGGTAGTGTCTAAGTAGAAGCAACCAGTATAGTGGGTGTGATTAGTGGTTCTAGTATATTTAGAGTTAGGACTGGTTAGGACCAACCAGTAAAGTGAGAGTGATGGGTGGTTCTTGCAAAAGTAGAGGTAGTGTCTTAGTAGGAGCAACCAGTATAGTGGGTGTGATTAGTGGTTTATCATATTTAGAGGTAGAGTCAGGTTAGGACCAACCAGTAAAGTGAGAGTGATAGGTGGTTCATGCAAATGTAGAGGTAGCGTCTTAGTGGTAGCAACCAGTAAAGTGGGCGTGATGGGTGGTTTTTGTGACTGTAGAGGTAGCGTCCTAGTGGGAGCAACCAGTATATTGGGTGTGATGGGTGGTTCCAGTATATTTAGAGTCTGGTTAGGACAAACCAATAAAGTGGGTGCGATAGATGGTTCCTGAAAATGTAGAGGTAGCATCTTAGTGGGACCAACCATTAAAGTGGGTGTGATGGGTGGTCTTTGCATATTTAGAGGTAGAGCCTGGGTAGGACCAACCTGTAAAGTGGGTGTGATGGGTGGTTCCAACATATTTAAGGTAGAGTCTGGTTAGGGTCAACTAGAAAAGTGGGTGTGATGGGTAGTCCCCGTCTATTTAGAAGCAGAGTCTTGGCGGTACCAACCAGTAAAGTGGATGTGATGGGTAGTCCCTGTCTATTTATTAGAGGCAGAGTCTTGGCGGTACCAACCAGTAAAGTGGATGTGATGGGTAGTCCCCGTCTATTTAGAAGCAGAGTCTTGGCGGTACCAACCAGTAAAGTGGATGTGATGGGTAGTCCCTGTCTATTCAGAGGCAGAGTCTTGGCGGTACCAACCAGTAAATTGGATGTGATGAGTAGTCTCTGAATATTTAGAAGAATGTCTGGGCAAAACCAATGGATAAACTGGGTGTTATTTGGGTGCACCCATCTGGAAAGATGGAGGATAAAATGCGGTCTGTGGGCAGGGTTCACAGTGTCCCGGTATTTGGGGCCATAATGTTGGTAAATATGCATTTAATCTCCTCTAGCCCATATTGGAGGCTTTCATGGAGCAGTGGGCTCTACAGGAAGTTGTATATCTTGGTATGAGTTTGTGTTTTTTATAACTGGGACTTTACCATCAAATCTTGTTGTTTTAGGTTTGCTGTTCCTTTAAAGTGAATATTTGATGAGATTGCAGCTGTCAGTGGCAGGGCGTGTGCCCTTCATATTCTGAGATTACATGACAGTTGGAACTTGTTAGCTGGAGTGAGTCACAGAATAATTGATTAGAGTGGAAGTGAAGTATTTCTCATAAGTCATAATGTCGCTGGATTATATTTGTCAGATGAGTGAAGATAAGTCAGTTATTTACGAATGATGGAAAGCAAATTTGTTCCGTGGAAGGCGTAATATTCACCGCGTGTGTTATGTGCTAACACAGAGCGCGGCAGCCTTTAAATGACAGGAGGGCCCTATAGCCAAACCATTATAGGACCCCAGCACCTTATAGTCTATTGCTATCCTCTGGGCAACATAACATTGATCACAGTCAGAAAAAGGGCAGGGCACACACTACCGCCAAGCGAATTGGGCTGCCACAGGGACGTAGATAAGGGGGGGGGGGGTTAGGGTGGTCTGAACCCCCCCTAAAGCACCCTGCCCAAATGCCCAGTTAGTCCCTGCTGCTGCATGGAGCCACGCCGCTCAACCTCAGCATTTAGATCTGTCAGACAATATAGGCTGAGTGGCAGGGGTGGTGTTTTCCCCAGACTTACCCCTCCTCTCTTCTTGCCCTCCTCCTTCTCTGAAATTCGGGGCCTGGAGGCAAGGCAAGCACGTGATTGGTTGCTAGGACATCGGAAGTCCTAGCAATCAATGGTAGGCTTGCCCCGTCCCCACATTCAGAGAAAGAGGAAGGCAAGGACGAAACTTCCTCCATCAGACCTACCCGGCCAGGGAGTGACATCACTGCAGGCGGGAAACTGGGACACCGGGTGGGCTCTGCACAGATTTTCCAGGCTGACCAGCGGCACTGAGGGACTCAGGTGAACTGAATATCCTGCTGCTGGTACCTTTAAAAATGTCTTCCCACCCCGCCTACCCACCGTACTGCCTCACCTACCCCTCCTCCTGCCTCACTCACCCTCCATACTGCCTCACCTACCCCTCCTCCTGCCTCACTCACCCCCCGTACTGCCTCGCCTACAACCCCAAACTGCCTCACCTACTCCTCATACTGCCTCGCCAACCCCCCCATACTGCCACACCTACCCCTCCTATTGCCTCACTCACCCTCGTACTGCCTCACTCACCCCCCATACTGCCTCACCTACCCCCCCATACTGCCACACCTACCCCTCCTATTGCCTCACTCACCCTCGTACTGCCTCACTCACCACCCATACTTCCTCACCTACCCCCCTGTACTGCCTCACCTACCCCTCATACTGCCTCACCTACCCCCCTCATACTGCCTCACCTACCCCTCATACTGCCTCACTCACCCCCATACTGCCTCACCTACCCCCCTGCACTGCCTCACTCACCCCCCATACTGCCTCACCTACCCCCTATACTGCCTCACCTACCCCTCATACTGCCTCACTCACCCCCCATACTGCCTCACCTACCCCCCATACCGCCTCACATACCCCCCATACCGCCTCACCTACTCCTCATACTGCCTCACCTACCCCCCATACTGCCTCACCTACCCCTCATACTGCCTCACCTACCCCTCATACTGCCTCACTTACCCCCCATACTGCCTCACCTACCCCTCACACTGCCTCACCTACCCCCCTCATACTGCCTCACCTACCCCTCATACTGCCTCACCTACCCCCCATACTGCCTCACCTACTCCTCATACTGCCTCACTCACCCCCCATACTGCCTCACCTACCCCTCATACTGCCTCACCTACCACTCATACTGCCTCACCTACCCCCCATACTACCTCACCTACCCCCCATACTGCCTCACCTACCCCTCACACTGCCTCACCTACCCCCCATACTGCCTCACCTACCCCTCATACTGCCTCACCTACCCCCCATACTACCTCACCTACCCCCCATACTGCCTCACCTACCCCTCACACTGCCTCACCTACCCCCCATACTGCCTCACCTACCCCTCACACTGCCTCACCTACCCCCCATACTGCCTCACCTACCCCTCATACTGCCTCACCTACCCCCCATACTACCTCACCTACCCCCCATACTGCCTCACCTACCCCTCACACTGCCTCACCTACCCCCCATACTGCCTCACCTACCCCTCATACTACCTCATCTACCCATCATACTGCCTCACCTACCCCTCATACTACCTCACCTACCCCTCATACTGCCTCACCTGGTCTTGCCTAGGGAGCAAAACAGCCTAGCACCGGCCCGGCCTATACCTTACCTTATAGCAGGGATGTCAAACTCAATTTCATTGCCGGCCGAATCAGCATTATGGTTGCCCTCAAAGGGCCAGTTGTATCTGTATGACTATATAAATGTATCTACTCTTTATCATATTAAATAATTGCCTCTGCATTTGATTACAGGTTTTAGTAATAACTCAAGAAGCTGTGGAGGACAGGTGCTCTGTCATAGTGCTCTGTCTGAGCAGTCTTCAATAAAAGTCTCCACATTTCTTGTGGATGATACCAGCAGTGTGTGACCCTCGTCCACAACTGGCATAGAAATGTATTATTCTTATAATAATTATAAGCAGACGTCCAGAGCACCTCCCTGCCCCTCCCCCTTTACGTCAGATGTCAAGAGCCTCCTCCCACCATTAGAAGTCAACAGTCCCTTGAAAGAAAGTGCAGGGTCTGGGGGAGGACCAGAGGAGAGCTGGAGTCTGCTGAGTGCTAAGGCCAGGGGTGGTGGAGATGGGGGGTTCTGGGGCTGCACAGAGAGGTGCAGGATCTGGCGGAGGAGTTCTGTCCTCCTCTCTGCTGCCGACTGCTGAGATGAAAGTGGGAGGAGCAGAGATGAGTCTCGCCATGGCTGCACTGAGGAGTGCAGGATCTGGCGGAGAAGTTCTGTCCTCCTCTCTGCTGCCGACTGCTGAGATGAAAGTGGGAGGAGCAGAGATGAGACTTACCATGGCTGCACTGAGATGTGCAGGATCTGGCGGAGGAATTCTGTCCTCCTCTCTGCTGCCAACTGCTGAGATGAAGGTGGAAGGAGCAGAGACGAGTCTCCCCATGGCTGCACTGAGACCTGCAGGATCTGGTGGAGGAATTCTGTCCTCCTCTCTGCTGCCAACTGCTGAGATGAAGGTGGGAGGAGCAGAGACGAGTCTCACCATGGCTGCACGGAGAAGTGCAGAATCTGGCAGGGAAGTTCTGTCCTCCTCTCTGCTGCCGATTGCTGAAATGAGGGTGGGGGAAGCAGAGACGAGTCTCACCATGGCTGGCAGAGGAGTTCTGTCCTCCTCTCTGCTGCCAACTGCTGAGATGAAGGTGGGAGGAGCAGAGACGAGTCTTCCCATGGCTGCACTGAGACATGCAGGATCTGGTGGAGGAGTTCTGTCCTCCTCTCTGCTGCCAACTGCTGAGATGAAGGTGGGAAGAGCAGAGACGAGTCTCCCCATGGCTGCACTAAGACGTGCAGGATTTGGCGGAGGAGTTCTGTCCTCCTCTCTGCTGCCAACTGCTGAGATGAAAGTGGGAGGAGGAGAGACGAGTCTCACCATGGCTGCACGGAGAAGTGCAGAATCTGGCGGAGAAGTTCTGTCCTCCTCTCTGCTGCCGATTGCTGAGATGAGGGTGGGGGAAGCAGAGACGAGTCTCACCATGGCTGGCAGAGGAGTTCTGTCCTCCTCTCTGCTGCCGACTGCCGATACAAGGTGGAAGTGGAGAAAAAGGGGGTGCCGCAGCTGCAGGAAGAGGTGGGATGGCCACATGAAATGTCCTGGAGGGCCGGATTCGGCCCCTGGGCCTTGTGTTTGACATATGTGCCCTATAGGGTGTTTCTGTGCTGCTTTGAGTTAATACTCCTATTCTCTGAACAGCAGCTTTAGAAATGAGCCAAGCCAGCAATGAGGAAAACAGCTGGGTGAGTATTCCAAAACTCAGAATTGAAGCTGAACCTCAGCAGATACAGAATTAAAAAAAAAAATGTTGCTGTTCTGTAATCATTCTGTAATTCTGTAATCATTAACCTCTTGCCAACTGTATAATGCATACAGTATAAGAGGAGGCGAGAAAAAAAGTAAAAAATATTGTGTTTTTTTTTATTCGAAATTGACGCTCTTTTTTTGTTGATAGCGCAAAAAGTAAAAACTGCAGGGGTGATCAAATACCACCAAAAGAAAGCTCTATTTGTGGGGAAAAAAGGACGCCAATTTCGTCTGTGTACAGCATCACACCACCGCGCAATAGACAGTTAAAGTGACGCAGTGCAGTATCGCAAAAAAATGGCCTGGTCATTAAGGCTATGTTTCCACTATTGCGTCCCCAAAGTCGCGCGATTTTGCCGCGATTTTACCGCGACTTTTTACCGCGATTTGAAGCAATGCCTGTGTCTATGGACCACAAGTCGCATCAAAATGGGACCAAAGTAGTGCAGGGACTACTGTGAAGTTGCTGCGACTTGAAGTCGCACAGATATGAACGGTACTCATTGGAAAGCATGGGGTACGACTTGTCATGCGACTTTTTAGTCCCAAGTCGCATGAAAAGTCGCACTAGTGGAAACATAGCCTAAGGGGGTAAATCCTTCTGAGGCTGAAGTGGTTAATACATTCAGACAACAGACTGCAGTTTACGTAGACAAGTATATATATACACAAATTCGCACACGCACTGTATATATAGTATATAGTAATTCATGCACAATGGATAATGTGACATACAGCACAGCCAGAAAAAATCTCTCTAGGACTCCCGGGTTCTGCTGTACAGCTTCTTGGCTTTACCTCTCTGCTAATTGGACAATGGTGATTCATTATCCATTGTGCCAGTTGGAGGTGGAGAGGTGACACAGGAAACCACTTTACCGAAAAAAGAAAATACTGTAATTGTGTCACCCACCTGACCCCGCAGAATGGCAGAGTATTGTAAATCAGAAGACATAATTACAAACTGTTCAGTAGGTAAAACAGCAAAAGGTAAATATTTCAGCCCTGCATTTAGATGTTGACCTTTTATGTGCATTGCATACACTTTATGTGCATTACGTTAAAGCCTAAGTATAGTCAAAAAAAAAAAAAAATCAGCACAAGGGACATAACTTACTACTAATGTATACCTCCCAACTTTTTGAGATGGGAACGAGGAACACCTATTAGCAAAAGCATGTAGACATAGGACACACCCCTTGCCACGCCCCCTTAAAGGAGAATTTAAAAAAAAAAAAAAGAAGATTTAAACCCATAAGTGCTTTTTTTTTTTTTACCAATACTATTCCTTTATATTGGCTTTTTAAATTTACAAATGCAGCAATTTGGAAATTGGATAAACAGTTTATCACTGGGAAACAGTTTTTGAAAGATTAAATAGTGCATTTTTTTTTTCAAACAAATTTCCTTTATTTAACCGCTTCAGCCCCGGAAGATTTGGCTGCTGAATGACCGGGCCGTTTTTTGTGATTCGGCACTGCGTTGCTTTAACTGACAATTGCGCGGTCGTGCGGCGCTGCACCCAAACAAAATTGATGTCCTTTTTTTCCCCACAAATAGAGCTTTCTTTTGGTGGTATTTGATCGCCTCTGCGGTTTTTATTTTTGCGCTATAAACAAAAAAAGAGCGCCAATTTTGAAAAAAACGCAGAGAAAATTGAGTGCTGTTCGTGGACAGTACTCAATTTTCTCTGTCACAATTGCACTAATATGGCTACAATCACATCAAGTATGATGAAAAAAAGACAATATTTTGTACTTTTTGCTATAATAAATATCCTCATTTTTTTTTTAAAAAAAAGCTAATTTTTTTTTCCTCAGTTTAGGCCGATATTGTTTTCTAGAATGTTGGAGAACGTTCAAGAAGATAGTGGATGGAGGCTAGGGGACCCTTAGCCAATCCCCAATTTGGGGGCCTGGCAGGGCCCTTAAAGTAGCCCTCAGACATGAGCCATGCAAGCAGGGGAGTCGGGTGGGAGATGGAGAAGCAGTGCTGAGGAGAGGCTGTCGGGGTTTTACCCCAGGCTTGAGCTCAGGAGGCTGGCCTGGAAGGATCCCACCACAGGAGGCAGTTGGAGGGACCCCAACCGGGGGGCAGCAGCGAAAGCAAGGGGAGAGAGTGAGTAGATCAGCACGGTGCAGGGACAGACTGTAGCCAATGGCGTCCCTAGGGGGGGCCAGAGGGGGCCCTGACCCCCCAACATTATGCTGTGCCCCACAATGTGCCCCCCCAATAAAAAAAATTGTTTTTTTTTGTTTTTTTTTTACAAAAAATCAATGTCTAAGAGGGAGAGAGTCCCCAGTCAGCTCCTGCAGGTGATTCCTCCCCCCTCCCTCTGCTCGCCCGATCTGCTTCTTCCTCTGCATCCTCATTGGCAGAGAGAAGAGCGAGTTGCAGGAAGAACTCCACCAGGACTCTCAGTTACTGAAAAAACAGATTGATTTGTCCCATCCTTAGGACAGGAGAACCAGCCTGTAAATTCCAAGAGATGCCAGACCAGCGCTGTCAATAGCAGGGGCAGGACAGCAAGAGGAGGCTGGGGAACCCCACAGTGGCAGAACACCAGGGCCCGGAGGCAAGACAACCTTTGCAACCCTGATAGTTCTCCCACTGCTTTGGATCCTTATATTTTCTTGGTATGCTGGTGACATATATCTCTTGTTTTCTGCCACCCTGGGGGGGCCCCAATACAGTAGGAAGGGAGCTCACTGCAGAACATGTGAAAGGGCCGTTGTGGGGTCGTAGTAAAGGGCCCCAGTATATATCTATATATCAATATATCTATATATATATATATATATATATATATGCATTTTATAGTTGCCCCCCTACTTTTGTCCCTGTCCCCCCACATGTGCCCCCCCAAAATATGAAAGCTGGAGACGCCACTGACTGTAGCAGGTCTCTCTTGAAGACAGCAGTTTTCCAAGTCTTCAATCAACCTTGCCCTGGGGAATCCCCATGAGTGTGTTCCAGGCGGGAGGGACTGGGGAGCGAAAGCAGCCAGGTGGGCTGGTGGCAGCCAGGTGGGTTAGCATTTCCACAGAAGTAGAACTGGGCTCAGTCTCTACGGGGAAGCAGATGGGCAATTATTTGCCCATCCTACATTGACAGATCATTTTTCATTCATAGAAACTTCTATGGACGGGGGAGGTGAGCGGAAAAGGTGAACATAGTTGGTCACTCTTGATGAGAGCCTGTGAAAGCCCCCCTAGTTCTTTTTACCACCGCTGCACCTAAAGATTATGGTGGTGGAGGTAGAGGGGGATCGATGGAGGAAACTTTTGAAGGAAACCAAGAGGCCGAGGACAGGTACCTCCCAGGCACATGAAAATGCCAGGATTTAATGCTAACGGACAGTCCCACTTGTTGGCCCTTTGTCCTGCCGATGCCGTGTCTTGGGCCACGTCCCGGGATCACAGCATCATCCTTATTAGCATTTATTGTGCGCAGGCTATTGCATTACGGTGTGCACCTTAGAGCACAAACACACATGCATGTATATCAGCAGAACAGTGGACGGTGTCAGTAGCGCAGTGGACGGTGTCAGTAGTTTTTATTTTTATTCTTTTTTTACAATATTTTTAGGAGCCTCGTTGTGGGGCTTTGGTGAAATATCAAGGGTCTAGACAGAGAGAAAGTGACTGAGGACAGAGCTTCCCCAGCCCCTATCTCTGCAGCCTCAGCTGCACTGGATAGTGAACAAATGGGGAGTGCTCTGTGCTGAGCTGCTTCCTGTTCATTCACAAACTGAAGCCCAGTAAATAGTTTACTATGCTTCAGTTAAAGCAGAGTTCCATCTGAAAAAAAAATGTAAAAGTCAGCAGCTACAAATACTGTAGCTGCCAACTTTTAAAATAAGGACACTTACCTGTCCAGGAAGCCCGCAATGTCCTCACCCGAGGCCGACCCGTCTCTTGGCTCCGGGGGGGGGGGGGGGGGAGGCGCCGGCATCTTCAGCAAGGGAATCAGGAAGTGAAGCCTTGCGATTTCACAGCCTGGTTCCCTACTGCGCATGCGTGAGTCGTGCTGCGCGTTCTGAGTGGTCCCTGCTGTCTTCTGGGACCCGTGTGTCTCCCAGAAGACAGCGGGGGGGGGCAGAGGAGGGGGTGTAGATCGCAGCAGATACTGTTGCGTTCTTTTGCCGGAAGTGGGAGGGAATACCTGTATTAGACAGGTATCTGCCCCCCCCCCCAAAAAAATGTGCCAAATGTGACACCGGAGGGGGGGAGGAACCTGATCCATTGAGTTCCACCCAGAAAGTTCCATTTCTGGGTGGAACTCAAATTTAAGAATGAACACAGGAGCAATTGGTACAGATCACTCACTGTGTTCATTCAGTCATCCATTCTGAAACATCCCCTGAAGCAGCAGGCGGGAGAGAAGAGGAGAGAAGCTGGCAGCACTGCAGAGGGGGAGACAGGGGGCGCCAGGAAGCAGGGGGAGTCGGCACCGCACAGGGTGATTAGGGTGTGCTCAGGCATATCCGGCACACCCTGTGTGCATGCCTATATTAGAATTACTGTACATGTACTGTGCATAGGCAGTCCCTGCATATTTAGAGCTAGAGTCTGGGTTCAGACCAACCAGTAAAGTGAGGGTGATAAGTGACCCTTGCAGATCTATAATCATGTCTGGATAGGACCAGCCCATAATGTGTGTGTCATGGGTAAACATGTGCACTGACAAAAAATTTGTTAATTTTCATTTTATTCTTTTTTTTGCTTTTTTCGGAAATTCTGATTTTAGAATTTTCAAATTTCTGAAAAAAGCAAAAAAATGAATGAAACGAAAACAAACTAATTTCAGAGATTCAAAAATTTGAAAAAAAGAAAGAAAATCAGTAAAATTCGAAATAACTAACTAATAATAACTAACTATTAAATTATAGGTATTGGAATTTCCTTTCAAATTTGGCTGTTAGTGAACGTAACAAATACAAATTTATCCGAAGTTACGAATTATCCGAAATAACGAATGCTGCATCTAAACAAATGGAATGGAACAAATTAATAATAAATAAATAATAATAATAATAATAAAAAGGTTTTATTATTATTATTATTTATTATTATTAGATCGTTACATTCCATTCATTTAGATACAGCATTCATTATTTCAGATAATTCGTAACTTCAGATAAATTCGTACTCTTTACATTCACTAACAGCCAAATTTGAAAGGAAGTTCCAATACCTATAATTTAATAGTTAGTTTTTATTAGTTAGTTATTTTGAATTGCACTGATTTTCTTTCTTTTTTTCGGATTTTTCGAATTTTTGAATTTCTGAAATTAGTTCGTTTTCGTTTCATTCGTTTTTTTTGCTTTTTTCAGACATTTGAAAATTCGGAAATTTGAAAATTCTACAATCCGAATTTCCGATTATTATTTCAGATTTTCGAATTTTCGGATTTCCTTTCTTTTGAATTTTCAGATTTTCATTCTTATTTTTGGATTTTCAAATTTCCAAATTTTAGTATTTTCAAATTTCCGAATTTTCCAATTTCCGAATTTTGAATTTGTAACTTTTCGGAAATTTAAAAATTCGGAAATTCGAAATTCGGAGATTTCGGAATTAACAAATTAGTCAAAATTCGTTAAAAAAACGAATTCGGAACAAAACGAATTGCACGTGTCTAGTGATGGGTGGCCCATCTGGAAATCTTCCAGTGCAGTGGTGAGTAATACAACTCTGGGAGCTGTCATTGGCTCTCATTAAGAGTGCCCAACAATGCCTGCCCTTTCCGCCCAACTCCTCCATTCATATAAACTTGTATGAATGAAACGTGATCTATGAATAGAGAGGGTGGACCTTTCAATTATCCACCCTTCCTCCATTCATAGGTTGTTTTCCTTTCAGAGAAACTGTACTACTGGCTTCTATGAATGGAGGAGGAGGACAGAAAGGTATAGTCGGGCACTCTTGATGGAAGCCTGTGACAGCTCCCACATTTCTAATAACCCCCGCCGCACCAAAGCACAATGGTAGCGGGGGTAGGTGGGGGATCAATGGAGGGAAATTTCAAGGAAACCGTAAGTCAGCAGCACAAGGGACACCATGCATTAATAGTAAGTCGTGTCCCTTGTGCTGATTTTTGTATTTTTTATTTTGACTACACTAACATAATGCACATAAAATGTATGCAATGCACATAAAAGGTCAACATCTAAAATGCAGGGCTGAAATATTTACCTTTGCTGTTTTACCTACTGAACAGTTTGTGATATTAAAGGCAAGTTTTTTTTTTTGTTTTAAAATAGCAAACATGTCATACTTACCTGCTCTGTGTAATGGATTTGCACAGAGCAGCCCCGATCCTCCTCTTCTCAGGTCCCCCTGCCAGCACTCCTGGCCCCTCCCTCCTGCCAAGTGCCCCCACAGCAAACAGCTTGCTGTGGGGGCACTCAAGCACGCTCTGTTGCTCCGCGTGTCCATTTAGACACAGAGCTGCGGCTCGGCCTTGCCCCCTCTCTCTTCTCATTGGTTTACTGACTGTGATTGGCAGACGCGGGAGCCAATGGCTCCCATTGCTGTCTCAGCCAATGAGGAGGGAGAGTCCTCAGAGAGCTGAGGCTCTCGTGCACATCACTGGATCGCAATGGGGGGGGGGGGGGTCAGGTAAGTATTGGAGGGGCTGCTGCACACAAAAAAAAACTTTGAGCCTTTAGAACCACTTTAAGCAACATATTCGTTATCAATAGGCTGCTATTGCACCACAACAGATCAAAAAACATATATGACTTTTTTTTAGTAATGCAAATGACCGCAACTTACACTATGTGCATTGAGGGGCTCTACACTGCATAGGGGTGCCATTCACAATGGATACAGAGCATACATTGCCATTCACTTGTTGTAAATAATATAAACTTTTACTGCGGAAACCATGCACTGCTGTCCATACCTCCCAACATTTTGAGATGGGAATGAGGGACACCTACTAACAAACGTATGTAGGCATAGGACACGCCCCCTGCCACGCCCCCTTAAAGGAGAATTAACAAAAAAAAGGTTAATTAAATCCACAAGGACTTTTTTTTACCACTACTATTCCTTTATATTGGCTTTTAAAATTTCCAAATGCAGCAATTTAGAAATGAAGGATGAAGGTTTAGGGCTGGGAAACACTTTTTGATAGATACAAAGTGCATTTTATATACAACTATATAGATCAGACCAAAATGAGGGACAAATGAGGAGGAATGAGGGACAGAGGAACATTGTTCCAAATCGGGGACAGTTGGGCGCTACGCTGGTGTCTTCCTCCTCATTGATGCGGTGAAGTACATTTATTCCCAGGGCTGAGGGGGTTAATATAAACTAACACATTCTACATGCTTCCCCTGCCCGATGATGGAGAGATGTACGGGTTTAGCTGAATTCTGTCCTCATGTCTGTAGAATGACATGGCTGTCAATGTATAGCAGCGCTGTGCTGGCACATTCTACCCTGAAAATGCACATTAGGAAGATTTTTTTTTAAATGAATGTTCAAGCTGAAGCAGGAACAGATGAATGATGGAGGAAGAGGAGAGAACAGGAATAATTTTAGTTACAGAAACTATACAAAATGTAATATATTCCACAGATCAGCTAAAACTTAGGACCAGGGCTAAGTAAAAAATAAAAAAATAAAATACACACACATATATATATATATATATATATATATATATATATATATATATATATATATAAACAGTGGGGACGGAAAGTATTCAGACCCCCTTAAATTTTTCACTCTTTGTTATATTGCAGCCATTTGCTAAAATCATTTAAGTTCATTTTTTTACTCATGAATGTACACACAGCACCCCATATTGACAGAAAAACACAGAATTGTTGACATTTTTGCAGATTTATTAAAAAAGAAAAACTGAAATATCACATGGTCCTAAGTATTCAGACCCTTTGCTGTGACACTCATATATATAACTCAGGTGCTGTCCATTTCTTCTGATCATCCTTGAGATGGTTCTACACCTTCATGTGAGTCCAGCTGTGTTTGATTATACCTGATTGGACTTGATATGGAAAGCCACACACCTGTCTATACAAGACCTTACATCTCACAGTGCATGTCAGAGCAAATGAGAATCATGAGGTCAAAGGAACTGCCTGAAGAGCTCAGAGACAGAATTGTGGCAAGGCACAGATCTGGCCACGGTTAAAAGAATAATTCTGCTGCACTTAAGGTTCCTAAGAGCACAGTGGCCTCCATAATCCTTAATTGGAAGACGTTTGGGAGGACCAGAACTCTTCCTAGAGCTGGCCGTCCGGCCAAACTGAGCTATCGGGGGAGAAGAGCCTTGGTGAGAGAGGTAAAGAAGAACCCAAAGATCACTTTGGCTGAGCTCCAGAGATGCAGTCGGGAGATGGGAGAAAGTTGTAGAAAGTCAACCACCACTGCAGCCCTCCACCAGTTGGGGCTTTATGGCAGAGTGGCCCGACGGAAGCCTCTCCTCAGTGCAAGACACATGAAAGCCTGCATGGAGTTTGCTAAAAACACCTGAAGGACTCCAAGATGGTGAGAAATAAAATTCTTTGGTCTGATGAGACCAAGATAGAACTTTTTGGCCTTAATTCTAAGCGGTATGTGTGGAGAAAACCAGGCACTGCTCATCACCTGTCCAATACAGTCCCAACAGTGAAGCATGGTGGTGGCAGCATCATGCTGTGGGATGTTTTTTAGCTGCAGGGACAGGACGACTGGTTGCAATCGAGGGAAAGATGAATGCGGCCAAGTACAGGGATATCCTGGACGAAAAGCTTCTCCAGAGTGCTCAGGACCTCAGACTGGGCCGAAGGTTTACCTTCCAACAAGACAATGAACCTAAGCACACAGCTAAAATAACGAGAGTGGCTTCACAACAACCCTGTGACTGTTCTTGAATGGCCCAGCCAGAGCCCTGACTTAAACCCAATTGAGCATCTCTGGAGAGACCTAAAAATGGCCGTCCACCAACGTTTACCATCCAACCTGACAGAACTGGAGAGGATCTGCAAGGAGGAATGGCAGAGGATCCCCAATCCAGGTGTGAAAAACTTGTTGCATCTTTCCCAAAAAGACTCATGGCTGTATTAGAGCAAAAGGGGCTTCTACTAAATACTGAGCAAAGGGTCTGAATACTTAGGACCATGTGATATTTCAGTTTTTCTTTTTTAATAAATCTGCAAAAATGTCAACAATTCTGTGTTTTTCTGTCAATATGGGGTGCTGTGTGTACATTAATGAGGAAAAAAAATGAACTTAAATGATTTTAGCAAATGGCTGCAATATAACAAAGAGTGAAAAATTTAAGGGGGTCTGAATACTTTCCGTCCCCACTGTATATATATATATATATATATATATATATATATATATATATATATATATATATATATATATATATATATATATATATATATATATATATATATTGTATGTGTCAGTGAGAGGTCCCTGGGAGAGAAGAGAATATTCCCCAAGTCGTTACTGTCAGAAGGATAGGGGCTACCAGGAAAGAACAGTTTCCCAAATTATTGTGTCAGTGGAATAACGACCCCCCCATTGGTGTCAGTGGAATAACGACCCCCCCCCCCAAAAAAAATAGCTCTTCAAATAGTTGGCGTATCAGTATCAGTAGCGGAATAGGGGGCTGTAAGAGAGAATATTCCCCTGACACCAACGATTTGGGAGGCCATTCTTCCTTGCAGCCCCCTATTCCGCTTACGCCAACTATTTAAAGAGCTAATTTTTTTTTTGGAGGGGGGGGCCTTCATTATACCACTGACACCAGTGATTTGAGGGACATTTTAATATGGGGTTCATTATTCCCCTGACACCAACGATTTGGGAGGCCAGTGAACCCCATATTAAAAAAGTCCCTCAAATCATTGGTATCAGTGGGATAGTGGCCCCCCAGGGAAAATCAGTATAGATCTCCTAATAATTGGTATCAGTGGAATAGGGCCCCCCCCAAGGAGAGATTAGCCAATTGGTGCTAGTGGGAGAGCGGCCACCAGAGAAGAATAGTATAGCTCCCTATAAAATTGGTGTCAGTAAAATTGTGGCCTCCAGGAGAGAATAGCTCATCCAAGTCATTGATATCAGTAGGATAGTGGCCACTAGGAAAGAATAGTGTAACTCTCCAAATCATCGATGTCAGTGGGATAATGGCCTCCAGGGAAGAATTGTATAGACCCCCTAATTATTGGTATCAGTGGAATAGCCCCCCCCCCCCAAGCACAGAATAGCCCCCAAGTCATTGGTGTCAGTAGGATAGTGGGTGGCCACCGAAGAAGAATAGTATAGCTTCCTAAATAATTGGTGTCAGTGGGATAGTGGCATCCAGGAGAGAATAACCCACCCAAGTCATTGATATCAGTCGGATAGTGGTCACTAGGAAAGAATAGTATAACTCCCCAAATCATTGGTATCAGTGAAATACTGAATCTCAACTACAATCTCAACTACAAATAGCACTTTGAATAGCTGGTGCTAGTGAAATAGGACTCTCCAGGCAAGAATGGCCCCCCAAATCATTGGTGTCAGGGGAATAGTGAAACCCAAATAAAATAGTCCTTCAAATCATTGGTGCCGGTGGGATATTGGCCACCAGGAAAGAATAGTATAGTTCCCCAAATCACTGGTGTCTGTGGGATAGTGAACCCCAAATGAAAATTGCCCTATAAATAGTTGGTGTCAGTGGAATGGGGAGCTCCAGGTAAGAAGGCCCCCCATTGTTCACCCCCCGTTCACCCCCAAGGTGAACCTCAAATTAAAATAGTCCTTCAAGTCATTGGTGTCAGTGAGACAGCGCCCCCTAGGGAAGCATTGCTCCCAAGCCACCAGGGAAGAATGGTACAGTTGTCCAAATCATTGGTATCAGTGGGATGGGATCCCCCAGGAGAGAGAATATCTCCCCAAATTATTGGCATCAGCAGGATAATGGCCACTAGGCAAGAACAGTATAGCTCCCTAAGTAACTGGTGTCAGTGGGATAGTGGACTCCAGGAAAAAAATAGCCTCCTGAGTCATTGCTGTAAGTGGGTAAGTGGCCACCAGGGAAGAATATTATAGCTCCTTAAATCAAATTGGTGTCAGTAGGATAGAGAACCCCAAATAAAAATAGCCTTTCAAATCATTGGTGTCAGTGGAATAGGGGCCTCCATGGGGGGAGAATGGCTTCCCATATCATTGGTGTCAGAGGGACAGTGAACCCCAAATCAAAATAGTTTTTCAAATCATTAGTTTCAGTGAGATAGTGACCTCTAGGGGAGGATAGCCCCTCAAATCATTGATGTCAGTGGAATAGGGCACCCCAGGGGGAAATGGTTTCAAATAATCTTGGTGTCAGAGGGATACTTAACCCCAAATGAAAATAATCCATTAAATCATTGGTGTTGGTGGGATAATGGCCCCCCAGGGAGCATTGCCCCTTAATTATTCGATGTCAGTGGTGGTACGCAGCTTATTTTAGGATCTCCTTTGCTGCTCAGCAACTGCTGTCAAGTTGTTAATCCACAACTACTAGAGTTCAATATAATCTGTGAAGTTACTGTTTTCTCCATCCAAATCCATTCAAGTTTTATTGTGTTGAGCCCTGATGAAGGGGGGATGGTGTTGCCCCTGAAATGCGTTGGGTGTGTTTATATGACTTTTTTGACCATGGACCCTTTCATCCAGTTTTGGTCTGATGTTGTCAGAACCATGAAACAGACGGAGACAGAAAATGCAGTAAAAATCACACATTTTAATAGAATGGTAAAAATGGTACAACTGGTAAACGTAGTCAAAACATAGCCAGGGTTCTGTACCCAAATTGGGTAGTCAGAACAAGCCAGCAAATCAGGAAGCCAGAGATCAGCTTAGTCAGAGGCAGCAGACAGGACCAGGAATCAGAAGAGATGTCAGCCAGGCAAGTCTTCAACAGGAACACAGCAGAGAGTCTCTAGATATGTTGACCAAGGCGAAGGCATTGAATAAATGAACCAGGCAGTTTAAATAGCCAGAAGGGGCTGTCTGCGGGCTTGACTGACGAGCAGGAGATGATCAACAGGTGAGCCACTGTGGGACGATGAGTGCTGGCAATTAACTGACAGCTGAGCAACCTGAGCACAGAGAAGGAAGGACTGAGAGCCCAGCCCTGACAGATACTCCTTTCTGTATTTTTAAGAACTTTTGGTAGCAAAGAGGAAACCAAATAATGCCACAAATTGCCAATAGGCATGCTCCATTCTGAAACACCTTGAGCACTCTGTCAGAAACCATGAAATCAGACCGAAGTACAGTTAAATCACATTTGTTTAATAATAAAAGTAAACAGAACAAATTTATTCAAAACATAGCCAAAGTTCAGTAACCAGAACGGATAGTCAGCCAAGCCAGAAGTCAGGGATCAATGTAGAGGAACAGCAAGCAGGATCTGGAGCCAGAAGGGATGTCAGCAAAGCCAGTCTATAAACAGGAACGCAGGAGATAGTTTCTTGCGATGTTGACCAAGGCGAGAGATAGGAGCTGGCAATTTAGCCGACAGCTGAGCGACCAGCTCTGAGAAGGAAAGGCTGAGCCCAGCCCTGACACACTCTTGTGAAATTTTAGTGGAATAAATATATTTTGTAGTTTTATTAACTAGTATGTGTACATATTCGCCAGCACACCATGGATTAACCATCACTGTCCAAATTAAGGAAATGGGGAAATAAGAGGGGGGGGGGGGAAATCTGGACTTTAATTGAAATATTAAATGTGGGTACAAATAAATAATTGTAATTAATTAATTGACTAAAATTCATATTTAATAGTTCATAGCCAGAGTATAATATGGTAATAATGCATCAGAACCCAATTCGATTCATGCATGGTAATGATACAAAATCGAACAATATGCATGATTGAACATATCAAAGTACAATATAGACAATATAATCTGGGGCCTCTCTTAATCCCCAACATTGATGATACACAAGAATATACAAGGCAATACATAGTCCAAAGGATTACATACATACACACACACCCACACACACACACACAGACACACACACATACACACACAATAATGCCCCATTGTGGGGCCTCATAGATTCCTATCATAGATACTAGTTAAATCACCCCATGAGGGATTGACACGGACACCCATGGAACCTATTATCTGAGGTAATAAACATAAAGTAGTTGGAATGGGCATAACAAAGTACACGGCATTTGTAGCTCGACGCGTTTCAAAGCTGAAGCCAATCTTCAGGAGCGAAGCACAAGAACTGGATAGGGTGTCTGTGCAATGATGGTGTGACACTGAAGGTTGTGAATCACCCAGAGAGAGCCATTTCCGGGAGCTGTGGCGGCGCACCAATAGATGTCGGCCAACGCGGGACAACAATCAAGGTGGGTATAGATCGATGATAGTGGTTGGGTGGATAAGTGGGACCAATCAATACGGGCCTCTGTGTAGTGACTGTTGAAGGCTGAGATTACCTCGTTCTAGGATATAGATCGAGGTCCCATGTGATACCAATATCCATTGTGAAAAAAATGACATGAGTGCAAAAATCACCCTGGACAGATCCCACACGGCCGACACCGCAGCACACCACTAACTTCACGCAACCGTGCACTGTCCGAAGGTTATTATCTAGTATGTCTCCCTAATTTCTCAATTCGGTTCCAATTTCAAGGTCTACTGGGACTCTTCTATATTTGCAAACCCTTCAAGGCAAATGCAGTACAATCTTTCTTCTCCAGTTTTACTCCTTGTCCCCATATTATCCCCTTTCTGGGGATCCAGTGCCACTCAACAACTTGCAAGAGTGACAGGAGTGCAGCTTCTGATACATACGGAGACTACAGATAGATGGTAAAAGAAGAGTTATAATACCAGCCCCACCACCGGTGACCCACATCTTTATGGTTTTGTGGAGCTAAACAGGAAGATTCCACATCCAAAACTTCCATGTGTGTTATTTGCTTACATCATCTACCACCATGCTCTGTGGGTCTACCCACCAACTGCTATATCATTGGAGGGACACACTAGGAAGAGTCATGACACACTTTAAAAATGCCTGTTAGCATATTTTCTACAGACTTAATAATGAAATAAATTACTTTGGCAAGAGGTCTCTAAGTCCTCTACGTTGTCTTTCTTCAGTCCGTAATATTCCTTTGGTTCCCTTACTAAAGCTATGTGACGCACCTGTAAGTTTTCAGGTCCCATGATGCATTATGGCCTAATCTGTTGCGTGACCCCTCCAGCTGTGCTGTGTGGGGGCATTGGACACCTAGCGTAGCGTGGTATATGCGTTGTGACCATATGACCGCCCGATGACAGATCTGACACCGCTCAGACACCTGCCGTATGTCAGCCAATGAAAGCGGCCGGTCAGCCGGAACCATACCTTATCCAAAGCTGCTTAACGTGTCTCTGAGGGGATTTCGTTAATTAACAAGGCTCATTAAAAGTGTCGTTTGATTGGACAAGCTGGAATAATATTAGAAAGGGCAGAAAGAGACAGATAAGGTTGGTTAAATTACAGGATCTAGACTTTCATTAAAGAAGACTCTTTAGATCAGCATTATCAGAGCAAAGCCTTACAAAGTATATATATACAGTGGGGACGGAAAGTATTCAGACCCCCTTAAATTTTTCACTCTTTGTTATATTGCAGCCATTTGCTAAAATCATTTAAGTTCATTTTTTTTCCTCATTAATGTACACACAGCACCCCATATTGACAGAAAAACACAGAATTGTTGACATTTTTGCAGATTTATTAAAAAAGAAAAACTGAAATATCACATGGTCCCAAGTATTCAGACTCTTTGCTGTGACACTCATATATATAACTCAGGTGCTGTCCATTTCTTCTGATCATCCTTGAGATGGTTCTACACCTTCATTTGAGTCCAGCTGTGTTTGATTATACTGATTGGACTTGATTAGGAAAGCCACACACCTGTCTATAGAAGACCTTACAGCTCACAGTGCATATCAGAGCAAATGAGAATCATGAGGTCAAAGGAACTGCCTGAAGAGCTCAGAGACAGAATTGTGGCAAGGCACAGATCTGGCCAAGGTTAAAAGAAAAATTCTGCTGCACTTAAGGTTCCTAAGAGCACAGTGGCCTCCATAATCCTTAATTGGAAGACGTTTGGGAGGACCAGAACCCTTCCTAGAGCTGGCCGTCCGGCCAAACTGAGCTATCGGGGGAGAAGAGCCTTCGTGAGAGAGGTAAAATAGAACCCAAAGATCATTGTGGCTGAGCTCCAGAGATGCAGTTGGGAGATGGGAGAAAGTTGTAGAAAGTCAACCATCACTGCAGCCCTCCACCAGTCGGGGCATTATGGCAGAGTGGCCTGACGGAGGCCTCTCCTCAGTGCAAGACACATGAAAGCCCGCATGGAGTTTGCTAAAAAAACACCTAAAGGGTCCAAGATGGTGAGAAATAAGATTCTTTGGTCTGATGAGACCAAGATAGAACTTTTTGGCCTTAATTCTAAGCAGTATTTGTGGAGAAAACCAAGCACTGCTCATCACCTGTCCAATACAGTCCCAACAGTGAAGCATGGTGGTGGCAGCATCATGCTGTGGGGGTGTTTTTCAGCTGCAGGGACAGGACGACTGGTTGCAATCGAGGGAAAGATGAATGCGGCCAACTACAGGGATATCCTGGATGAAAACCTTCTCCAGAGTGCTCAGGACCTCAGACTGGGCCGACGGTTTATCTTCCAACAAGACAATGACCCTAAGCACACAACTAAAATAACGAAGGAGTGGCTTCACAACAACTCCGTGACTGTTCTTGAATAGCCCAGCCAGAGCCCTGACTTAAACCCAATTGAGCATCTCTGGAGAGACCTAAAAATGACTGTCCACCAACGTTTACCATCCAACCTGACAGAACTGGAGAGGATCTGCAAGGAGGAATGGCAGAGGATCCCCAAATGCAGGTGTGAAAAACTTGTTGCATCTTTTCCAAAAAGACTCATGTCTGTATTAGATCAAAAGGGGCTTCTACTAAATACTGAGCAAAGGGTCTGAATACTGTGATATTTCAGTTTTTCTTTTTTTAAAAATCTGCAAAAAGGTCAACAGTTCTGTGTTTTTCTGTCAATAATGGGGTGCTGTGTGTACATTAATGAGGAAAAAAATGAACTTAAATGATTTTAGCAAATGGCTGCAATATAACAAAGAGTGAAAAATTTAAGGGGGTCTGAATACTTTCCGTCCCCACTGTATATATATATATATATATATATATATATATATATATATATATATATATATATATATATATATATATATATATATACACACATACAAACACATATATATATATGTATAGATATGCTGTATATATAGATATATACAGTATACAGTACTGTGCAAACATTTTAGGGAGGTGTAAAAACAATGCTGTAAATGAAGAAATTTTTCAGAAATTTAAGTGTTAATAGTTTGTTTTTGCTTTTTTTTCAATCAACAAAATGGAAAGTAAGGGCCGGTTCACACTGGTCCGACATACGCTCCAACTTCGAGAGCACAAGTCGCATGACATGTCAAAATCAGTGCATATCAGAGAAGGGTTTGGGGATTTTAAAGGTGCAGAAATACAACAAAAAAGTAGAAAAAATATAAAGGGATTGAAGAACATTAAAAGCAATATAAAGACATGAATATGTTAAATATGATCATACAATACATAGACAGGTGCAAACTGATTGAATCTCTACATGTTTCGCCATAGCTTCTTTGGGAGGATTATTATCAGGCACTGTACAAATGATCACTGTATATTCAATGAGTCAATTTTAAAGATTTTAGAGGCTCCAGAGTCATAGGGATCAATGCCTATGACTCTGGAGCCTCTAAAATCGTTTTAATTGACTCATTGAATATATGGATGGATCAATTAGTGTAACCATAGAGAGAGAAATATGTATAAACAGATGCCCTTTAATGGTCCATCTGAGGCTAGCAATGTTGATGACAAATTCCATACATTTTAGATAATCCCCATTATCCACATTCGTATTCCCTTCTCGGATACATGGAGAAACCAAGAGGGGAGTGGAGGGGATAAAAAAGGAGGATTTTTTCCTTGGAGCTCCAACTCATCAGAGGCCACTTGCCATGAAAAGACCACCAGGATATCTTCTCCCATTCCCATGCTGCACCCTCCCTTTTTCTCCCCTCCACTCCCACTCTTGGTTTCTCCATTTATCCGAGAAGGGAATACGAATGTGGATAGTGGGTATTATCTAAAGTTTATGGAATTTGTCGTAACATTGCTAGCCTCAGATGGACCATTAGTGGGCATCTGTTTATGCATATATATCTCTCTATGGTTACATCAATTGATCCATTTTCTCACTGAATATACAGTGATCATTTATACAGTGCCTGATAATAATTCTCCTAAAGAAGCCATTGGTATGGCGAAACATGTAGAGATTCAATCAGTTTGCACCTGTCTATGTATTGTATGATCATATTGGACATATTCATGTCTTTATATTGCTTTTAATGTTCCTTAATAAATTTTTTTTTTTCTACTTTTTTTGTTGTATTTCTGCACCTTTAAAATCCCCAAATCCTTCTCTGATATACTATGCTTATACAAGGGATGTGGTGCAAAATGACTCTCAGGTGCTCAGCAAAAATCTCTTTCTCCTATGTCAAAATCAATGGTTCCCTATGAGAGCCGTCTTTACTGGTCCGACTTTGAAAAAGGTTCCTGCACTACTTTGCTCTGACTTGGGAACAATTTCAGCCCATTGATTTGAATGTAAGTTGCATCCAAGTCGGATCATCATCCTAAAGTGGATGTAAACCCAATTTTTTAATTTTTTAATTAAGGCTTGTACCTTTTAGAGTATAGGACTTCATGTCATCTGTGCCCAGTCTTGCCACTAAGAGTAAATCCAGCTCTGAGCAATCCTCTTATCTTTTTTCAGTAAGATAAAAACAGACACACAGAGAAATAGGTGTTCATTCTTCCCCCTTGCTGTGACAGACAGGTGATTTCCTTATCTCCTGCACAAGTGTGAGAGAGGCATTCTGTGTAGTTCACCCCCCCCCCCCGCCCTCCTTTCTTCTCCAGCTCTTCCAGGATTGGCTGCTCCACACCTCAGCATGAGTGTGCATGTTGAAGTTATGTGGTGCCTTTCCTGAGTTTTGACTGGATGTTAGTTATCATGGGGCATAATCCATGAGACCAGCAGAAGTTCAGTGTAAGAAACATAGAAGAAAATATATGTTGCCAAGGGGAGTGTAGAGGTGGGCGGGGAGTCTACTGATGTGATGACTCCACCCACCGAGCTCCGGACAACAGATCCGCCCGCAGAATCTGGCGTTTTGCAGGGCTACAAACAGAAAAAGGGGAGATATTTGACAGGTAAGGATACATGCAGGAGGCATGTGTATCCTTATAGATGAGCACTATGGCAGTAGTTTAGCAATGATGAGAGTGGGTTTAGATCCACTTTAACTGATCCGACTTGTGGCATGTGACTGAGATCAAGTGTATGCAATGTTATGCCACCCCCCATCAAATCATTCCCCGCATCTATTACCTTTTGTACCACCACCTCCTCCCTTTAGAATGTAAGCTCTATGAGAAGGGCCCTCCTGTCCCTTCTGTATTGAACTTTACTGGTATTGTGCTGTCCCCCTCTGCATTGTAAAGCACTGCGTAAACCATTGGCGCTATATAAATCGTGTATAATAATAATAATAGTAATAATAATAATGTTAGCAATGTAAAATCCCCTTAAAAAAACGGCATCTGGTCCTCCCCCAAATCCAAACCAGGCCCTTTGAGTCTGTTATGAATTTTGAAAGGAAACCCCACCCCAAAAAATAAACGGCGTGGGGTCCCTCCCAAAATCCATACCAGACCCTTAACTGAGCATGCAGCCCAGCAGGTCAGGAAAGGGGGGGAGGACGAGCGAGCGCAACCCCCGAGACAATACCAGGCCACATGCCCTCAACATGGGGAGATGAGTGCTTTGGAATGAGGGGACAAAGGGTGCTCTACCCCTCCACCCCAAAGCACCTTGTTCCCATTGACGGGGACAAGGGCCTCTTCCCCTCAATCCTGGCCAGTGGTTGTGGGGGTCTGTGGGTAGGGGGTTTATCGGAATCTGGAAGCCCCCTTTAACAAGGGAGCCCTCTTATCCCGCCCCCTCCCCCCATGTGAATGAGTATGGGGTACACATTCACCAAAAAAAAAAAAAAAAAGCAGTGTAGTGTTACAAAAAACAAGAGACAGTATTTGACAAGTCCTGTATTAAAAATGAATATATAAAAAAAATGAAGTGCATAATGTGTGTGTATGTGATCAAAAACAAACTATTTCTAATTTGTACTTCAAAAAAAGATTGGTGGAACTTCAGCCTGATGGCCTGTGATAAACATAAAGTCAATGAATAAATGTTTATAAGTGAGATATAATGTCCCGCAGCACAGGAAGGTGAATATACTCCGAAGTGTGGTGGTATTCAAATGATTGTCCGAAATTGAACTTCACAGAAACCGGACCATAACAGCGAGATGAGGCAATAATGGAAGGAATGGTATGTAGAAAAACTCTTACCAGATCCCGTGGATTCCCTTGTTACTTACAGGGAATCGCATGAGCAGTGTGCCACCCAGGGCGTGGAAAGGGACGTCCCGTCACTCGAATCCTCTAGGCTGGAATCTGCATGGATCTCCGGGGGCCACCAGGCAGGTCCTCACAGCAAACAACCAGGATATGTATCAGGCGGGCAAAGACGTCACTTGTGGAGCTGAAGTAGGCACTTGACCTCATTAGGAGGGTATGTGGAAAGAAAAAATATGCCTCCACATGGTGCAGATAAAAAAGGGGGTATTTTTATTTCTAAAAAAAAACACCATTAACAATAAAAAACTTGATCACAATGCATTAAAATGAATGAGCAACATGGAGGGTGGTATATGAGCCCAAGTGAAAACCAGGGGAAGCAGCTACATACAATCTGACAAGAACAATGAATATATAAAATAAAAAATGTAGCGCATAATGTGTGTGTATGTGATCAAAAACAAACTATTTCTAATTTGTACAAAGATTGGTGGAACTTCAGCCTGATGGCCTGTGATAAACATAAAGTCAATGAATAAATGTTTATAAGTGAGATATAATGTCCCTCAGCACAGGAAGGTGAATAGACTCCGAAGTGTGGTGGTATTCAAATGATTGTCCGAAATTGAACTTCACAGAAACCGGACTATAAGGCCCCTTTCACACTGGGGCGGTAGGGGGCGCCGGCGGTAAAACAGCGCTATTTTTAGCGCTGTTTTACCGCGGTATTCAGCCGCTAGTGGTGCGGTTTTAACCCCCCGCTGGCGACCGAAAAGGGGTTAAAACTCCTCGTATAGCGCGGCTATAGCCACGGTATTATCGCGGTATAGCCGCGCTGTCCCATTGATTTCAATGGGCAGGAGCAGTTTAGGAGCGGTGAATACACCGCTCCTTCACCGCTCCAAAGATGCGGCTTGCAGGAGATTTTTTCTTCTCCTGCCAGCGCACCGCTTCAGTGTAAAAGCCCTCGGGCTTTCACACTTAACAAACAGCGGAGGCTGTTTAGGGGCGGTTTGCAGGCGCTATTTTTAGCGCAATAACGCCTGCAAATCGCCCCAGTGTGAAAGGGATCTAACAGCGAGATGAGGCAATAATGGAAGGAATGGTATGTAGAAAAACCCTTACCAGATCCCGTGGATTCCCTTGTCACCAAAGCGCAGTGTTTTCCATGCACTTTTTCACTGTATTAAAAATGAACAATGTCCCCCATCGTAGCTCCAATGTGAATCACAATGTTATCTTTCTCCGGTTCCTCCGCCGATGTCTTCTTCCTCCGCCGCCGCTGACCCACTGAAAATAAAAAAAGACACTCCTCCTCTGAAGCTGGCTCCCATTGTTCTGTGAGCTCTGGTGTCTGACAGTTTTTATATAGCTATGGGGTGTGGCCATGCGTTGATGTCACCCTGAGACCCCGCCCCTCTTGTGATGTCAGGGGCACGAGCCCGCCGGCTAGTCGGAGACTCAAACAAAGCCTGAATTGTCTTTGATTGGATCTCTGCTGTGGTAACCCGGAAGCGATGACATGAAATCACTTCCGGGTTTACCTGGATGTCAATGGCGCCATTTTTTAAAGTCAAGTATTCAAAAATGCTGATCTCGACATTTTGAATGCTTTCAAATGCAAAGGAGGGATTTGGGGTCTTAGTGACCATAGAGTACCTGTCCCATGCCTATTGCTG
Organism: Lithobates septentrionalis; assembly: GCA_037952835.1. Classification (NCBI taxonomy): domain Eukaryota; kingdom Metazoa; phylum Chordata; class Amphibia; order Anura; family Ranidae; genus Lithobates; species Lithobates septentrionalis. The sequence goes on from JBBDGP010003402.1 coordinate 114,490, forward strand.
TCACAAGGATGTTTACATTCCTTGTGACAGCAATAAAAAAAAAAAACATTTAAAGCAACAGTGTAAAAAAAAAAAATAATAATAATTTTTAATAATAATTAGAAAAAAAAAATTAAAGTGCAGTTTTAATGTGAATTTACCACTGATGCGATTTTCAATCTGCCTTTATGCACAAATCACTCCCACTGACTTCTATGCTCAAATCGCTCGCATTGACTTTAATGCAAAAACAGATGTGAATCGCAAACAAATGTAAACACCTTTTTGCCATCACATTCAAAACGCAATCTGTAAGCATTACATCTTTGTGAAATACATCAATAGGAAAACATTACATGTTGCCTGTCATGCGAATCTGTGCATTTTAAAACGTATCCACAATCGCATATGTGTAAACCGGGGCTAAAAACTATAGGTTTGTAAAGATGCGTTTTGTAGCTTCATGCACATTAAAAGCATCAGATCCCATTTCCAGAAGCCAAAAAACCAAAGCACCAACATTGTGGACTTATAGACCGATGGCACTGATTCTGTTGTACAAACCTGATTCCTCAGAGCAGCATGATATCCTTCTAAGAAGCCTCAGAGCTTATCTGGGTTTTCAGGTGCAGTAGTTGTATTCAGTACACAGCGTCTTCTTTTCTCCCAGATGTTCTTTTTTCTCCTGCATTTTCCCATGTCTCTTCTGTAATCTACGCCACGTTCCCCCATCCATGACCATCTCATAAACTCTGAACCACGAGATCATAAAAAATTAATGGAAGCACCAAAATTGTCCATCCTCCCATTCTCCCCACTGCCATAAAGAAGTAAACTTTAGCTTACTGGATGACCTGCATTTTTCGGATCTCCCTCCAGAGAGGCTCTGAAGTTTTCTGTAGGCTTTGTCCATCCCCACCTACATTTATAGATGTCCTACTCCATAGAATATCTGAATGTTTTCGAAGAGACATATAGATACATTTTTTTTATTTGCAATGAAATGTAATCAAATGTTCAAATAAGTTACCCTGTAAAATTAAATTTACATAATTCCAAACTACCCAAGGTGGAAGATTACACGAATATACATTCGAATTCTACATCAGCATATCCATATCCTTATTTTATTGTGTATGCAGTGAATTGTGTTAGACGCTCTTCATATTGTCATATTTATATATTTTTGTATATTTGTATCAATAAAATTGTTTTTTACTACTTTGTTGCCTTTAAAGTCCCACCAACTCTTTGAGGGGTTTTCTCTCTTTCTCCTGATATCAGGGATGGTGGCAACCCATATGGCCTACTTGGATGGTAGTTCCCTTTTTAGATTTCTAATTCCAAACTACGGGGACTGCTTTGACAAAAGATGGGTTGGTAGAGCACTGGACCCAAGGATAGGCAAAATTAAAACTCAACTCTGTTAACTAGGTTATCCCTTGGGGTCCTTGGGGTAGACTGGAATATAAAGATGAAAGGAGACACAAATGTAAAATGTGTCCAGTGGAGGTTTCCGGGGGCCAATAGGGCCATTCATTGTGTTATGAGGACACCACAGCATGTTCAATTTTAAATCTTTTTTATGGGACTACTGAATTGTGGACTACAGGGATCAGCTTTACTCCTATAAATCTGTAGGGGCAGGTTTGCTTATACATTGGCAAATGTTTTCCAATTTATGTGTATGCTCTCACCATTCTGGTTGAAGATACACATTATACATTTCTGCCTTTGCCCATGCATGGTCCTCTACATCGGTAGAGATATTTTCTGGGATAGTGGTAACCAGTTCACTTCGGATGCCTGGGCTTTGGTGTCTTGCTTTGATACAGCAGTTTTAATCAGGGCTGCTGATAAGGCAATACAGCCGGCACTCCTATACTGGGCCCGGGTTCCCAGGAGGACCCCTCCCTCTTCTCTTCCTCCAACTGCTGTGGGCACACAAGGGATGGACAGCGCAGGGTGGGGATGTGGGGGGGGGGGGGTGGTGTTAGCATTTTACTGTGTCATATTTACCCCCTTCCTTTCCTGAATGAACACTCCTGGGTTCATTCATCACTGAATCATAGTAAACTGTGCTTGTCATGCTTCAGTTTGTGAATGAACAGGAAGCCTCAGAGCACTTCCTATTCATTCACTGTCAAGTGCATTTGAGGCTGCAGAGAAAGGGACTGATGAATCTACTGTATGTCTTCAGTCCCCTTCTCTGTCTCCAATGTGAGACATTAGGGGTCTGTTTAGAACCTCGATGCACACTCTTGTTATAAGCCAGATCTAAGGATAGTTTGGGGCAGTTGCTGCCTTTCAGAGACAGAGCATTGTCAGAAGAGCTGGGTTGTCTTGCTGGAGACTGCATTTCTTGCCCAAGGACTAGGAAAGACAGGACAGCTACGCAAGTCTGGGGGACGCTCAGAGGGTCCCTGGGAACAAGAAAGCTGAGGCAGCTATTGGGTCCAGGAGGCGGCGGGTTATCTGGAAGTCTCGGGAGGAGTATGCAGGTTCGAGGGGGCTGGAGAATCCTATCTAGAGACCAGGAGTGGACCTGTGCAGTGACGTGCTGCAACTGAAGCTGAGTGAGCCTGAAGAAGACCAAAGGTGCTGCTGAAATAAGAGCCAGATGGCTTGGTATTTTTAGTGATCTGTTTTGATGAAAACCCCTGCGTGGGAATCTTTGTTGGAACTTTATTTAATTGCTAAAAAGTGGGCTAGCATGCCCTTAAACTGAAGTCTGGACTAAGGTGATCTCACTCAGACTCTACCACATGAGCCAACCAACCTCCATATCACAGTAATTTCATGAAGTTTTTGTATAATACATTTAATTATGATTTTTAAAAGCAGTTTTTCTCTGTTATTCATGGTACTGTTTAAAAATCCTGACTAATCAAATAAGTTCCTCATACATTCAATTTTAGCAGGGTCCTTGGTAAAACTTTCTAAACATTGCACAGGCCAGGTCTATTTGTCCATTTTTCTCTTTTTATCCAGTGGAGGTTGTCAGACTTCTGTTTCGTAATTGTTATCCAGTATTATCTTCAATCAATGGTAGCAATTAAGCCCCGATGAAGACGCAGTTTTGCGTCCCCGAAATGCGTTGGATTTCTCTTCTGGTGTCTTAAAACGAAAAATAATCCTTTATTGGATTAATTCTAGATTTCTGGCACTCTCGTTCTTATATGTTCTCTAAAATCTGTAAAATTGGCATTGAGGGGTTTATTTATTTTTCAGACTGTAAAATTATTTTTTTTCCCTCAAAAAAACAACCGCTTCAGCGCTCCAAGGACCGTCAAAAACTCAAAGAATGTGGAGTCAATGTTACCTCTAGTAGAATGCTTTAACAGTGCAGCCCTCCTGCAGATGGGGGAATCCAAAATAGAAATAAGGTGGCAAAAATAATGATTTGATCCCCTGCAGATTTGGTAAGTTTGCCCACTTACAAAGAAATGAAGGGTCTATAATTTTTATCATAGGAGTAAAATAAGTATTTGATCCCCTACCAGTCAACATTAATTCTGGCTCCCACAGACTGGCTACAGTAGGTGCTCATGTGGTACACAGCTAAGTCCTGTCAATGTAAGAAGGTGCTCCTAACGACTTGTTATTTGTATAAAACACACCTGTCCACCGAATCTTTCTTCCATTCAAACCTCACCATCATGGACAAGACCACAGAGCTGTCAGAGGACATCAGGGACAAGATTGTAGATCTTCTCAAGGCTGGAATGGGCTACAAGACCATCAGAAAAAGCTTGATGAGAAGGAGACAACTAAAGGAGCGATTATTCGCAAATGGAAGAAATACCAAATAATCATCAATCGCCCTCGGGATGAGTGCCATGCAAGATTTTGCCTCAAGGGGTAAGGATGATCATGAAAAAACTGAGGGATCAGCCAAGAACTACACAGGAGGAGCTTGTGAATGATCTCAAGGCATTTGGGACCACAGTCACCAAACAAACCATTGGTAATACAATACGCCGCCATGGATTGAAATCCTGCAGCACCCGCAAGGTCCCCCTCCTCAAGAAGGCACATGTATAGGCCCATCTGAAGCTTGCCAATGAGCATTTAAATGAGTCAGAGAAGGATTGGTAGAAAGCGCTGTGGTCAGATGAGTCCAAAATTGAGCTCTTTGGTAGGGATGAGCTTCGTGTTCGAGTCGAACCCATGTTCGACTCGAACATCGGCTGTTCGACCGTCCGTCGAATTGCGAACGTTATGGGCCGTTCGCGCCAAATTCGTGTGGCGCGTCACGGCCCATAATTCACTGCGGCATCGCAGTGCATTGCTGGCTGATGATTGGCCAAGCATGCACTATGACCCGCATGCTTGGCCAATCACAGCGCCGTCAGTAGAGAGAGCTGTAATTGGCCAAAGCCAGGGTGGCTTTGGCCAATTATGGCTCAGGGGATTTAGTACACGCCCCACACTATATAAGGCCGCCTGCACGGCGGCCCTGTGTAGTGTGTTCCGGTGTGCTGATAGAGAGAGAGACAGACAGTGTCATTTGATTTGAGAGCTAGATTAGGCTAGATCTGTTCCTGCTCTTTACATTTAGTGCAGTGCGTCCTGCTCACAGTGTTCAGCTAGATCCGTTCCTGCTATTTACATTTAGTGCAGTCAGTGCGTCCTGCTCACAGTGTTCAGCTAGATCCGTTCCTGCTATTTACATTCAGTGCAGTCAGTGCGTCCTGCTCACAGTGTTCAGCTAGATCCGTTCCTGCTATTTACATTTAGTGCAGTGCGTCCTGCTCACAGTGTTCAGCTAGATCCGTTCCTGCTATTTACATTTAGTGCAGTGCGTCCTGCTCACAGTGTTCAGCTAGATCCGTTCCTGCTATTTACATTTAGTGCAGAGCGTCCTGCTCACAGTGTTCAGCTAGATCCGTTCCTGCTATTTACATTTAGTGCAGTCAGTGCGTCCTGCTCACAGTGTTCAGCTAGATCCGTTCCTGCTATTTACATTTAGTGCAGTGCGTCCTGCTCACAGTGTTCAGCTAGATCCGTTCCTGCTATTTACATTTAGTGCAGTGCGTCCTGCTCACAGTGTTCAGCTAGATCCGTTCCTGCTATTTACATTTAGTGCAGTGCGTCCTGCTCACAGTGTTCAGCTAGATCCGTTCCTGCTATTTACATTTAGTGCAGTGCGTCCTGCTCACAGTGTTCAGCTAGATCCGTTCCTGCTATTTACATTTAGTGCAGTGCGTCCTGCTCACAGTGTTCAGCTAGATCCGTTCCTGCTATTTACATTTAGTGCAGTGCGTCCTGCTCACAGTGTTCAGCTAGATCCGTTCCTGCTATTTACATTTAGTGCAGTGCGTCCTGCTCACAGTGTTCAGCTAGATCCGTTCCTGCTATTTACATTTAGTGCAGTCAGTGCGTCCTGCTCACAGTGTTCAGCTAGATCCGTTCCTGCTATTTACATTTAGTGCAGTCAGTGCGTCCTGCTCACAGTGTTCAGCTAGATCCGTTCCTGCTATTTACATTTAGTGCAGTGCGTCCTGCTCACAGTGTTCAGCTAGATCCGTTCCTGCTATTTACATTTAGTGCAGTGCGTCCTGCTCACAGTGTTCAGCTAGATCCGTTCCTGCTATTTACATTTAGTGCAGTCAGTGCGTCCTGCTCACAGTGTTCAGCTAGATCCGTTCCTGCTATTTACATTTAGTGCAGTGCGTCCTGCTCACAGTGTTCAGCTAGATCCGTTCCTGCTATTTACATTTAGTGCAGTGCGTCCTGCTCACAGTGTTCAGCTAGATCCGTTCCTGCTATTTACATTTAGTGCAGTGCGTCCTGCTCACAGTGTTCAGCTAGATCCGTTCCTGCTATTTACATTTAGTGCAGTGCGTCCTGCTCACAGTGTTCAGCTAGATCCGTTCCTGCTATTTACATTTAGTGCAGTCAGTGCGTCCTGCTCACAGTGTTCAGCTAGATCCGTTCCTGCTATTTACATTTAGTGCAGTGCGTCCTGCTCACAGTGTTCAGCTAGATCTGTTCCTGCTATTTACATTTAGTGCAGTGCGTCCTGCTCACAGTGTTCAGCTAGATCCGTTCCTGCTATTTACATTTAGTGCAGTCAGTGCGTCCTGCTCACAGTGTTCAGCTAGATCCGTTCCTGCTATTTACATTTAGTGCAGTGCGTCCTGCTCACAGTGTTCAGCTAGATCCGTTCCTGTTATCTTCCTACTGACAGGCAGGCTTGTCTGGTTACAGTATATAAAGCTACCTGAAGAAAATTACAGGTGTTCTATCCCAGCTTAGTGCAGCTACAGGCCATTAGTATGTCTGGAAGGCCAAGAAGGAGAGGCAGACAGTCACAAGCCAATAAGAGAGGGCAAGCAGGCTCTGTGTCTAGTGCTGGTCGTGGAGACGGTGCATCCTCATCAGCACGTGGCCATGGGACACGCTTGGCCTTTTTTTCGGCAGCTGGCCGTGTTGAGCCGCAACATGCAGAAAACTTGGTCGAGTGGATGACCAAGCCGTCCTCATCCTCCTCATCCTCTCTCACCCATGCCCAGGGTGCTTTGTCTGGCAAAGCAGCGGCCTCTTCCCTCAGCTCAATGTCATCAGTGACTCCTTCCCTAGCTCCACCATGTCCTCATGAGGATTCCCTCGAACTGTTTGACCACAGTGTTGGGTACATGCTCCAGGAGGATGCCCAGCGTTTGGAAGGCTCTGATGATGATACTGAGCTCGATGAAGGCAGTAACATGAGCACGGACAGAGGGGGTGCCCAAGAAGGACAGCAATCTGGCAGTCATGCTCCCCCTGCTGCAGCATACTGCCAGGTTTGCTCCAGTGATGAGGAGGGAGGGGATGATGAGGTCACTGACTCAACGTGGGTGCCTGATAGGAGAGAGGAGGAGGAGGAGGAGGCGGCACATCACCAACGAGGCAGGATGCCCTCCAGGGGCCAGCCTAAGGGCAGCACATTGACTGCATCACACCCCAAAGCTCCACATGTGCAGGGCGCTGCAGTCTCTGCGCGTTATTCAAAAAGTTCTTTGGTGTGGGCCTTTTTTGAGACGAGTGCATCAGATCGCACCGCTGCTATTTGCAACATATGTCTCAAGCGTATCTCGCGTGGCCAAAACATCTCCCGCTTGGGTACCACATGCTTGACCAGACATATGTTGACCTGCCATGCAGTTCGTTGGCAAGCATATCTAAAAGACCCACACCAAAGAACAAAGAGGATCTCTCCTTGCTCCTCATCAGCTGAGATTTCCAACCCCACTAGACCTTCAGTCCTCTCTGAGACCTGCAGTGAGAGGAATGAAGGTGTAGAATTAGGTGTGTCACAGCCAAGTACTTGTGGGCAATCTGCTTTTGGTACACCGACGCCAGATTGTACCAGGCAAATTTCCCTGCCCCAGCTGCTGCACCGCCGAAAGAAGTTTGCTCCCAGCCATCCACATGCCCAGCGGTTGAATGCTAGCTTGGCAAAATTGCTAGCACTTCAACTGCTGCCTTTTCAGTTGGTAGACTCTGCCCCCTTCCGTGAGTTTGTGGAATGTGCGGTTCCTCAGTGGCAGGTACCCAAACGCCACTTTTTCTCACGGAAGGCGATTCCAGCTCTCTACCGGCATGTGGAAGGCAATGTCCATGCCTCGCTGGACAGGGCGGTCAGCGGTAAGGTGCATATTACCGCTGACTCATGGTCCAGCAGGCATGGACAGGGACGTTACTTAAGTTTCACGGCGCATTGGGTGACTCTGCTGGCAGCTGGGAAGGATGCAGGACAAGGTGCAGTAGTGTTGGAGGTTGTTCCGCCACCACGCCTCCAAAATGCTGATTGTGACACACCTCTCTCCTCCACCCCCTCCTCTTCTTCTTCCTCCATGGCCTCTTCCTCGGAACCAGCGGTGCTCCGTAGGCGTTCAAGGGGCTACGCAAGTACGCAGGCCAAAAGATGCCATGCGGTGCTTGAGCTGGTGTGCTTGGGGGACAGGAGCCACACTGGGGCAGAGGTTCTGTCAGCTCTGCAGGGGCAGGTTCAGAGGTGGTTGACGCCACGCCAACTTAAGGCAGGAATGGTGGTTTGCGACAATGGCACCAACCTCCTCTCTGCCCTCCGACAGGGACAACTGACCCATGTGCCCTGTTTGGCTCACGTCCTTAACTTGGTGGTGCAGCGGTTCTTGGGCAGGTACCCGGGCTTACAGGATGTCCTGAGGCAGGCCAGGAAAGTCTGTGTGCATTTCCGCCGGTCATATAATGCCAGTGCTCGGCTGACGGACCTCCAAAAGGAGTTTAACCTGCCCAAGAACCGCCTAATCTGTGACATGCCCACCAGGTGGAACTCGACATTGGCCATGCTGCAGCGGCTGCACACGCAGCAGAGGGCCATAAATGAGTACCTGTGCGACTATGGCACCAGGACAGGGTCAGGGGACCTTGGTTTTTTTTCCCCACGCCAGTGGGCCATGATCAGGGATGCATGCACTGTCCTGTCACCATTCGAGGAGGCCACGAGGATGGTGAGCACTGACAGTGCATGCATCAGTGACACTGTCCCCCTTGTCCACCTGTTGGAGCACACGCTGCGTGGAATAATGGACAGGGCACTTGAGGCAGAACAGAGGCAGGAAGAGGAGGACTTCCTTAGCTCTCAAGGCCCCCTTTATCCAGACAGTGTTCCTGCGTGCCCGCCGATCACACAGGAAGAGGACGAGGAGGAGGAGGAGGAGGAGGAGGAAGATTGTGTCAGTATGGAGGTGGAGCCTGGCACTCAGCATCAGCAGTCTTTAAGGGATCAGTCCCAAGGAACACATGGACTTGTACGTGGCTGGGAGGAGGTGGCTGCGGACGTTGTTGTCCTTAGTGACCCAGAGGACTCCGGACCGAATGCCTCAGCAAACCTACGCTGCATGGCCTCCCTGATCCTGCAAAGCCTGCGTAAGGATCCTCGTATTCGTGGTATCAAGGAGAAGGACCAATACTGGCTGGCAACCCTCCTTGATCCACGTTACAAGGGTAAGGTTGCGGACCTTATCTTGCCATCGCAGAGGGAGCAGAGGATGAAACATCTTCGGGAGGCCTTGCAGAAAGGTCTGTGCAACGCGTTCCCAGAGACTGGGAGGTTACAAACTCCTGTTTCTGGACAACGTGTTGCTGAGGCTTCGGTCAGTCAAAGAAGGAGCGGTGGAGAAGGTGGCCGTCTGACCGATGCGTTCAGACAATTTTTTGGTCCGCAGCCCCAAGGTATGATCGGTTCCAGCAACCATCGCCAGCGTCTGTTTTACATGGTGCAGGAATACCTAGGGGCAAGATCAGACTTGGACACCTTTCCCACCGAAAATCCTCTGGGTTACTGGGTCTTGAGGATGGATCACTGGCCAGAGCTTGCACAGTATGCAATTGAGCTACTGGCCTGTCCTGCATCCAGCGTTCTTTCGGAACGCACATTCAGTGCTGCTGGAGGCGTGGTAACCGATCACAGGGTGCGTCTGTCCACTGACTCGGTCGATCGGCTGACCTTCATAAAAATGAATCAGTCTTGGATCACCACCAGCTACCAAGCACCTGATGCTGATGTAACTGAATAATTTTTTTCAGATCCCTTCAAAGACTGCCTATGCTGATGCTGAGTGACTATCCCTGAGTAATTATCCTCTTCCTCCTCAATCATCACGCTGATAGCTTGTAAGAACATTTTTGGTTCTGGGCGCCACCACCAGTGCCTAAGGCACAATTTTTCAGCCCCTGTATAACAGGGGCGTGTAATTACAATTTTTGATGTAATACTTTGCAGCAGGGCTCGTTCCTGCATTCCAACTAGAGTGTCTGTGAGGGGTTGCAGTGTTGTGGCACCAGCACCAGTGCCTAAGGCCCAATTTTTCTGCCCCTGTCTAACAGGGGCGTGTAATTACAATTTTTGATGCAATACTTTGCAGCAGGGCTCGTTCCTGCGTTCCAACTAGAGTGTCTGTGAGGGGTTGCAGTGTTGTGGCACCAGCACCAGTGCCTAAGGCCCAATTTTTCTGCCCCTGTCTAACAGGGGCGTGTAATTACAATTTTTTTTGATGCAATACTTTGCAGCAGGGTTCGTTCCTGCGTTCCAACTAGAGTGTCTGTGAGGGGTTGCAGTGTTGTGGCACCAGCACCAGTGCCTAAGGCCCAATTTTTCTGCCCCTGTCTAACAGGGGCGTGTAATTACAATTTTTGATGCAATACTTTGCAGCAGGGCTCGTTCCTGCGTTCCAACTAGAGTGTCTGTGAGGGGTTGCAGTGTTGTGGCACCAGCACCAGTGCCTAAGGCCCAATTTTTCTGCCCCTGTCTAACAGGGGCGTGTAATTACAATTTTTGATGCAATACTTTGCAGCAGGGCTCGTTCCTGCGTTCCAACTAGAGTGTCTGTGAGGGGTTGCAGTGTTGTGGCACCAGCACCAGTGCCTAAGGCCCAATTTTTCTGCCCCTGTCTAACAGGGGCGTGTAATTACAATTTTTGATGCAATACTTTGCAGCAGGGCTCGTTCCTGCGTTCCAACTAGAGTGTCTGTGAGGGGTTGCAGTGTTGTGGCACCAGCACCAGTGCCTAAGGCCTAATTTTTCAGCTCCTGTTCAACAGGGGCATGTAATTACAATTCTTGATCTAATATTTCACAGCAGGGCCCTGTGAGGGCTTACAGTGTTTTGGCCACAGCAACACCTAAGGCCCAAATTTCTGCTGAGTATATAGGGCAGGACCCTACTTTCAAACATCTAACTTACAAACGACTCCTACTTGCAAACGGAAGGAGACAACAGGAAGTGAGATGAAATCTACCCCTAGGAAGGGAAATTCTCTCATGTAAGAGTTAATATGGGAAAACAATTTCTCCTTTCCACTGATGCTTTCCAATCCTTGTTCCACAAAAAAACCCAAATTTTCAAAAAACATTTTTCATTGGGACAAAAAAGTGAGGTGAAATCTTCTGAAGAGGAGGAAAGACGCAAAACAAATGTCACAGGGGTGATAACCCTTCCCTATGTTTTCCAAAAAGCTTAGAAAAGATTTTTTGGCTGGAGCTAAACACGTTAAAAATGTTCAAAATTACAAACAGATTCTACTTAACAACAAACCTACAGTCCCTGTCTTGTTTGCACCGCCTGTATACTGCTGTTCAGAGTATATAGGGACCTTTCCTTATTTTAATTTGGGTGCGGGGTTCCCCTTAATATCCATACAAGACCCAAAGGGCCTGGTAATGGACTGGGGGGTACCCATGCCGTTTGTCTCACTGATTTTCATCCATATTGCCAGGACCCGACATGACATTAAACCCGCAAGCAGTTTTAAATGAGATTTTTTCCTTTAAAAATGACATTTGGTGCAGGGACTGTTCTAAACATGGGAAACACGCGTCACTTTACAGGCATACTATAGACACCCCCCAGGTACGATATTTAAAGGAATATTTCACTTTTTTTTTTTTACTTTAAGCATCATTAAAATCACTGCTCCCGAAAAAACGGCCGTTTTTAAAAGTTTTTTTTGCATTGATACATGTCCCCTGGGGTAGGACCCGGGTCCCCAAACCCTTTTTCGGACAATACCATGCAAATTAGCCTTTAAAATGAGCACTTTTGATTTCGAACGTTCGAGTCCCATAGACGTCAATGGGGTTCTAACGTTTGTGCGAACTTGCGGTCCGTTCGCGGGTTCTGGTGCGAACCGAACCGGGGGGTGTTCGGCTCATCCCTACTCTTTGGCATTATCTCGACCCATTTGGGGCTGTTTCTTTGCTAAAGGTACAGGCCAACTTTGCCAAATTGAAGGGCCAATGGACAGGGCCATGCATTGTGAAATCTTGGATGAGAACCTTCTTCCCTCAGCCAGAACACTGAATATGGGTCGTGGATAGGATTTCCGGCACCCAAAACATGCCACCAATGCAACAAAGGAGTGGCTTTAGAAGAAGCACATTAAGGTCATGGAGTGGCCTAGCCAGTCTCCAGACCTTAATCCTATAGAAAATTTATGGAGGGAGCTAAAACTTCAAGTTGCCAAGTGACATCCAAGAAACTTTAAGGATTTAGAGAAGATCTGAGTGGACCAAAATCCCTCCTGAGATGTGTGTAAACCTGGTAACCAACTGCAAGAAACCTCTGACCTCTGTGCTTGCCAACAAGGGTTTCTACACCAAGTACTTAGTCATGTTTTGCCTGGGGAAAAAAATGTTTATTTTACTCACTGAACTACAACTTAATTTATAACATTTGTATAATATGTTTTGTTTTTTTTCTTGGATTTTGGCTGATATTCTGTCTGTATCATTTAAAATACACCTATGATAAAAATTATAGACTCTTCATTTTTTTGTAACTGGGCAAACTTACAAAATCTGCAGGGGATCAAATAATTATTTTCCCCACTATATAAAAATCACACAGGAGGGCACAAATGGCTAGTGAAATACCCAAGATTTATTAATACAAAGAAACCAAAAGCCAAATGGATACTCACAGAAGACGGAAGATACAAGCATATCAACATATCCAATCATCAACCAGTGTGGCATAAAGTGTCCTGACTGGTGCGTAGCAGTGTTGGCAAGCTGACGGGTTTCAGGGGACACGCCCTACTTTTTACAGCTATGAGGAAGGGGGCACATCCCCCGAAACACGTTAGCCCGCTGTAACTGCTACGCACCAGTCAGGTCACTCAATGCCACACTGGTTGAGTACTGGGTATGTTGATATGTTTGTATTTTCCTTCTTCTGTGAGTATCCATTTGGCTTTTGGTTTATTTGTATTAATACATTTTGGGTAATGCACTAGGCGCTTGCACTTCTCAGTTCATTGGTAACGTCCCCCATCCCAGCATCAAAACCCCAACATTTCCAGCACAACGTATACAGTATGTTTAGGTTGCACATTGACATAACAATAATTTTGGACCTTATAACACCCCTTCCTCCAGAGGAAGGTCCAAAATCTTACAACATCAATGTATCAATGCATTTCCTCCAAAACAGATTTGGTGGATTGGTGACACTGGTTCACTTCAACCATATCAGAAATCCAGTAGCGGTTTTCTCCCTAAGCCGGTAAAATCTTTCATGACTTGTTATTATATAAACAGTGACCATTTCACCTCCGATGTGACTTAATCTGATTAAATTCCCTCCGCATGGTTTGCAGGAGGACAGCCAGGGCCTCGTCTCCGACCCTCTCCCAGGTTCATTAAGCCTGGAAAATGAACCGGCAACTTTATTCTCTTTCCTTTAAGGAATCAAAAACTGAGAGAGAGACTTTTGTATCAGTATCAGCCTGAGAACAGAACTATTGCTTGTAAATGAGATTTGAAAGAGAGACTTATAAAGACTTATACATATTGTTATAAGATATATACACTCACCAGCCACTTTATTAGGTACACCTTGCTAGTACCGGGTTGGGCCCTCTTTTGCCTTCAGATCTGCCTTCATTCTTCATGGCATAGATTCAACAAGGTGTTGGAAACGTTCCTCAGAGATTTTGGTCCATATTAACATGATAGCATCACACAGTTGCTGCAGATTTGTTGGCTGCACATCCATGATGCCAATCTACCTTTCCATCACATCCCAAAGGTGCTCTTTTGGATTGAGTTCTGGTGACTGTGGAGGCCATTGGAGTACAGGGACCTCATTGTCCAGTGGTGAGATGATTGGAGCTTTGTGACATGGTGCATTATCCTGCTGGAAGGAGCCATCAGAAGATGGGGACACTGTAGTCATAAAGGGATGGACATGGTCAGCAACAATACTCAGGTAGGCCGTGGGATTTAAACGATGCTCAATTGGAATTAAAGGGGCCCAAAGTGTGGCAAGAAAATATCCCTCATACCATTACATCACCACCACCAGCCTGAACCGATGATACAAGGCAGGATGGATCCATGCTTTCATGTTGTTTACACCAAATTTTGACCCGACCATCTGAATGTCGCAGCTGAAATCGAGACTCATCAGACCAGGAAAAGTTTTTCCAATCTTCTATTGTCCAATTTTGGTAATCCTGTGCAAATTGTAGCCTCAGTTTCCTGTTCTTAGCTGACAGGAGTGGCACCCGGTGTGGTCTTCTGCAGCTTTAGCCCATCTGCTTCAAGGTTCGATGTGTTGTAGGTTCAGAGATGGTATTCTGCATACCTTGGTTGTAACGAGTGGTTATTTGAGTTTGCCCATTCTCCTCTGACATCAGCAGGGCATTTTCATCCACACAACTGCCGCTCACTGGATATTGTCTCTTTTTCGGACCATTCTCCATAAACCCTAGAGGCGGTTGTGCGTGAAAATCCCAGTAGATCAGCAGTTTTTGAAAGACCAGCCCGTTCGGCACCGATAACCATGCCACGTTCAAAGTCACTTGACTGCTTCCCCCTGCCTTCTGGAGGGTAGTGGGTTGGGAGAGTCAAATCAGCAGCTGAATATTTATGCAATCCCAGCTAATCCCTGGGGAAGCTGCCCAAATGGTAACTGGGAGAGAGCATAAATAGTCTGGGGCCTGGAACAGAGGTGCCTGGTCCAGAAGAAGGAGATCCCAGCCTGAAGGGCTGCGGCCCTTCTGGGCAGTCCAGCTGCTCATTGAGGTCTCCGTTATGCTAGCTGGGTGGGGGGGGGTCTACTCTACTGAACTGTGCTGGAGCCGACCCAGGGACTTCTTTTGGGATCTGGTCTGAAGAATTTACAAGAGAGGTGTCTGGAAGATATTGGAAGGAGGCATCCAACTATCCAAGGACATTAGTGAATACAGATTGGTGTTGCATCAGAGTCAGCTTATGCGTAAAAGTAGACATTGTTCATGGTGTCCCAGGGTAGCTCATCCCACTATTTGCTGCTGCAAGGACTGTGCTCGGAATCTGTAGAAGGAAGATAGGTGTCCTCAAATTAATACTTAACATTACTGGAGTGTCCCAACAGTTACCCATCCAAGTTCAAGTGTTTCAATAAAGCAAAAATTACCTCTAGACTAATCTTTGAGCCGCAATAGTGACTGAGACTAGTGCACCTACTCACTGCCGGGACAAGATCATCCAGTGCCCAGGGCAAAGATGCCAAATTGCGCCCCCTGCTTCCTTCCTTATGTGCATATATATGAGGAGGAGGGGGAGTGAGAGCACAGCCCACACCTTCTCCCGTCTCTCTCCACCTCTACCTGCTGCTGTCACTACTCCTGTCAGCCTTATAGTAGAAGGAACTTGTGGCGCCCCCATCCCTACAATACACGGTGTGCCCTGGGCAGCCGTGCCTTCCGCCCACCCCTTATCCCGGCCCTGCACCTACTGTTGGGAGAACCTGGGACCACATCAATGGGCCCTTTAGGAGGTGAGTGCTACAGATCCATAAAAGATGAGCAGAAGAAGAGGAGTCTTTGGGAGATGGTGGAGTGAGAGCGCTCCTTGCGTGTCATCTGCGGAGTTCACGCATCTGGATGAGATCATTCCGCTCGCTCCCTCCGCTCACATTTGATCTCATGTGAAAGAAGATGTAACAGTAAAAGGCTCTGCAGAGTAAAAAAATGGTATTTCATATCAGTCTCCAGCCAGAGCTGCCGGAGAAAATGAAAAAAAAAAAAAAAATCCGACCTAACAGATGGATCGGCTTCTTGAAGGCAATTTCATGCTATAAATCTGCTGAAAAACAAAACCTCAGAGAGCTCAAAGTGAAATGTCAAAAGAAAACAGACTGTCGAAAGATAAAATAAGATGTCTGAACTGAGCAGGCAAAGAGTATCGGCAACCACGCCACAAATAATTTCAGGGTAGACAGGACCCATGGATCCATGCTGGGCCTTGGAAGACTCAGCTGCCACATGGATTGTAAGCTCATGGGACAATTTATGAAGCCTTTTCAGAATGAAGCAGAGTTAAATAGAGAAAGAAGCAGAGTAGTCCAGCCAAGCAGAGTATTTCAGGAGAGGAAACAGTATGTAAAGTCTATAGCTTGCAGCGCTGATCGGAAATTTTCCAACAGGGTAGATCGCCTTCTGTTCAGCCACAATGGCCATACTGGGATCGAATTTCGGCCGATGCCTGAATTTTCGATCCATGTATGGCCGGCTTCAGACAGAGGAAAGAGCAGAGTCCTCCAGCCAGGGCCACTGATAATGCAGAATAGCTGAGACATCAGGGGTCTGTTTAGGCCCCTGATTTTTTTCACAAAAGCCCACTCCAGCAGTGATGAGTATTTCAGGAGAGGAAAGTTACATCCAGTCTACAGCCTGCAGCACTGATCGAACGGAAATTTCCAACAAGGTAGATCGGCATATGTTCAACCACAGTGGCCATACTTGGATCCAAATTCGTCCAGTGCCTACTGGATCAGCCAAATTTTGATTCATGTATGGCTGGCTTTAGATGGAAGCTTGATACAGATCGAGCTATAGAGGAAGGAGCAGAGTCCTCCAACAGAGCAGAGCATTTCAGGAGAGGAGAGTTAGCGACAGGGCTGGGCTCAGCTTTTCCTTCTCTGAGCTGGCCGCTCAGCTGTTGGCTAATTGCCAGCTCCCATCTCTCTCCACAGTTACTCAGCTGTTGATAAACCTGCTCGTCAGTCCTGCCTACTTAAGCCGTCCAGTCCAGCCTACTTAAGCTGTCAAGTCCAAAGGAGCTGTCTTCGCCTTGGTCACATCACAAGAAACTATCGCCTGCGTTCCTGTTTAAAGACTGGCTTTGCTGACATCCCTTCTGGATCAGATCCTGCTTGCTGTTCCACTACATTGATCCCTGACTTCTGGCTTGGCTGACTATCCATTCTGGTTACTGAACTTTGGCTATGTTTTGACTATATTTGTTCTTTTTACTTTTATTATTAAACAAGTGTGATTTAACTGTACTTCTGTCTCAGCCTGATTTAATGGTTTCTGACAGAGGAAGGAGCAGAGTCATTTAGCAGTGCAGAGTATTTCAGGAGAGGAGAGTTAGTTATAAAAAGATCAGAGTCCTCCAGCAGTGCAGAGTATTTCAGGAGAGGAGAGTTAGAGAGAGAAAGGAGCAGAGTCCTCCAGCAGTGTACAGTATTTCAGGGGAGGAGGGTTGGATAGAGGAAGGAGCAGAGTCCTCCAGCAGTGCAGAGCATTTCAGGAGAGGAGAATTCGAGGAAGGAGCAGATTCCTCCAGTAGAGCATTTCAGGAGAGGAGAGTTAGATAGAGGAAGGAGCAGGGTCCTCCAGTAGAGCAGAGAATTTAGGGAGAGGAGAGTTAGATAGAGGAAGGAGCAGAGTCCTCCAGTAGAGCAGAGAATTTAGGGAGAGAAGAGTTTGAGAGAGAAAGGAGCAGAGTCCTCCAGCAGTGTAGAGTATTTCAGGAGAGGAGGGTTGGATAGAGGAAGGAGCAGAGTCCTCCAGCAGTGCAGAGCATTTCAGGAGAGGGGAATTCAAGGAAGGAGCAGATTCCTCCAGCAGAGCATTTCAGGAGAGGAGAGTTAGATAGAGGAAGGAGCAGAATCCTCCAGTAGAGCAGAGAATTTAGGGAGAGGAGAGTTTGAGAGAGAAAGGAGCAGAGTCCCCCAGCAGTGCCAAGTATTTCAGGAGAGGAGAGTTATAGAGGAAAGAGTAGAGTCCTCCAGCAGTGCCGGGTAGTAAAATGAGATATTGGTTGTTGCGGACTGGTATAGACATCTCATATATCTCTATTTTCACCTCTCCCTCCTTGTTGTGCCGCACACCAATAGCTTGAACACTGCGCTCCCCACCGCTCGGCCTGGACGCTCAGCCTTGCCGGGCTGACAAATCACCTGGCATTTATGTCCACAAACAAATACATATATTTACTTTATTAGGTGGGAAAGATGCTTCTAATGCTCAGCGAATTACTGGAAGTATATTTCTTACAAATGTCATGATATTTCTATTCCGCTTGCTGCATCGTACCGCTGTCTCTCAGACTCATTCCATAAACTGCCGAGACACCGCCGGCAAAATAATAGCATTCTCCGAACAGGTGCCAACAAAATATCCACCAAGAGGAAATACAAGCTACAGGCCCAGATATACTGATAGAGAGGTAGATGGACAGACAGATAGAAGAATGGACAGACAGATAGAAGGATGGACAGACAGATAGCGGGATGGGCGGACAGACGGATAGACAGGCAGGCCTTTTTGACCTGTTGGAGGATAAGGGGTATCAGATGTCCAAAGAAATCCAACTTTTCTAATGAGGATCTGGTACCCCCGTGCACTGACTCTTTTTGGCCTTCACATTGCATAAAACCCCAGACAGGTTCTCCCACCAATGGAGTTTTCCAGATTGGGGAAAACCCGGCATGGCACACCCCCTAAAGAACTGCTAATGAAATTTAGTTCTATTTTCCCCTTTTGAGCACACACGGCCAAGCACTCAGAATTTCCTGCACACTTCCACTGGCTCCTAAGAACAGTCTAGGGGTTTCTTTTTGCATTTTTATTAAGAACAATAATTTGGGATAGAGAAAGGGAGCATAGGATACCCCAGAAAAATGTAGAACTTACATAGTTACATAATAAAAAGCAAAATACTCCCAATGGCTTATACGCAGCTTACAAGTAATGAAAAATACTTGTTTTATATACAAATATCGTTTTTATTTTCAATGAGTAAAATTGCATCAATAAAAGCAGCAGTAACAAAAAGGAAAGGGGATGGGAAGGGGAACATGTGGAAAAGTAGGAACAACAACAAGAGCTCTGGTGTACACAAAAATAAACATATTAGATGTCTATATATCGTGTTACAAAAAGAAATCCACAAATGGTATATCTGTGGCTATTACTGTTTAGAGTAACCCCTACGCGTTTCAGTCATAATTTTGCACACGATCTTCTTCAGGGGGATACAGGCATCTATAACGTATTAATACAGAATTTTAGCAATATTGACATCAATAACATCATCATCATTGGGAATAAAGAGCCTGTATATGCATATGTGGTCAAAACAAGCTCACAGCTGCAGCAGCAGCCCATGCTGAAGTCTCTCACTTTGTGATTTGCTGCAAAGTCAAAGCAGAGTTCCACGCAAAAGTGGAACTTCCGCTTATCTGTCCCCCCCCCCCCTCCACTGCCACATTTGGCACCTTTCAGGGGGGAGGGGGAAACGGGTACCACTTCCATGCCCAGTAGGGAACTGGCTGTGAAGCTTAAAGTTCAGTCGGAGAAACCTTCGGAGTTTATTCCGTCGACAAAACCGCTCATGTGTACGCGGCATTAGAGTCTGCAAAAGACTTGAGACTGGGGCGGAGGTTCACCTTCCAGCAGGACAACGACCCTAAACATACAGCCAGAGCTACAATGGAATGGTTTAGATCAAAGCATATTCATGTGTTAGAATGGCCCAGTCACAGTCCAGACCTAAATCCAATTGAGAATCTGTAGCAAGACTTGAAAATTGCTGTTCACAGACGCTCTCCATTCAATCTGACAGAGCTTGAGATATTTTTCAAAGAAGAATGTGCAAAAATGTCCCTCTCTAGATGTGCAAAGCTGGTAGAGACATCCCCAAAAAGACTTGCAGCTGTAATTGCAGTGAAAGGCGGTTCTACAAAGTATTGACTCAGGGGGGCGCCATACAAATGTACCCCACACACTTTTCACATATTTATTTGTAAAAAAAAAATTGAAAGCCATTTATCATTTTCCGTCCAATTCACAATTATGTGCCCCTTTGTGTTGGTCTATCACATAAAATACATTTACATTTTTGGTTGTAACATGACAAAATGTGGAAAATTCCAAGGGATATGAACAGGGCCGGATTGGCCTACCGGGATACCGGGAGATTTCCCGGTAGGCCGCCTGAGTTGCGGCTGCAGTGCTCCCCTCCTGCTCCTGTGTGTCACGGAGCTGGCTGGGTCTGTGTTCGGCGGCCGCGCTGTAACACGGTCCCGCCCCCCTAGACCGGCTTGTGTGATAGTGGATAGAATCAGTGTTCCGCCTATCACACGAGCCGGTCTAGGGGGGCGGGACCATGTTACAGCGCGGCCGCCGAACACAGACCCAGCCAGCTCCGTGACACACAGGAGCAGGAGAGAGGGATCCAGTAGATGCCCGCCCGTACAGTCTGCCCTGTGTGCCTGTATAGGAGGATCGGCGAGGGGCCGCATATAGAGGAAATTAGCTTTCTATATTCCTCCATGCAGCCGCTGAATACTTGCAGGAGGGAGAGGAGGAGAATCAAGTATTCAGCAGCTGCATGGAGGAATATAGAAAGCTAATTTCCTCTATATGCGGCCCCCCGCCGATCCTCCTATCCAACTTCTTTTACTGGCCCCCCCAGTTCTCCTTGTGCTCCCTGGCTCCCCCCATGCTCCCCTCCCCTCACCACACTCTCCAGCCCCCCCCCCCTCACAGTTCTTTCCACCCCTGTTTTTTCTGCCCCCCCTGCTCTCCCCATCATACTCTAGCCACCATCCCAGTGCTCTTCACTCCCCCAGTGCTCTCCACCCATGTTCTTTCTCCCCCCCCCCAGTGCTCTTCAGCTCTCCCCATCACTCTCCAGCCCCCACCTCAGTGCTCTCCGCCCCCCACAGTGCTCCCCAGCCCCCCAATTCTCCGCACCCCTGTTTTCGGTCCCCCCCGGTGCTCTCAAGCTCCACCCATCGCTCTCCAGCCCCCCCCCCGTGCTCTTTGCCCCCCGTGCTCTCCACCCCTGTTATTTTTGGCTCCCCCTTCAGTGCTCTCAAGCTTCCAACCCCTGTACTCTCCACTCCCCCCTGCATTTTGCCCCCACCCATGTGCTCTCCAACCCCCGCCAGTGCTCTCCAGTCCCCCGTGCTTTCCACCCCTGTTCTTTCTGGCCCCCACTGGTGCTTTCAAGCTCCCCCCATTGCTCTCCACTCCCCCCTGCTCTTTGTACCCCCCAGTGCTCTCCACCCCTGTTTTTCTGCCCCTCCCCCACTGGTGCTTTCAAGCTCCCCCCATTGCTCTCCACTCCCCCCTGCTCTTTGTACCCCCCAGTGCTCTCCACCCCTGTTTTTCTGCCCCTCCCCCACTGGTGCTTTCAAGCTCCCCCCATTGCTTTCCACTCCCCCCTGCTCTTTGTACCCCCCAGTGCTCTCCACCCCTGTTTTTCTGCCCCTCCCCCAGTGCTCTTCGCCACCCCACACTCTTAGCCCCCACAGTGCTCTCCACCTCTGTTCTTTTTGGACCCCCAATGCTCTCAAGTCCCCCCCCAGCGCTCTCCGCTCCCCATCCCTGTGATCTCCACTCCCCCCTGCTCTTTGCCCCCACCCATGTGCTCTCCAACCCCGCCAGTACTCTCTGCTCCCCCTTCTTTCCAGCTCCCACCCAGTGCTCTCCACTTCCCCAGGACCAGAGGACAGGCTGACTGGGGCCGGAAAATGAGGATGGCTGAAGGTGCAGGTGGCCAGGGACCATTCCATCTCACAGCAAACAGATCCTCTGGAAGGAGCACTGTCCCCATCCAAAACGAGAACAGACCCTGCCTGCTGTTGGCCATCATGGATATCCTGCTGGCATGCAAGGTACCGTACCAAGCATCAACAACACACCTTCCCACAGACAGGGACTGCTGACTGGGCCATGGGGCACAGGAGGGGCTGCAATGATGGGCACAGTGAAGCTGCATTCCTGGGCACAGTGAGACTGCATTCACGGGCACAGTGAGACTGCATTCACTGGCACAGTGAGACTGCATTTGATGGGCACAGTGAGGCTGCATTGATGGGCACAGTGAGGCTGCATTGATGGGCACAGTGAGACTGCAATGATGGGCACAGTGAGGCTGCAATGGTGGGCACAGTGAGGCCGCATTCATGGGCACAGTGAGACTGCATTCACGGGCAGAGTAAAGCTGCATTTGATGAGCACAGTGAGGCTGCATTTGATGAGCACAGTGAGGCTGCATTTGATGAGCACAGTGAGGCTGCATTGATGGGCACAGTGAGGCTGCATTGATGGGCACAGTGAGGCTGCATTTGATGGGCTCTGGTGAGGCTGCATTTGATGGGCACTGGTGAGGCTGCATTTGATGGGCACTGGTGAGGCTGCATTGAGCTCCTGTATCATGTCTGCAGTCTCTGACCATCTCCTGTATCATGTCTGCAGTCTCTGACCATCTCCTGTATCATGTCTGCAGTCTCTGACCATCTCCTGTATCATGTCTGCAGTCTCTGACCATCTCCTGTATCATGTCTGCAGTCTCTGAGGGAGTCTGCAGAGGAGTCAAGAGTGGGACCACCTCCGGGATTGGGGTCATGGGAGAAGTCAGACAAGTGTGGACTGTGGAGAGGAGACTATAGGATAAAACCAGAGCCACCGAGCTGGAGCCGACTGACTGAGCCCTACACGGTGCACCTGAGAGGAAGTCAGTGACAGCACCGCTAGGCCAGTCTGAAGGGGGGGTCACTGATGTAAGGGGGGAGTGAATACGATAATGTAAGGGGGCACCGATATAAAGCACAGCCTTATATCAGTAACCCACCCCCCCCTTACCTTAGTGTATTCTTTCTGCGGAAGGTGGTTCCCCCCCCCCCCCCACGTTCTGAGTTCCTGGGGTCCCCCTTGATGATTGATCACTTACCACTTTTAACTGGAATTTGCTTATATATATATATATATATATATATATATATATATGTGATTTCATATCTGTCTTATCTATATATAGTACACTCTTCAAATGTGCATTTTATGGTTTTCCCTTTCATGAACAAGAAATCAATGACGTTATGCTGTTGCGGTGGTATAATAATGCTGTGGGGCTGGTATGAATTTTTTTCCAGGGCTGGATGTTATTCCCAGTCCGGCCCTGGGTATGAATACTTTTTCAAGGCACTGTACAGAGGGACCAAGACAGGGTGACTACCTTCCTGTAGACGGTGGGTGAACGAACTGAGCTACCCTCTAACAGGAAGTCAGATTACGGCAGAGGCTGAGAACAACAGAAGGGATTTTTCTGAGTTTAGAATAAATACTTGAATAGAATTTTCTTTAGCCAGAGTTTAGTGTCACTTTGAAGGACCTTGTCCCACCATTGGTGAAGTTTTCCTCCCAACTCGCTGCAGACAGAAGATGTTCCCGGATAATTTCTCATCAGGACAACAATCGTCTGTGTGTGTTTCGGGGACACTTGAAGGAGACTTTCCGTCTTTAGTAAAAAAATAATCATCAGACTCGTGAACCTTCACCGCGGTCTCCTTCCCGTCACTGAATAGAGCGACCATTCATCATCGATGGGGGAAACGCTGTCCGAAATGCAATATTTGGTATTTTGGAGATGAGAGCTCATGTGGGGATTATATACGAACACGGAGGAGCTCTTGCACACCGAAAATGCCAACTGACAATCGTAGAGAGATAAGATAGACTGTCGCAATTTTAAATGGGGCCTAATAAATGGTATTGTCACATGCAACCCCCCGATCTTCAGATATAACCAGCACATCATCTTACAGTGCATCCGGAAAGTATTCACTTTTTGTTATGTTACAGCCTTATTCCAAAATGGATTAAATTAATTATTTTCTTCAAAATTCTACAAACAATACAACGTCAAAGTTTGTTTGAAATCTTTGCAAATTTATTAAAAATAGAAAAACGAAAAAATCCCATGTACATAAATATTCACATCCTTTGCCATGACACTCAGAATTGAGCTCAGGTGTATCCTGTTTCCACTGATCATCCTTGAGATGTTTCTACAACTTGATTGGAGTCCACCTGTGGTAAATTCAGTTGGTTGGACATGATTTGGAAAGTCACACACCTGTCTATATATAAAGGTCCCACAGTTAACAGTGCATGTCAGAGCACAAACCAAGCCATGAAGTCCAAGGAATTGTCTGTAGACCTCCGAGACAGGATTGTATGGAGGCACAGATCTTTGAGACATCATTGTCAGGACCCACCCACCGGCCGCTGTATTAGGTGCACCTGTTCAATTGCTTGGTAACACAAATTGCTAATCGTCTAATCACATAGCTGCAACTCAATGCATTTAGGCATCTAGACGCGGTGAAGATGACTTGCTGAAGTTCAAACCGAGCATCAGAATGGGGAAGAAAGGGGGAGTGTAATGGAAATTTGTAAGTTCTGTATATAATTGTATTCTATTTTGTATGTATTGCACACTGCCCTCACTGTGCACACGGCACTAATAATGTTTTCAGTACATGTTTACATTCTTTCGAGTTCTGATTAGAATTAGCCTGCCTATGTTACGCCCCTTGTTACCATACAAGTACAATTGTAATATTAATGTGATACCTACGTAATCAGGTGTATAAAAACCTTCAAATGCGTCATAATAAAACAGAACAGTTATTTGGAAAGATGCGGAGTGTATCTTTTGTGTCTGTTCCCTACTGCAGTAGTTATTATTAATTTGGAACCACTAATCAATATGAGGATAGGAGTTGCCCAACAACAAATTGTCCAGGTCAGGGAGTTAAGTGACTTTGAACGTGGCATGGCTGTTGGTGCCGGACGGGCTGGTCTGAGTATTTCAAAAACGGCTGATCTACTGGGGTTTTCAGGCGCAACCATCTCTCGGGTTTACAGAGAATGGTCCAAAAAAGAGAAAATATCCAGTGAGGGGCAGTTGTGTGGAGGAAAATGCCTTGTTGATGTCAGAGGAGAATGGACAGACTGGTTCTAGATGATAGAAAGGCAACAGTAACTCAAATAACCCCTCGTTACAACCAAGGTTTGCAGAATAACATCTCTGAATGCACAACACATGGAACCTTGAAGCAGATGGGCTACAGCAGCAGAAGACAACACTGGGTGCCACTCCTCTCAGCTAAGAACAAGAAACTGAGGCTGCAATTCGCACAGGATCACCAAAATTGGACAATAAAGGATTGGAAAAACGTTGCCTGGTCTGATGAGTCTGGATTTCAGCTGCAACATTCAGATGGTGGGGTCAGAATTTGGTGTAATAAACATGAAATGGATCCATCCTGCCTTGTATCAACGGTTCAGGCTGGTGGTGGGGGTGTAATGGTGTGGGGGGGATATTTTCTTGGCACACTTTGGGCCCCTTAGTACCAATTGAACATTGTATAAACCCCACGGCCTACCTGAGTATTGTTGCTGACCATGTCCATCCCTTTATGACTACAGTGTCCCCATCTTCTGATGGCTCCTTCCAGCAGGATAATGCACCATGGTACGGGCATCTGCTTTTGTCAGGGCTGGGCTCAGCCCTTCCTTCTCTGAGCTGGCCACTCAGCTGTCAGCTAATTGCCAGCTCCTATTTCTCCACAGTGACTCAGCTGTTGATGATATCCTGTTCGTCAGTCCTGTCTACTTAAGCTGTCCAGTCCAGAGGAGCTCTGCCTTCGCCTTGGTCAACATCACAGAAACTATCTCCTGCGATCCTGTTCAAGACTTGCTTTTCTGACATCCCTTCTGGCTCCAGATCCTGCTTGCTGTTCCACTACATTGATATCTGACTTCTGGCTTGGCTGACTATCTGTTCCGGTTACTGAACTTTGGCTATGTTTTGACTATGTTTGTTCTTTTACTTTTATTATTAAACAAGTGTAATTTAACTGTACTTCTATCTCGGCCTGATTTCATGGTTTCTGACAGCTTTGGAGCTTTTGTGAGTTCTTCATGGTGATTGATATTGTGTTATATAGCAAATCCCCTGAGGAAGCCCAAGGTAGGGAAACATGTGGGGATAACGTTATAACTGTCACCATTTTCACGATAAGATACCTCCCTCTACACGCCTTATTGTCTATAATAATCTATATGGTTGTATATGTTCTCTAACAACAATTATCTGTGATTTTATCATGTATGTCTTAATAAAAGATATTTTTTACTTTTAAAGTTCTATAATTGTTTTCACTATACAGTGGAACCTCGGATTGCGACTAATGCGGTTAAACGAGCGTTTCGCAATATGAGCACTGTATTTCTAAAAATCCTAACTCGGTTTGCGAGTGCGAGCAGGATTCGGGCTAAAAGCGGTGTGCGGTACCGCTTTTGGCCTGAGGTGGGGGGCGCCAGAGCCGAACAGCGCCGATCGTCGCCGCTCGGAAATGCACGGAAAGGCCCGAGGACAGTTCGGCTGACCTTGGCAAACCTCGGAAAGGCTCGTGAATGGAGTCTTTCCGAGGTTTGCCGAGGTCAGCCGAAGTGTGCTCCGGCCTTTTCCGAGGCTCTCCGGCGCCCCCCCCTCCGCCTCTGGCCGCATGCGGTATTGCATCCCATTGAAGTCAATGCGGAACAAATTATTTTCATTTCCACATTTCCATTGACTTCAATGGGAAAACTCGCTTTGATATGCGAGTACTTTGGATTACGAGCATTCTCCTGGAACGGATTATGCTCGTAATTCAAGGTTCCACTTTATTAGCACCTAAAAAATCCTGCCCAAAATTTCTTCTCTGTTTACAGAGCTTTCTTAGGGTTGTATTTAATCATCACTGGGGTTTTTTATTTTTTGCTAAATAAATAAAAAAAGACCAACAATTTGTGGGAAAAAAAATTGTTTTTCTTCGTTTCTGTTATAAAACTTTTCAAATAGATAATCGTTCTTCCTAAATTTAGGTCAAAATGTATTCTGCTACATTCGCTTGGTGAATATAACCCAAATCAGTGTATATTATAGAGTCCACATAGAGATGGTATAGAGTCCACCTTTTCGGGCCTCAAGAAATGAGGTAGGCCGTCAGTACGTCAGGAGATATTTTCAGATATATACTATATAGTTTGTGGCGTCTATAACTTTCCTACAGACTCTATAATATACACTGATTATTATTATTTATATTATAATAATTATTTATAATAATTATATAATAATTTATAATAATTATAATTATATTATTTATTATAAATGATTATTTTCACCAGGGAAATGTAGTAGAATATACTTTGACCTAAATTTATGAAGAACGATTATTTATTTTCAAAGTTTTATAACGGAAACGAAGAAAAACATGTTTTTTTTTCAAAATTTTCGGTCTTTTTTAAAATTTATGTAACAAAAAAATAAAAACCCCAGTGGGGATTAAATACCACCAAAAGAAAGCTCTATTTGTAGGAAAAAAATAATACAAATTGTATTTGGGTACAGTGTTGCATGACCGCGCAATTGTCATTCAAAGTGTGACAGCGCTGAAAGCTGAAAATTGGCCTGGGCAGGGAGGAGGTGAAAGTGCCCGGTATTGAAGCGGTTAAACAAACTGAAGAATTTCACAATACGGTGAACGGTTGAAAAAAACGAGTAGGTTCAGTTTCGTAAAAGAAAGTACGTATAAAGCCATCCAAGGTCAAAATAAAGATTTGCCAAATTAACTTTTTACCCCAACGGACAAGGAGACATCAGGTGCATATGGAAGCAATAAAGTAAAAATGGAAAAATCAATACTGGAATTAAAAAAAGGAAAAAAAGAAAGATTGGATGATTTTTTTTTTTTTTTAAATTAATGATATCCAGGGTTATGAGATGACGTGGGAACATTTCGATCCGGGGAATTGTTCTAAACGCCTTTGAGAGGTCAGGAAGGATATTACTTACAAAATTGGCCTCGTCTTGTCCCATGGAGTTTGAGATAGGCCCCCTATTGCATTAGGGTGTGCAATATATATATATATATATATATATATATATATATATATATATATATATATATATAGTATATATATAGCAGTAGGGCAGAGGACGGTGTCAGTAGTGCAGAGATTGGTGTTAGTAGTTTATTTTTATTATTTTTTTATTATTACTTTTTTACAATATTTTTTTTTTAATTGTTACAATATTTCTTTACAGTAATGTATTGGGGGGCTTTTGTAAAATATCAGGGGGGGAGACCCCTGATGTCTCACTTTTGGGACAGAGAAAGGGACTGAGGACAGAGATTCCCCAGTCCCTTTCTCTGCAGCCAAGCAGCAGGTGAAATCTGCGCAGCACAGTGTGATTAGCGTGTGCCCGGGCACACCTGGCACACCCTGTGTGCATGCCTATGGATAGGCCGATCTTTGTGGATGTGTGTCTTTTTGTAAAGCTAATTAATAATTTGGTAGAAGAAACAATCAGCACAAAGAATTCCTAAAACACAAAAAGCAGCTGAACAGCAAATAGACATAATACACAATAGTGCAGCGCTAAGCAAACAAATAAATAGAATACTAGAATATTGGACATTTGGACATTTTCACTTAGGGGTGTACTCACTTTTGTTTCCAGCGGTTTAGACATTAATGGCTGTGTGTTGAGTTATTTTGAGGGGACAGCAAATTTACACTGTTATACAAGCTGTACACTCACTACTTTACATTGTAGCAAAGTGTCATTTCTTCAGTGTTGTCACATGAAAAGATATAATAAGATATTTACAAAACTGTGAGGGGTGGGTCTACTGTATATTTTATGAACATAAATATAAATATAATATAACAAAAAAAAAAAATGTTAAATAAATAAAAAATATATTTTATGCACATACAATCCAAAACAGAGAGCGGCACTCACGGGTCTTGAAAGGTGAACGCACAGTGAAGATTTTATTCCGATGTTTCGATGAGGCACAACAAAATCTTCTCTGTGCGTTCACCTTTCAAGACCCGTGAGTGCCGCTCTCTGTTTTGGATCTACACTGTGCACCCGGGCCCGTTTTTTAACTCTGATATGTGTGCAGTGGTTACAACTGGATTTTATATTTTATGTGCATAAATATACATAAAAATTAATAAAAATAAAATAAAATTATAATAAATAAAAAATAAAAAAATAATAAGTATATCTTTTATGTATATAAATAAAAAAGGAAAGGGAGAAAGAAAGAGAGAAAGAAAGAAAGAAAGAAAGAAAGAAAGAAAGAAAGAAAGAAAGAAAGAAAGAAAGAAAGAAAGAAAGAAAGAAAGAAAGAAAGAAAGAAAGAAAGAGAGAAAGAAAGAAAGAGAGAAAGAAAGAAAAGTATATATATTTTATTTGAATAAATAAAATATAATAATATTAATACAATACAATAATAATAAAGGTGCTCCACCATATGGAAGCTATAAAACTGATGTAGAGGACACACCACACCATTATAGATACCATGCATATTTTCAACCATGAATGGGAACATTGGTCAGCCTATTAATCAAGTGTTTTCCTCAGGAGTTCTCTGTTGTATATGGGTTGTTATAATGGTACAGTTCTACCAAGATATATTAGGTTCCAGTAATGCACCTATGCAGATTTATTAGGCTAGGAAATTATAAGTACAGTGCTTTGAAAAAGTTTTCATACCCCTTGAAATGTTCCACATTTTGTCAGTTTCAACCTAAATGTATTTTTTGGGATTTTATGTGATAGACCAACACAAAGTGGCACATAATTGTGAAGTGGAAGGAAAATGATAAATGGTTTTATTTTTTTTTTTACAAATAAATATGTGAAAAGTGTGGCGTGCTTTACTCTGATACCCCTAACTAAAATCTAGTGGAACCAATTGCCTTCAGAAGTCACCTAATTAGTAAATAGAGTCCACCTGTGTGTAATTTAATCTCAGTATAAATGCAGCTGTTCTGTGAAGCCCTCAGAGGTTTATTGGAGAACCTTAGTGAACAAACAGCATCATGAAGGCCAAGGAACACACCAGGTCAGGGATAAAGTTGTGGAGAAGCTTAAAGCAGGGTTAGGTTATAAAAAAAAACCTATTCCAAGCTTTGAACATCCCACGGAGCACTGTTCAATCCAAAGAGTATGGAACAACTGCAAACCTACCAAGACATGACAGTCTACCTAAACTGACAGGCCGGGCAAGGAGAGCATTAATCAGAGAAGAGCCAAGAGGTCCATGGTAACTCTGGAGGAGCTGCAGAGATCCACAGCTCAGGTGGGAGAATCTGTCCACAGGACAACTATTAGTCGTGCTCTCCACAAATCTGGACTTTATGGAAGAGTGACAAGAAGAAAGATATTGTTGAAAGAAAGCCATAAGAAGTCCCATTTGCAGTTTGTGAGAAGCCATGTGGGGGACACAGCAAACATGTGGAAGAAGGTGCTCTGGTCAGATGAGACCAAAATTAAACTTTTCGACCTAAAACCAAAGTGCTATGTGTGGCGAAAAACCATCACTGTACATCACCCTGAACACACTATCCTCACCGTGAAAGATGGTGGTGGCCAGTGGCGGCCTGTCCATTAGGGGCACATGGGAGCCACCCCCTCTATCCATGTGTCCGGCCCCCTAATCTACATGCAGGGCACTGGATGCATGACATCAAATGAAGGGGTGGGTTGTTTTTAAGCATGTGATTAGAGCCAGAGGCTAATAGGCTTCAAAAAAAGGGTGGTCTAGGAACACAGAGCTATGCGCTCCGAGCCAACCCAGGTGTGTGACAATAGCGAATGAATATTCGTTATCCCACTGATTCTCCTCCCGGCCAATCAGGAAGCGGGTCGTGAGATCCGTTTCCTAATTGGCCGAAAGGAGAAGCCATCCTATTGGCCTATGAGGAGGAAGGAGGAGGAGACTGCGGCCGAGAAGAAGCATGGGAAGCCCAACCAACGGAGCTGGGACACAGAGGAGATTTAGGGGGGAAGCCCAGGGTGAGTGAGCTGGCGACCGGGGGTATGTAGGTGGGTGTGGTGCGCTGTGCGAGCTGGAGCAGCGCGGGGTGTCCGTACGTGGCCCCCCGACCCATGGAGCACCAGTCGCCACTGGTGGTGGCAGCATCATGTTGTGGGGATTCCTTTCTTCAGCAGGGACAGGGAAGCTGGTCAGAGTTAAAAGGGAGATGGATGGAGCCAAATACAGGGTAATCTTAGAAGAAAACCTGTTATGCCGCCTACACACGAGCGAAACGTCCGACAGAAAAAGTACGACTGGAGCTTTTCATCGTATATTCCGATCGTGTGTATGCCCCATCGGACTTTTTACGTTGAAAATTCTGACGGACCTAGAAAAAGAACATGTTCTAAATGTTTCCGACAGAACCAATTCCTATCGGGAAAACCGCTCGTCTGTATGCTGTTCCGACGTACCAAAAACGACGCATGCTCTGAAGTAAATACGAGACGGAAGCTATTGGCTACTGGCTATTGAACTTCCGTTTTCTATTCCCGTCGTACGTGTTGTACGTCACGGTAAAAGCCTTATAAAAACATGTGAAGGAACGTGGCCCCTGTGTAGCTGTGTAGCCCCTATGTAGCTGCGGAGGCACAGATACACAGGGCCACGTTCCTTCACATGCTTTTACAGGGCATAGGGAGTCTGGGACCACTGGCTAGTACATGCTAACCGAGCAGCCCTATTCAAGGCTCTGGTCTGTCTCCGCTTTAACCACTTTAGCCCCGGACCATTATGCTGCCTAAGGACCAGAGGTCTTTTTCCAATTTGGCACTGCGTCGCTTTAACTGCTAATTGCGTGGCAATGCTGTACCCAAACGAAATTTGCGTCCTTTTCTTCCCACAAATAGAGCTTTCTTTTGATGGTATTTGATCACCTCTGCGGTTTTTATTTTTTGCGCTATAAACGGAAAAAGACCGAAAATTTTGAAAAAAAATGATATTTTCTACTTTTTGTTATAAAAAAAATCCAATAAACTCAATTTTAGTCATACATTTAGGCCAAAATGTATTCGGCCACATGTCTTTGGTAAAAAAAATGTCAATAAGCGTATATTTATTGGTTTGCACAAAAGTTATAGCGTCTACAAACTAGGGTACATTTTCTGGAATTTACACAGCTTTTAGTTTATGTCTGCCTATGTCATTTCTTGAGGTGCTAAAATGGCAGGGCAGTACAACCCCCCCCCCCAAATGACCCCATTTTGGAAAGTAGACACCCCAAGGAAATTGCTGAGAGGCATGTTGAACCCATTGAATATTTATTTTTTTGTCCCAAGTGATTGAATAATGACAAAAAAAAAAAAATATTTACAAAAAGTTGTCCCTAAATGATATATTGCTCACACATGTGGAATTGCACCCCAAAATACATTCAGCTGCTTCTCCTGAGTATGGGGATACCACATGTGTGGGACTTTTTGGGAGCCTAGCCGCGTACGGGACCCCGAAAACAAATCACCGCCTTCAGGATTTCTAAGGGCGTAAATATTTGATTTCACTCTTCACTACCTATCACAGTTTTGAAGGCCATAAAATGCCCAGATGGCACAACCCCCCCCCCCCCCAAAATGACCCCATTTTGGAAAGTAGACACCCCAAGCTATTTGCTGAGAGGCATGTTGAGTCCATGGAATATTTTATATTTTGACACAAGTTGCGGGAAAGTGACACATTTTTTTTTTCACAAAGTTGTCACTATAATGATATATTGCTCACACAGGCCATGGGCATATGTGGAATTGCACCCCAAAATACATTTAGCTGCTTCTCCTGAGTATGGGGATACCACATGTGTGGGACTTTTTGGGAGCCTAGCCGCGTACGGGGCCCCGAAAACCAATCACCGCCTTCAGGATTTCTAAGGGTGTAAATTTTCACTCTTCACTGCCTATCACAGTTTCGGAGGCCATGGAATGCCCAGGTGGCACAAACCCCCCCCCCCCCCCCATTTTAGAAAGTAGACACCCCAAGCTATTTGCTGAGAGGCATGGTGAGTATTTTGCAGCTCTCATTTGTTTTTGAAAATGAAGAAAGACAAGAAAAAACTTATTTTTTTCTTTTTTCAATTTTTAAAACTTTGTGACAAAAAGTGAGGTCTGCAAAATACTCACTATACCTCTCAGCAAATAGCTTGGGGTGTCTACTTTCCAAAATGGGGTCATTTGGGGGGGTTTTGTGCCACCTGGGCATTCCATGGCCTCCGAAACTGTGATAGGCAGTGAAGAGTGAAATCAAAAATTTACGCCCTTAGAAAGCCTGAAGGCGGTGCTTGGTTTTCGGGGTCCCGTACGTGGCTAGGCTCCCAAAAAGTCTCACACATGTGGTATCCCCGTACTCAGGAGAATCAACAGAATGTATTTTGGGGTGTAATTTCACATATTCCCATGGCATGTTTGAGCAATATAACATTTAGTGACAACTTTGTGCAAAAAAAAAAAAAAAAAATAGTCTCTTTTCCGCAACTTGTGTCACAATATAAAATATTCTATGAACTCAACATAACTCTCAGCAAATAGCTTGGGGTGTCTCCTTTCCAAAATGGGGTGATTTGGGGGGGGGGTTTTGAACTGTCCTGGCATTTTATGCACAACATTTAGAAGCTTATGTCACACATCACCCACTCTTCTAACCACTTGAAGACAAAGCCCTTTCTGACACTTTTTGTTTACATGAAAAAATATTTTTTTTTTGCAAGAAAATTACTTTGAACCCCCAAACATTATATATTTTTTTTAAAGCAAATGCCCTACAGATTAAAATGGTGGGTGTTTCATTTTTTTTTTTCACACAGTATTTGCACAGCGATTTTTTAACCACTTCAATACTGGGCACTTTCGCCCCCCTCCTTCCCAGACCAATTTTCAGCTTTCAGCGCTCTCACAATTTCAATGACAATTGCGCGGTCATACAATGTTGTACCCAAATGAAATTTTTATCATTTTGTTCACACAAATAGAGCTTTCTTTTGGTGGTATTTATTCATTACTCCGTTTTTTATTTTTTGCGATATAAGCGAAAAAAAGAGCGGAAATTTGGAAAAAAAACAATATTTTCTTCTTTCTATTTTAATAAAAATCCAATAAAATCGAATTTTATCATAAATTTAAGCCAAAATGTATTCTGCTACATGTTTTTGTTAAAAAAAATCCCGTTAAGTGTATAATAATTGGTTCGTGTGATCACGGACACATGTGCGCAAATGATAATGTACAGATGTGCGCAGGTGATCACGGACATATGTGTGCAGATAATCATTGGGACATGTGATTTTACTGGGACATATGTGGGGGACAGGTGTTTTTACTATGTGGGGACATGTGTTTTGGGGACATGTATTTTGGGGACATGTGTTTTGGGGACGTGTGTTGGGGACATTGTGTGTTTACTTTGTGTTTTTTTACATTGTCAGGACACTAGACTGGTGATCAGTGAGTAAAAAGCTGTAAAAAACAGCTCATACTCACTGATCACCAGCCGGCTGCAGCGATCTGCTCTCCTCTCCTCACTGACAACTTCCGTGTGAGGAGAGGAGAGCAGATTGCCTAGCAACCGGCTCTGTGTTTACATCACATGACGGCTGTGATTCGACACGGCCGTCATGTGATCAGGAGGGCCAATCACAGAGCCCTCCTACCGATCGGAGATGCGCCGTGTCCGGGTGACACGAGCGCATCGGGATCACGCCGCTGCGCGGGCACGCGCGCGCGCGATCTCGCTCCTTCTGAGGGACGTTCCTGAACGTCCACTCAGAAGGAGAGATAGCCCACCCGGCCGTTTATGTGCAGTGGCCGGGTGGGAAGTGGTTAAACGCATTTTTTTTGGGAGAAAACACACTTTTTTCAATTTTAATGCACTAAAACACACTATATTGCCCAAATGTTTGATGGAATAAAAAAGATAATCTTAGGCCGAGTACATGGATACCAAACATGACATGCTTTACAATTGCGCACAAACATGCAGTGGCAACAAAATAAATACATTTTTAAAAGCCTTTACAGGTTACCACTTTAGATTTACAGAGGAGGTGTACTGCTAAAATTACTGCCCTCGATCTGACCTTCGCGGTGATACCTCACATGCATGGTGCAATTGCTGTTTACGTTTGACAACAGACCGCCGCTTGCGTTCACTTAACGCGACAGCAGGGGGTGACAGGCGTGCTTTTTTTTTTTTCTTTATTATTTTTTTGCTTTTTTTATCTTATTTTTAAACTGTTCCTTTCATTTTTTTTTTTTTAATCATTTTTATTGTTATCTCAGGGAATGTAAATATCCCCTATGATAGCAATAGGTAGTGACAGGTACTCTTTTTTGAAACAAATTGGGGTCTATTAGACCCTAGATCTCTCCTCTGCCCTCAAAGCATATGACCACACCAAGATCGGTGTGATAAAATGCTTCCCCAATTTCCCAATGGCGCTGTTTACATCCGGCGAAATCTGAGTCATAAAATGCTCGTAGCTTCCGGTTTCTTAGGCCATAGAGATGTTTGGAGCTACTCTGGTCTCTGATCAGCTCTATGGTCAGCTGGCTGAATTACCGGCTGCATTCTCAGGTTCCCTGTTGAGACAGGAGAGCCAGAGAAAAACACGGAAGACGGTGGGGGGGGGGCATTCCCTCCCACTGCTTGTAAAAGCAGTCTAGAGGCTAATTAGCCGCTAGGATTGCTTTTACATGAAAGCCGACCGCTGGCTGAAAAGAATGATACCAAGATGATACCTAAACCTGCAGGCATCATTTTGGTATAACCACTCAAATTCGTGAATGGCGTACCTGAAGACAAAAAAATGGTTAACAATAAAACACAGTAAACGGTAAAGTATAAAAAATTGCATACCTGAAAAGCAACAAGATAAAACATAATAACAATAAAACATTGCAGAATAGAATACAGTAAAAAAGAGCAGAACAATATAGAGAGAGAATAGAGAGAGAGAGAACAATAAAACGACAACTATTTTTTTAAAATTTTATATATATTTTTTTTTTTTTTTTTACACTTTTTTGTAACTAACTTTTATAACTGTAGCCGGTTCCAGGTTCGGGTCTCTCAAAATGCGATGGCATCTTGGGAGACCCTGTGAAAGTGTGCCTAGTCTGTGCAATGCTGTACCCTACGCTAATACTCAACTAGTGAATGGTAGCGTTCAAAACATTCACCAATGCAAAGACCAGGATTGTCAGGACAGGAGGGACAATAATAGCGGGTGTCACGCCTATATCCGCGCTTGCTGCAGACACGACATCTTTTTTGGGGGGGTTTGTTGGGTAGGGGTACTCGGGAGGACATAAAGAAAATGCCTCTCATGCAGCCGACTGCATTTGGTTGGGGATGTGAATGGGGGAAGTACGGGCGCTGCAGAAGTGGTGGGTTCCCAATTAGGATTGGCGAATGCAGCAGGAAGGGCACTATGGGCACGACGGGCCTGTGTTTGTCTTCTTCTTGGTGGCAGCGGGACACTACTTGTGCTTGCCACCTCACCAGCTTGAACTGCACTTATGGGACTCGCCACGTCACCAAGTGTTACTGCAGTGCTGGTTTGACTACGACCGGGGTGTACTACGCCGCTGGTGCTTGCCAGTTCCCCAAAACGCTACAAAAAAAACTGTTAGCGATCGCAGGGATCAGGCCTGACTCTGCGAACGCTGCAGTTATGCGTTTAGTGTTTTGTAAGTGACAGTGATCGATCGATACTGCACTTGGGTGGGCCGGGCGGAGGGGCAAAACGCAGATGCTAGCAGGTATCTGGGCTGATCCCGCTAACACTGCGTTTTTGGGAACCCTAAACTGCTGGGGACGCTAGTATAGATCTGATCGGATCAGATATTGATCCGATCAGATACTATACCACTAAGGGAGGCGTATGCTGCATGCGTGGGTATTAGCGGTACTGGCACTAATCTGACGCTGCCTGGGGCGACGCATATCACCGCCGGGCGATCAGGGGGCTAAACCTTTATTCGGTAATAAACGGCGGGTGCCCTGACACTATAAAAAATAAACAAACTAACCAGCGTCACCTGTAACACTTATACGGTGATCAGTGATGAAAGGGTTAACTAAGGGGCAATCAAGGGGTTAAAACATTTATTAGATAGTATATGGGGGTCCCTGTCGCTATAAAACGCTGACGGCGAACCTAAATATTTACGTCCCTAACTAGCGTCATCAGCGACACTAATACAGCGATCAGAAAAATGATCGGCGACAGGGGGTGATCAAGGGGTTAAAACTTTATTAGGGGGGGTTAGGGGGGTACCCTAGACCTACAGGGGGCTAATACTAACTGCCCTAACACAGTAACTGTCACAAACTGACACCATGCAGTAATCAGAAAAAAAAACAAAAAAAAAAAAACTGCTTGGTGTCAGTGTGACAGGGGGGGGGGGGGGTGATTGGGGGGTGATCGGAGGGCGATCAGGGGGGGGGATCGGGGGTGTTTTGTGTGCCTGGCATGTTCTACTGTGTGTGTAGTGTTTGTGCACTCACATTGATGTCTTCTCTCCTCGGCGCCGGAACGGAAAATACCGAGCCGAGGAGAGATGACATCATTTCTATTGCTGCTGTTTAGCATACAGCAGCAAAGGAATGTTCTGATTGGCCGGCGGCGATCGCGAGGGGGAGGCCACGAACGGATGGCCTCCCCTCACCTCCGATCGCCGGGGGACAAAAGAGGACCGCCTCGGGCACCGGGGGATCGGACCCCCCACCCGCGGGAGGCAGATCACGTATATTTACGTGATTTTGCCTGCCCGTGCCGCCTTGCCGGCGTATATAGGCGTGAGGCGGTCCTTAAGTGGTTAACTGTCCTTACAAAGTACACATTGTTCACAATCGAAACCTTATCATTATCTCACACCTGTTATCACACCGATATGGGAATAGATTTCTTCAAGCCAACAATTTTTCTGAACGGCGTCTTGTGCCTCTCCTGACATTTGACTTTTTTCAAGCTCCTGATATCGAATCGCTTCATTTGAGCTAATACATGTGACCATTCTCCATCCTGTCAAACACAAAATTTCCCGCGTTCACAGACAGACAGGTCTGCAGCCTCCCCTGAATCTCACCTCCCTAGGGAGGTGAGATAAGATAATGAGAAAAAAGGAAGGATAGGGGTGTATGGCGCTACCTGTGCCGGGGTACCTGTGTAATAAATGTGCCGTGCCTCTAAAATAATTAATGATAATAACCTCTTACAAATAAAACCAGACAAATTATGTAAAAACTACAAAAAATACACATACCCCCTACCATATAAAGTGAGAGAGACAGTACCATCAGAGTCTCCCCCAATGTTACACATCAAATGGTATAATTGATTGTATACACCCTATGCAGTGTCAAATAATCAGTGTCAACCAGGTGAAGCAAATATATAATCACAATGATCTGGAGTCCATTGTGACCAACAGTCCCATCAAGCAGGCAATAAATAATCCAACAATCTATATAAAAAATGAACCAAAATTGGATAGAAAATATAAAAAATATGTGAATAAAAATGTGAAGAAAAAATGTCAAGTGAAGCTCCAGAGTGGCACAAAGTTCTTGTAATAGGTGACTCTCGTGATGAAAACTGATGATATCCAGTGACTTTAGTGCTCCCCCTCAAGGGCCCCCACTCACCAGCTCCCCGTTCCCCTACAGGGGTAATAGGCATGTAGCAACAGGCGGTAAAGGACGTCCCAGATCCCATGCAGCCGTCACCAGGTATCTCAGCTCAGTGGATGTTGTGCCAATCTCTTATTCACGTCAGTTCATATCTTGGTCCCAGAGGGAATGAAGGAAGCCTCTCTGTCTTCCCCTCTCCATCATATCACATGACGGAGAGGGGAAGACAGAGAGGCTTCCTTCATTAACTTTTGCACAAACCAATCCATATACACCTATTGCGATTTTTTTTTACCAAAAATATGTAGAAGAATACACATCGGCCTAAACTGAGGAAAAAATGTGTCTTTTTATATTTTTTGGGGGGGATATTTATTATAGCAAAAAGTTAAAAATATTGTTTTTTTTTTCAAAATTGACGCTCTTTTTCTGTTTATAGCGCAAAAAATAAAAACCGCAGAGATGATCAAATACCACCAAAAGAAATCTCTATTTGTGGGAAAAAAAGGACGTCAATTTTGTTTGGGTGCAATGTCGCACGACCATGCAATTGTCAGTTAAAGCGAAGCAGTGCCGAATCGCAAAAAATGCTCTGGTCAGGAAGGGGGGTAAATTCTTCCGGGGCTGAAGTGGTTAATTATATACCGAATATATACTGTGGCAAGGCGGCTTGGTGCACAAACCGACGTACCTGTATGTCGGTCTGTGCATGAGATACATTTGACGCACACACGTGGGTCCGGCAGACATAATGTCCGCTGGCCACCCACGGTCGCGGTACATAGAGGCAGAATGGGGATCTGCCTATGTAAACAAGGCGGATCCCCGTTCTGACAGAGGACAGTACTGAGATCTGCTGTTCCCAGTGATCGGGAACAGCGATCTCTGTGTTGTCCCAGTAAGCCCATCCCCCACGCAGTTAGAACACACCCAGGGAACACAGTTAACCCCTTGATCACCTCCTAATGTTAACCCCTTCCCTGCCAGTGTCATTTATACATTGAGTCAGTGCATTTTTTTTAGCACTGATCAATGTAATAATGTCACTGGTCCCCAAAAAGTGTCACTTGGGGACAGATTTGATTGCCGTAATGTTGCAGTCCCGCTAAAAATCAGAGAACGCCGCCATTACCAGTAAAAAAAATAAAAAAAATAAAGTTCATAAATATATCCCATAGGTTGTAGACGCTATAACTTTTGCGCAAACCAATAAATATACACTGATTGTGATTTTTTTACCAAAAATATGTAGAAAAATACATATTGGCCTAAACTGATGAATACATTTGTTTATGTTTATATATATATATATATATGTATTATAGCAGTAAAAAATATTGTTTTTCTTTTTCAAAATTGTCGCTCTTTTTTTGTTTATAGTGCAAAACATAAAAACCGTAGAGGTGATCAAATACCACCAAAAGAAAATTCTATTTGTGAGAAAAAAAGGACGTCAATTTTGTTTGGGTTGTTTGTTTGTCCGCGCAATTATCAGCTAAAACGACGCAGTGCCGTATCGCAAAAAATATTCTAATCAGGAAGGGGATAAAATCTTCCGGGGCTAAAGTGGTTAATTATTCATTATATAATATATTTAATAATGTAATTATTATAAAATGATATTATATATATATATATATATATATATATATATATATATATATATATATATATATATATATATATATATATACACTATATATATATACACTATATATATGTATATATATATATATATATATATATATATATATATATATATATATTTGTATATATTTATTATTATTATTATTATACAGCTTTTATATAGCGCCAACAGTTTGCGCAGCGCTTTCCAACATGAATATATATATATATATATATATATATATATATATATATATATATATATATTTATATATATTTAGATTTATATATTTATATATAAATTATTACATTTGTGTACACTTTTGTTGTACAAGTTATATATTACCATATATAATGTAATACTTTTACTTACTTTGAATAAAAATGTATTGTGAAAAAAAAATATTATATAATATTTTAAATAATAATTAAAAATTATTATTAATTCTGCTACACAATGATGAAAATACAAGCCGCTTTAAAATGATTATTTTAAGCCGTTTGATCTTTTCTGAGGCTTTGTCAGGGTGGTAGGTGGCGGTAAGGAAGGCGTTTGTTTGCGGGTCTATACACCGTGTGAACCGGCTGGAACATCGGCTAAAACGCGACTTAACATTCCAGACGGATCGGGCTTTTCCGAATCTTATCTGCGCTCCGCCGTGTTCGGCTCTGGGAGTTATAAATGATCCTGTCCTTCTGCCAGGCGTATTCCCATCACGTATCTGCCTCCGACAGCCCCAACTCCCAAATTTTTTTTTTTTTAAACAAACTTCTTCCGAGCCTCCCTTCTATCGCTTTCCCACCGCCGCGTCCGCGTCTGCAGAAACGCTCGTTTGTCAGATTGTCATCGCCACGCTCCTGAAGGATGATTAAACGAGAGCTTCGTTATGGAATGACGCTAATGGCGTTCTGTTTGCTTAGACTTCAGGAGGCACCTTGGCAAATGTCAATTATTTTATCTGAAAAATTTGCTTGCTGGGGGGGTGGTGACCGCAGAGATTCCGTATGGGAAAAGCAGAGCTGGGATTTGACTAGAACATCGTTTCGTTCCCGAATTGAAAGTCGGACTAATTTTTTCATTATTAGGAAATTCGGATGTAGCCAAATTTCCAAATTAAAATAGTAACGAATTTAAAAGATTCCAAAATAACGAAACAAAAATTTCGGATGCAATTTGAATTTCAATCGTTTTTGCATTTCTAAAGAGGATAAAATAGAGTTGAAAATAAAGGAATAGAATAGAAAAGAATAGAATAGAAAATAAAAGAACAGAATAAAATATAAAATAAAAAAAGGAATAGAATTGAATAGAATAGGAAAGAAAGAATATAACCATCTTCTGAAATTCAAATTTCAAATAGAATTCATTTGAATAGAATAGAAAAGACTAAAATAGAAAATAAAAGAATATAATTAAAAAAAAACCAATAGAATAGAATAGAAAAAGTATAACCATTTCCCAAAATTCTAATAGAATACATTTAAATTCAAATAGAATAGACATGAATAGATTAGAATACAAAGTCAAAAAATAGAATTGACTAGAAAAAAAAGAAAAGAAGAGAATATAATAGAAAAAAAACAATAGAATAGAATAGAAAGAATATAACCATCTTCTGAAATTCAAATTTTAAATAGAATTAATTTGAATAGAATAGAAAAGGCTAAAATAGAAAATAAAAGAATATAATTAAAAAAACAATAGAATAGAAAAATTATAACCATTTCCCAAAATTCTAATAGAATACATTTAAATTCAAATAGACTAGAAATGAATAGATTCGAATAGAAAGTCAAAAAATAGAATTGACTAGAATGAAAAAGAAAAGAAGAGAATATAATAGGAAAAAAAACAACATAATAGAATAGAATATAACCATCTTCTGAAATTCTAATTTTAATTAAAATAATTAGAATAGAATAGAATAGAATAGAAAATAAAAGAATATAATTTAAAAAAATAGAATAGAACAGAAAAATGATAACCATGTCCCAAAATTCTAATGGAATAAATTTAAATTCAAATAGAATAGAAATGAATAGATTAGAATAGAATAGAAAGTCAAAAAATAGAATTGACTAGAATAGAAAAGAAAAGAAGAGAATAGAATAGAAAAAAAAACAATAGTATAGAATAAAATAGAAAGAATATAACCATCTTCTGAAACTTAAATTTCAAATAGAATAAATTTGAATGCAAATTGAATAGAAAAGAATACAATATAATAGAAAAGAATAGAATAGACAATAAAAACATAGAATAAAATAGAATACAATAAACAATAGAATAAAAAGGATATAATATAAAGAATATAATATTATAACTGTTTTCCAATATTGGAATTTGAATAGAATAGAGAAGAATCGAATATAATAGAAAAGAAAAGAATAGCGCAGAAAATAAAAGAAGAGAATAGAATAGAAAAAAATAATCAAATATAATGGAATAGAAAGAATACAACTATCTTCCAAAATTCAAATAATAAATAAATAATAAATTCAAATAAATTTGAATTAGAATGGAATTAGATTTGAATAGGAATTTAATTAGAATCGATTGAAATTTACGGACTTTATTTGAGTTCAATTGATTTAAATTCAACCTAAATTTAGAAAATTTTTGTATTCAAGTAAATGAAATGAATATATTTATAGAATTTTTATTACATTTTTTATAGTAATAATGGCGATGATCAGTGACTTTAAGCAGGACTGTAATATTGCAGCGGACAATTGAACACTAATTGACACTTTGACACTTTTTGGGGACCAGCGACACTAATTCAATCATCAGTGCTAAAAATATGCACTGTCACTGTACTAATGACACTGGCTGGGAAGGGGTTAAACATCTAGGGCGATCAAAGGGTTAAATGTGTGTCTAGCCAGTGACCTCGGGTTGAGGTCAGGACTCTGTGCAGGCCAGTCAAGTTCCTCCACCCCAAACTCGCTCATCCATGTCTTTATGGACCTTGCTTTGTGCACTGGTGCACAGTGATGTTGGAACAGGAAGGGTCCATCCCCAAACTGTTCAAACAAAGTTGGGAGCATGAAATTGTCCAAAATTTATTGATATGCTGACCCCTTAAGAGTTCCCTTCACTGGAACTAAGGGCATACCTCCCAACTATTTGAGATGGGAATGAGGGACACCCATCAGCAAAAGTATGCAGGCATAGGACACACCCCTTGCCACGCCCCTTAAAGGAGACTTGTAAAAATAAAACAAGATTGGTTAAACCCACAAGGACTTTTTTTTTTTACCACTACTATTCCTTTATATTGGCTTTTGGAATTTACAAATGCAGCAATTTAAAAATCATATGAAAGGTTTAGCGCTGGAAAACACTTTTTGATAGATAAAAAGCGCCCTTTTTATACATCTATATAGATCAGACCAAAATGAGGGACAAATGAGGAGGTATGAGGGACAGAGGGACATTGCTGCAAATCAGGGACAGTCCCTTGAAATCAGGGACAGTTGGGAGCTATGACTAAGGGGCCAAGCCCAACCCCTGAAAAACACCAAATGATTTGGACCAGTACACAAAGCAAGGTCCATAAAGACTTGGATGAGTGAGTTTGGGGTGGAGGAACTTGACTGTCCTGCACAGAGTCCTGACCTCAACCCAATACAACACCTTTGGGATGAATTAGAGCAGAGACTGTGAGCCAGGCCTTCTCATCCAACATCAGTGCCTGACCTCACAAATGCTCTTCTGGAAGAATGGTCAAACCTTCCCATAGACACACCCCTATACCTTGCGGACGGCCTTCCCAGAAGAGTTGAAGCTGTTATAGCTGCAAAGGGCGGGCCAACTCAATATTGAACCCTACGGACTAAGACTGGGATGCCATTAAAGTTCATGTGTGTGTAAAGGCAGGCGTCCCAATACTTTTGACAATATAATGTATATGTAAAGCACTGTATAAATTGATGACACTATATAAGTACCAATAATAAATAAATAAAAGTACATCCAGCAATGACCTCTCCTTGCTGAGCTCAAAGGCAGGCTAACCCCCCCCCCCCCCCCCCCAAACA
Source organism: Lithobates septentrionalis (assembly GCA_037952835.1). Lineage (NCBI taxonomy): Eukaryota > Metazoa > Chordata > Amphibia > Anura > Ranidae > Lithobates > Lithobates septentrionalis. The sequence goes on from JBBDGP010003402.1 coordinate 158,243, forward strand.
TTTAGAACAAGTGTTCTTCAAATGACTGTAATCAACAAGCATGCTGCTGCTATTAATCGGTCCGGCGGCTGGGTGAGAGGTCATCCACAGGTCGTTAGGTCACACGGCTTCCCATTCATTGCTCAGTTGATCAATCGTCTCTCTCATTCGGAGAAATCAATCCCTTTCTCTAAGTGAAATCTCACAGCTGATTGCGTTCAATACCTAAGCTTTTATGGAAAGGGTTAAATGTTGCTTTAATGACAATATTAATTGTCACCATTGATCATCCTCATCAATTGTAGCGGTAAAAATCATCTTCTACAAGGTAGTGCCAAGACAGATGTATGCTAAATGTTGAGTTCATGAATAATATCTAAAAGTAAAATTTTGAATCAAATAAGCTCCATAGAGCGGGGAAAATCATTATTTGGTTTCCTGTAGATTTTGTAAGTTTGCCCGCTTATAAAGAAATGAAGGGTCCATCATTTTTATCACAGGTGTATTTTATATGATAGAGAGAGAATATCAACCAAAACTTCAGAAAAAAACACACACATAATACAAATGTTATAAATGGAGTTGCAGTTCAGTGAGTAAAATAAGTATTTGATTCCCTACCAACCAACAATAATTCTGGCTCCCACAGACTGGCTACAGGAGGTGCTCATGTGGTACAGAGATTAGTCCTGTCAACAGTGGCGGCTGGTGCTCAAAATTTTTTCTGGGGGGGCGCAAACAAACTGAAAAATACTAAACCCCCCCCCATCAATTGCAGCCTCACTGTGCCCATCATATGCAGCCACTTGTGCCCATCATATGCAGCCACTTGTGCCCATCATATGCAGCCACTGTGCCCATCATATGCAGCCATTGTGCCCATCATATGCAGCCACTTGTGCCCATCGAATGCAGCCACTTGTGCCCATCATATGCAGCCACTTGTGCCCATCATATGCAGCCACTGTGCCCATCATATGCAGCCATTGTGCCCATCATATGCAGCCACTTGTGCCCATCGAATGCAGCCACTTGTGCCCATCATATGCAGCCACTGTGCCCATCATATGCAGCCATTGTGCCCATCATATGCAGCCACGTGTGCCCATCACATGCAGCCACTTGTGCCCATCGAATGCAGCCACTTGTGCCCATCATATGCAGCCACTGTGCCCATCATATGCAGCCATTGTGCCCATCATATGCAGCCATTGTGCCCATCATATGCAGCCACTTGTGCCCATCGAATGCAGCTACTTGTGCCCATCATATGCAGCCACTGTGCCCATCATATGCAGCCATTGTGCCCATCATATGCAGCCACGTGTGCCCATCATATGCAGCCACTGTGCCCATCATATGCAGCCATTGTGCCCATCATATGCAGCCATTTGTGCCCATCATATGCAGCCACTTGTGCCCATCGAATGCAGCTACTTGTGCCCATCATATGCAGCCACTGTGCCCATCATATGCAGCCATTGTGCCCATCATATGCAGCCACGTGTGCCCATCATATGCAGCCACTGTGCCCATCATATGCAGCCATTGTGCCCATCATATGCAGCCATTTGTGCCCATCATATGCAGCCACTTGTGCCCATCGAATGCAGCCACTTGTGCCTATCATATGCAGCCACTTGTGCCCATCATATGCAGCCACTGTGCCCATCAAACGCAGCCATTTGTGCCCATCATATGCAGCCACTTGTGCCAATCGAATGCAGCCACTTGTACCTATCATATGCAGCTACTTGTGCCCATCAAATGCAGCCACTTGTGCCCATCATATGCAGCCACTGTGCCCATCATATTATTAATATTATTAATGATTTATATAGCGCCAACAGTTTGCGCAGCGCTTTACTACATGGGGCAGACAGTACACCTAAAATACAAATCAATACAGGAGGGATCAGAGGGCCCTGCTCTTTAGAGCTTACAATCTAGAAGGGAGGGTCAAGTTGAAACAAAAGGTAATAACTGTGGGGGGTGAGCTGATGGAGAAAATGAAAATACAGTTGTTAGGTGCGGGTAGGGTAGGCTTCTCTGAAGAGAAGAGTTTTCAGGGATCTTCTGAAAGCTAATAAAGTAGGAGATAAGCGGACAGATTGGAGTAAGGAGTTCCATAGGATTGGAGAGGCTTTGGAAAAGTCCTGGAGGCGAGCATGGGAGGAGGTGACAAGGGAGCTAGAGAGCAGGAGGTCTTGAGAGGAACGAAGAGAGCGAGTAGGTTGGTATTTAGAGACCAAGCTAGTGATGTAGCTGGGGGCGAAATTGTGGATGGCTTTGTACGTAGTTGTTAGAATTTTGAATTGAATTCATTGGGTGAGCGGAAGCCAGTGGAGGGATTGACAGAGAGGAGTAGCAGAGACAGAGCGATTGGTAAGGTGGATGAGTCTGGCAGCAGCATCCATGATGGATTGAAGAGGTGATAGACTATGTAGAGGTAAGCCAATGAGAAGGGAGTTGCAGTAGTCGAGGCGAGAGATGACCAGCGAGTGAATTAAGAGCTTTGTTGTGTCATTGGTTAGAAAGGGACGTATTTTGGAGATGTTGCGGAGGTTGAGGCGGCAGGATTTGGACAGGGATTGGATGTGTTGCTTGAAGTAGAGTTCAGAGTTCAGGACTACACCTAGAACCTTGGCATGTGGGGATGGGCTTATAGTTGTGCCATCGATTTTGACAGAGAGATCAGGGGAAGAGGCATATGGGGGAATAAAAATTATAAGCTCGGTTTTGGATAGATTGAGTTTAAGGAAGTGGTGTGACATCCAGACTGATATATCTGATAGGAAATTAGTGATACGTGAGGAGACAGAGGGAGTGAGCTGAGGGGTAGAGAAATAGATTTGGGTGTCATCAGCGTAGAGGTGGTATTGGAACCCAGGCTATCAGTTGACCCAGGGAGGGAGTGTAGATTGAAAATAGGAGAGGTCCAAGAACAGAACCCTGAGGGACCCCAACAGAGAAAGGAAGAGGAGAGGAGGAAGTAGAGTTATAAGAAACGCTAAAGGTGCGGTTGGATAAGTAGGAAGAGAACCAGCGAAGTGTACAGTCACGGAGACCAAAGGCGTGTAGTTTTTTGAGGAGGAGGGGGTGGTCAACCATATCAAAGGCAGCCATTGTGCCCATCATATGCAGCCACGTGTGCCCATCATATGCAGCCACTGTGCCCATCATATGCAGCCATTGTGCCCATCATATGCAGCCACTTGTGCCCATCATATGCAGCCACTGTGCCCATCAAACGCAGCCATTTGTGCCCATCATATGCAACCACTTGTGCCCATCATATGCAGCCACTGTGCCCATCAAACGCAGCCATTTGTGCCCATCATATGCAGCCACTTGTGCCCATCGAATGCAGCCACTTGTGCCTATCATATGCAGCTACTTGTGTCCACCAAATGCAGCCACTTGTGCCCATCATATGCAGCCGCTTGTGCCCATCATATGCAGCCACTGTGCCCATCATATGCAGCCATTGTGCCCATCATATGCAGCCACTTGTGCCCATCATATGCAGCCACTTGTGCCCATCATGTGCAGCCATTGTGCCCATCATATGCAGCCATTTGTGCCCATCATATGCAGCCACTTGTGCCCATCATATGCAGCCACTGTGCCCATCATATGCAGCCATTGTGCCCATCATATGCAGCCACTTGTGCCCATCATATGCAGCCACTGTGCCCATCAAACGCAGCCATTTGTGCCCATCATATGCAGCCACTTGTGCCCATCGAATGCAGCCACTTGTACCTATCATATGCAGCTACTTGTGCCCATCAAATGCAGCCACTTGTGCCCATCATATGCAGCCACTTGTGCCCATCATATGCAGCCACTGTGCCCATCATATGCAGCCACTGTGCCCATCAAACGCAGCCATTTGTGCCCATCATATGCAGCCACTTGTGCCCATCGAATGCAGCCACTTGTGCCTATCATATGCAGCCTCTTGTGCCCATCAAATGCAGCCACTTGTGCCCATCATATGCAGCCACTTGTGCCCATCATATGCAGCCACTGTGCCCATCAAACGCAGCCATTTGTGTCCATCATATGCAGCCACTTGTGCCCATCGAATGCAGCCACTTGTACCTATCATATGCAGCTACTTGTGCCCATCAAATGCAGCCACTTGTGCCCATCATATACAGCCATTGTGCCCATCATATGCAGCCACTTGTGCCCATCATATGCAGCCACTGTGCCCATCAAACGCAGCCATTTGTGCCCATCATATGCAGCCACTTGTGCCCATCGAATGCAGCCACTTGTGCCTATCATATGCAGCTACTTGTGCCCATCAAATGCAGCCACTTGTGCCCATCATATGCAGTCACTTGTGCCCATCATATGCAGCCACTGTGCCCATCATATGCAGCCACTGTGCCCATCACATGCAGCCACTAGTGCCCATCAAATGCAGCCACTTGTGCCCATCAAATGCAGCCACGTGTGCCCGTCAAATGCAGCTACTTGTGCCCATCATATGCAGCCACTGTGCCCACCGACCCCCCCCCACACTCGCGGCTCTGGCATCACCCAGCCCCCCCCCCGTGCGCAGCTCTGGCAGCACCCAACCCCCCCCCCCCCGTGGCTCTAGCAGCGCCGAACCACCCCGCTCACATGCGGCTCTGCCAGAGGGGACTTACTGCAGCAGCTCCTCCAGCATGTCTCCTCTGCTCCTCTTCCTAAGCGCCAGGCATCCAATAGGGGGGCCTGGCGCTTTGGCCAATCAAGAAACAAGTCTGCCGCCCTGCCTCCTGGCTGGCGGGGAGGAAGGTTAGTGTGACAATAGTGAACATTAATTCGCTATCATCACACAATTGGGTGGGCTCAGGGCGCACTGTCTGCGCCCTGAGCCCACCCTATTTTGAAGCCTATTAGAGCCTCTGGCTCTAATCAGGTGCTTCAAAAAGTACTACCCCCTCCCACACCCACCATAGGAATCCATGCATCCGGCGTCCTGAAAGGGGCCGGGCGCATGGACGGGGGGGGGCGGCGCCTGTGCACCCACATTGCATGGGCCGCCACTGCCGGTCAATGTAAGAAGGTGCTGCTAAGGACAACTCGTTATGTGTATAAAAGACACCTGTCCACAGAATCTCTTTCTTTCATTCAAACCTCACCATCATGGGCAAGACCAAAGAGCTGTCAGAGGATGTCAGGGACAAGATTCCAGACCTGCACAAGGCTAGAATGGGCTACAAGACCATCAACAAGAAGCTTGGTGAGAAGGAGACAATTGTTGGAGTGATTATTCGCAAATGGAAGAAATACAAAATACCCACCAATCGTCCTCAGTCTGGAGCTCCATGTAAGATTTTGCCTCATGGGGTGAGGATGATCACGAGAAAAGTGAGGGATCAGCCCAGAACTACACAGGAGGAGCTTGGCAAAGATCTTACTGCAGTTGGGACCACAGTCACCAGGGCCGATCCTAGGGTCACAGGCGCCTGGGTGCAGAAATATTTCTGGCGCCCCCACATAGGCGTGGTCATCTTACTAACTCCTCCCAACTTCTGCGGCGATGCCCATTGATTTCAATGGCAGGGGTGCTTTAGGAGCGGTGTATACACTGCTCCTCAGTGGCGGTGCATCCATTAAGGACGCACAAGCGCCTCCTCCTCTCTCCAGCCACCCCCCTCTGTGTGTATAATGGATAGATTCATGCATTGCATGAATCCATCCATGGCCGCTGTAGCCAACTCCTATTCAGGCTTCCGGCCCCTTTTCAGACGCCGGGCACCTGAATTCCAGCGACGGAGTTTTTTTTGAAGCTCCTGATTAGAGCCATTGGCTTTAATAGGCTTTAAAAAAAAGCCTATTGCGCTTGCAGTTCACCCAGGTGTGTTAGAAAAGCAAATGAATATTCGCTTTCCTAACACTGAACCGCCTCTCAGCCAATTAGATGCGCGGGTCTGTTACCTGATTGGCTGAAATGACAGGCGCTACAATTGGACGCCTATCGGGAGGAGGGGAGCAGACGCACGGAGGACACAGGAGCCGCTGTCTGACCCGCTGCAAGGTCCCAACGCTCCCCACCGTCACCCGCCGCCATTGAGACAGGGTAAGTGCTGGGCAGATGGCGAGTGGGCAGGGGGGGATCACAGTGGTACGATTTAATGGGCTCAGTGACAGCATTTGATATGGCACTATTTGATGGGCACAGTGACAGCATTTGATGTGGCACTATTTGATGGGCACAGTGGCACTATTTGATGAGCACAGTGGCAGCGTTTGATGGACAATGAAGAAGAACAATGAAGGAGGACGATGAAAGAGGAAGATGGAGGACAATGATGGAGGACGATGGAGAAGGACAATGAAGGAGGACGATGGAGAAGGACAATTAAGGGTGACGATGGAGAAGGTCAATGGAGAAGGACAATGGAGAAGGACAATGAAGGAGGGCGATGAAGGAGGATGATGGAGAAGGACAATGAAGAAAGACGATGGAGGAGGACGATGGGGAAAGACAATGAAGGAGGACCATGAAGGAGGAGGATGGAGAAGGACAATGAAGGAGGACGATGGAGAAGGACAATGAAGGGGGGCGATGGAGAAGGACAATGGAGAAGGACAATGAAGGAGGGCGATGAAGGAGGACGATGGAGAAGGACAATGAAGAAAGACTATGAAGGAGGACGATGGGGAAAGACAATGAAGGAGGACGATGAAGGAGGATGATGGAGAAGGACAATGAAGGAGGACAATGGAGAAGGACAATGAAGGAGGACGATGGAAAAGGACATAGAAGATGGACAATGGAGAAGGACAATGAAGGAGGGCGATGAAGGAGGACAATGAATGAGGACAATGGAGAAGGACAATGAAGGAGGACGATGGAGAAGGACAATGGAGAAGGACAATGAAGGAGGACAATGAAGGAGGGCGATGAAGAATGACGATGGAGAAGGACTACGGAAAAGGACAATGAAGAAGGACAACACAGAAGGACAATGAAGGAGGACAATGGAGAAGGACAATGGAGAAGGACAATGAAGGAGGGCGATGAAGAATGACGATGGAGAAGGACGACGGAAAAGGACAATGAAGGAGGATGACGCAGAAGGACAATGAAGGAGAACGATGGAGAAGGACAATGGAGGAGGACAATGAAGGAGGGCGATGAAGGAGGACGATGGAGAAGGACAATGAATGAGGACAATGGAGAAGGACAATGAAGGAGGACGATGGAGAAGGACAATGGAGAAGGACAATGAAGGAGGACAATGAAGGAGGGCGATGAAGAATGACGATGGAGAAGGACGATGGAAAAGGACAATGAAGGAGGATGACGCAGAAGGACAATGAAAGAGAACGATGGAGAAGGACAATGGAGGAGGACAAGGAAGGAGGGCGATGAAGGAGGACGATGGAGAAGGACAATGAATGAGGACAATGGAGAAGGACAATGAAGGAGGACGATGGAGAAGGACAATGGAGAAGGACAATGAAGGAGGACAATGAAGGAGGGCGATGAAGAATGACGATGGAGAAGGACTACGGAAAAGGACAATAAAGAAGGACAACACAGAAGGACAATGAAGGAGAACGATGGAGAAGGACAATGGAGGAGGACAATGAAGGAGCTCGATGAAGGAGGACAATGGAGAAGGACAATGAAGGAGGACGATGGAGAAGGACAAAGAAGGACGATGGAGGACAATGGAGAAGGACAATGAAGGAGGACAATGGTGAAGAACAGTGGAGGGAGACAATCAAGAAAGAACAAAGTTTGCCTAGAAAACATCATCCTCTTGTAGTGTGTAAGTGGTTGGTAGGTTGCCACAAGAGGTTAGCTCAACATTTCCTCTGCCTCCAGGGCTCTTGGCATTTTGCTGTTCTAGGACTCCTGTGCTGTGATAATGGGAACCTTGTGTGTAATGACTTAATGAGATAATTGGGTAATTGTGGTTAAGTGATCTTGTTTGTGAAATAGAATGGGTAAATGGAGCTAATTTAGAGCACCCGCCATCTTCTCATTTTCCTCAGGGGGTTTACGAGGGTGGCATCTCTGGCGGTGTGACTCAGTAACCCTCTCATTGCCTCCGAGGCCAGAATGGGCCTTATTCTGTATACTGTTCCGCAGGTCTTCCTGGAGGGTCCTGGGGGAGAGTCATGCTTTGTGATCTTTGTTTAATGAAAGCTTTTAGAATCACTCTATGGCAGAGCTGGTGAAAATGTCTTTGCAGGTGGCATGCAAATAGAGAAGCACAGAGACCCAGTGACGATGTCACTTTATCTAGTATAAGGTGTGTAATGTAAATGGAAAGTTTTTTTTTTTTATAATTTCATTAGCATGCTGATGAGGCTGGGAAAGAGGAACCAGGGAAGGCAAAATAAAAGCATATTAAACTTCAGCTTTAAACTGAAAGGTAAATGGGATTTAATCATTAAACTTTACCCCCCTTCATGACAAGCCCATTTTTTGCGATACAGCACTGCGTTACTTTAACTGACAATCGCGCGGTCGTGCAACACTATACCCAAATAAAATGTATGTCCTTTTTTCCCACAAATAGAGCTTTCTTTTGGTGGTATTTGATCACCTCCGTGGTTTTTTTTGTTTTGTTTTTTTTTACTATTAACAATTTTGAAAAAAAAAAACAATATTTTTTTACTTTATGCTATAAAACATATCCAATAAAAAAAATGTAAAAAAATCTAATTTCTTCATCAGTTTAGGCCAATGTGTATTCTGCTACATATTTTTGTTAAAAAAAAATCCCAATAAGCGTATATTGATTGGTTTGTGCAAAAGTTATAGCGTCTACAAACTATGGGATATTTTTTTTTATTTATTTATTATTTGCTAGTAATGGCGGCGATCAGCGACTTATCACGCGACTGCGATATTGCGGTGGACAAATCGGACACCTGACACTTTTGACACTTTTTGGGAACCAGTGACACTAATACAGTGATCAGTGCTAAAAATATTCACTGTCACTGTACCAACGACGCTGGCAGGGAAGGGGTTAACATCAGGGGCGATCAAAGGGTTAAATGTATTCCTAGGTTGTGTTTACTCACTGTGGGGGAGGTGCTTTGACTAGGGAAAGGCAAAGGTCCTTATTCCTGCTCAGCGGAAACACAGGATCAGTGCCTTCCCTTCTGTCAGAACGACAATCTTCGTTGTTTACATAGGCAGATCGCCCTTCTTCCTGTGCCCGGTGTAATTGGCGGGTGCCAGCGGACATCAAGTTTGCGGTGTGTAATTTGCATGCTGATGAGGTGGGGAACGAGGAACCAGGGAAGGCAAAATATAAGCAGATTAATAAACATGTGCACTGACAAAAAAATTTTTGCTTTCGTTTTCATTTCATTCTAAAATTCTCATTTCTAAAATTCGTAATATTCGAAAATTCAGAAATGTGAAAATCTGAAAAAACAAAAGAAAATCAGTAAAATTCTAAATAATAACAAACTAATAATAACTAACTATTAAATTATAGGTATTGGAATTTCCTTTCAAATTTGGCTGTTTGTGAGCATAACGAATACGAATTTATCTGAAGTTACGAATTATCTGAAGTAACAAATGCTGCATCTAAACAAATAGAATGGAACAAATTTATAATAAATAATAATAATAAAAAGGTTTTTTATTATTATTGTTATTTATTATTATTAGATTGTTACGTTCCATTTGTTTAAAGCATTTGTTATTTCAGATAATTCGTAACTTCGAATAAATTTGTATTCGTTACATTCACTAACAGCCAAATTTGAAAGGAAATTCCAATACCTATAATTTAATAGTTATTTTAATTAGTTTTTTCAGATTTTCGAGTTTTCCAATTTTCGGATTTTCATTCTTTTGAATTTTCAGATTTTCATTCTTATTTTCGGATTTTTAAATTTCCAAATTTCCAAATTTTCAAAATTCCTCATTTAGAATTTAGGAATTAGCGAAATTTCGAATTTCCGAACTTCAGAATTTCCTAACTTGCGAATTTCCGGACTTGCGAATTTCCGGACTTGCGAATTTCCGGACTTCCGAATTTCCGAAATTTCGAATTTTCCAATTTCCGAAATTTTGAATTTCTGAATACTGAATTTCTGAAGTTTCCAAATTCCGAATTTCCAAAATTTAGAATTTACAGAAATTCGGAAATTTCGGAAATTTAAAAATTCGGAAATTCGGGAATTAACTAATTTGTCAAAATTCATGAAAAAATGAATTCGGAACTAAATGAATTGCACATGTTTACAGATTAAACTTTAAGCTTTAAACTGAAAGGTTAATGGGCTTTAAAGTGTATAGCCCAAACTTATTTTTTTGTTTAGTTTGGGATAAAGTTGGGAAGGGTAAAACCCCTATCATGTTTTCTGCCCTTTGTGACCCACTTAGGGGAATTTCCCTTCACTTCCTACCCCAGAGATGCAATAGGAAGTGAGAGGAAACTTCTTCAAAGTGAGGGGAATACCCCTTTTAGACAGGTTTTCCTATTGGAAGTTTTCCCCTAAATTGCTGTTCTAAATATTAGCACTTGCAGTTAGCTAGTCTGCCACTAGTTGGCTCTGTCACAAAATAGTATAGTATAGGGAATTATGTAATTGGGTGTTAGGTCTCCTTTTTAAACAAAGCCTTCTTGTAGTGATGTAATAGGTGGAGTTAGTGCCCATAAAAGTGCCAGGAAGGAAGGAGCCCTAGAGAGACTGGGCATGAGAGCCAAACAGCTCACATCCATGTGAATGTAGTTTGCTACTGCAAGGGTCTTTCATGGGGCTGAAACCCCGGGGTGAGACAGTTCAATACCACAGAACCCTGGTTGTGAATGGCTGCTCTGTTTAAAATCTCTTTCCAATCTTCCAGCACTCTTCATCTGCCCTTTACTCCTCGGAAACCTACAGATCTCAGATGAACATGTCCTACCAAAGGGGCTTTAAAGTTTCCTCCTCCTAAATCAAAGATAAAATGTCATTTGAACCGGCGCTGAGTCGGATGAAGAGCCTTTTCTATAAGCTGACACCTGTTTTGTCTCTCTTCCAGGGTCAGGAGATGGCGGTATGGATTATCATTACCTGTCTAAATGCATGTCAAGAGGATAAACCGCATTCAGAGGTGAATTGAAGACGCAATTAAAGCCATTTAACTCAAGAATGGATTTTTTTACATAATTACCTCTGGAGAACGTCTTGGTGATTAGCACTTTCTATTAGATAAGACTTACATAAGCCCCTTGAGTCACTTCCATGCCTCATGACTGATTATCGTAAAGCCTCTCCTCTTCCTTTACAGCAACAAATGGGTGAAGGTACATATAGATGTGAGATGGGGGGAAGATGATGTGACCCGGAAACAATTGTTATTTAGAACCACCAATGCATCAGGCTGACACTAACCAAGGATCCATTTCTATACAAAACTAATCACCCTACGCTACCCTACCATTCACCCTATGGTACCCTACCATTCACCCTATGGTACCCTACCATTCACCCTATGCTACCCTACCATTCACCCTACGCTATCCTACCAGTCACCCTACACTACCCTACTATTCACCCTACGCTACCCTACTATTCACCCTACGCTACCCTACTATTCACCCTACGCTACCCTACCATTCACCCTATGCTTTCCTACCATTTACCCTATCATTCACCCTACGCTATCCTACCATTCACCCTACTCTACCCTACCATTCATCCTACGTTATCCTCCCAGTCACCCTACGCTATCCTACCAGTCACCCTACACTACCCTACTATTCACCCTACGCTACCCTACCATTCACCCTACGCTATCCTACCATTCACCCTACACTACCCTACTATTCACCCTATGCTAACCTACCATTTACCCTACGCTACCCTACCATTCACTCTACGATATCCTATCATTCACCCTACGCTATCCTACCAGTCACCCTACACTACCCTACCATTCAATCTACGCTATCCTACCATCCACCCTATGCTACCCTGCTATTCACCCTATGCTACCCTACTATTCACCCTACGCTACCGTGCCATTCACCCTACGCTACTCTACTATTCCCCCTACACTTACCTACCATTCACCCTATGCTATCCTACCAGTCACCCTACGCTACCCTACTATTTACCCTACGCTACCCTACTATTCACCCTATGCTACCGTACCATTAACCCTACGCTACCCTACCATTCACCCTATACTATCCTACCAGTCACCCTACGCCACCCTACTATTCACTCTACGCTACCCTACCATTCAGCCTATGCTATCCTACCAGTCACCCTATGCTACCCTGCTATTCACCCTATGCTACCCTACTATTCACCATACGCTACCCTACTATTCACCCTACGCTACCCTACCATTCACCCTACGCTATCCTACCAGTCACTCTACGCTAATCTACCAGTCACCCTATGCTACCCCACTATTCACCCTACGCTACCCTACTATTCACCCTACGCTACCCTACCATTCACCCTACGCTATCCTACCATTCACCCTACGCTACTCTACCAGTCACCCTACGTTACCCTACTATTCACCCTACGCTACTGTACCATTCACTCTATGCTACCCTACTAGTCACCCTACGCTACCCTACCATTTACCCTATGCTTCCCTACCAGTCACCCTAGGCTACCCTACCATTCACCCTACGCTTACCTACCAGTCATCCTACGCTACCCTACCATTCACCCTACGTTACCCAACTATTTACCCTACGCTGCCCTACCAATCACCCTATGCTACCCTACCAGTCACCGTATGCTACCCTACTAGTCACCCTACGCTACCCTACTAAACTAAACTAAAAAAGACCGAACATTTAAAAAAAAAAATGCATTTTTATAAAATTTTGCAAATAAATAATTGCTCTTCATAAGTTTAGGCCAAAATGTATTCTGCTACATTTCGTTGGTGAAAATAACCCAAATCAGTGTATATTATTTAGTCTGTAGGAAAGTTATAGAGCCCACAAACTATGGTATATATCTGAAAATCGAACAATCCTGATGTTTGACGTCTCATTTCTTGAGGCCCAAAAATGCCAGGACAGTACAGATATCCCCCAAATGACCTGTTTTTGGAAATTAGACCGTCCAAGGTATATAGTAAGAGGCATGGCTACTTTTTTGAAGTTGTAATTTTTTGTCATAATTTTTTGGAAAATGAAAAAAAGAATTCTCAATTATATATATATATATATATATATATATATATATATATATAGTCAGGTCCATAAATATTGGGACATCGACACAATTCTAATGTTTTTGGCTCTATACATCACCACAATGGATTTGAAATGAAACAAACAAGATGTGCTTTAACTGCAGACTTTCAGCTTTAATATGAGGGTATTTACATTCAAATCAGGCGAACGGTGTAGGGATTACAACAGTTTGTATATGTGCCTCCCACTTTTTAAGGGACTAAAAGTAATGGGACAGATTAACAATCATCCATCAAACTTTCACTTTTTAATACTTGGTTGCAAATCCTTTGCAGTCAATTACAGCCTGAAGTCTGGAACGCATAGACATCACCAGACGCTGGGTTTCATCCCTGGTAATGCTCTGCCAGGCCTCTACTGCAACTGTCCTCAGTTTCTGCTTGTTCTTGGGGCATTTTCCCTTCAGTTTTGTCTTCAGCAAATTAAATGCATGCTCAATCGGATTCAGGTCAGGTGATTGACTTGGCCATTGCATAACAATCCACTTCTTTCCCTTAAAAAACTCTTTGGTTGCTTTCGCAGTATGCTTCGGGTCATTGTCCATCTGCACTGTGAAGTGCCGTCCAATGTGTTCTGAAGCATTTTGCTGAATATGAGCCGATAATATTGCCCAAAACACTTCAGAATTCATCCTGCTGCTTTTGTCAGCAGTCACATCATCAATAAATACAAGAGAACCAGTTCCATTGGCAGCCATACATGCCCACGCCATGACACTACCACCACCATGCTTCACTGATGAGTTGGTATGCTTTGGATCAGGGTGGCATAGTGGTGTAGTAGATAGCAAGTTCACCTAGCAGTAAGAAGGGTTGCTGGTTCGAATCTCAACCATGACACTACCTGCCTGGAGTTTGCATTTTCTCCCTGTGTCGGCATGGGTTTCCTACAGGTACTCCGGTTTCCTCCCACACTTCAATAAAATGCTGGTAGGTTAATTGGATCCTGTCTAAATTGTCCCTAGTATGTATAAATGTGAGTTAGGGACCTTAGATTGTAAGCTCCTTGAGGGTAGGGACTGATGTGATTGTACAATGTGTATACATATGTAAAGCGCTGCGTAAATTGATGGCGCTATATAAGTACCTGAAATAAATAAATAAATCATGAGAAGTTCCTTTCCTTCTCCATACTCTTCTCTTCCCATCACTCTGGTACAAGTTGATCTTGGTCTCATCTGTCCATAGGATGTTGTTCCAGAACTGTAAAGGCTTTTTTCGATGTTGTTTGGCAAACTCTAATCTGGCCTTCCTGTTTTTGAGGCTCAGCAATGGTTTACATCTTGTGGTGAACCCTCTGTATTCACGCTGGTGGAGTCTTCTCTTGATTGTTGACTTTGACACACATACACCTACCTCCTGGAGAGTGTTCTTGATCTGGCCAACTGTTGTGAAGGGTGTTTTCTTCACCAGGGAAAGAATTCTTTGGTCATCCACCACAGTTGTTTTCCGTGGTCTTCGGGTCTTTTGGTGTTGCTGAGCTCACCGGTGCGTTCTTTCTTTTTAAGGATGTTCCAAACAGTTGATTTTTCCACACCTAATGTATTTGCTATCTCTCTGATGGGTTTGTTTTGTTTTTTTCAGCCTAATGACGGCTTGCTTCACTGATAGTGACAGCTCCTTGGATCTCATATTGAGAGTTGACAGCAACAGATTCCAAATGCAAATAGCACACTTGAAATTACCTCTGGACCTTTTATCTGCTCCTTGTAAATGGGATAATGAGGGAATAACACACACCTGGCCATGGAACAGCTGAGAAGCCAATTGTCCCATTACTTTTGGCCCCTTAAAAAGTGGGAGGCACATATACAAACTGTTGTAATTCCTACACCGTTCACCTGATTTGGATGTAAATACCCTCAAATTAAAGCTGAAAATCTGCAGTTAAAGCACATCTTGTTACTTTCATATCAAATCCATTGTGGTAGTGTATAGGGCCAAAAAGATTAGAATTTTGTCGATGTCCCAATATTTATGGACCTGACTGTATATATATATATATATATATATATATATATATATATATATATATATATATATATATATATATAGAGGTGATAAGGGACACTAACTGGGGATAGTACATAGAAAAAAAATTGACATTTTTTTTTTTAATTACATTTTTCCTTTTTTTTTTAACACACTGTGACCAGAGCAGTATACCATATGGTACAAGAGGTTATGAGTAAGCGCTAACCACAGCGCGAAAGGCGGAAACTTTTATGCAGCGTACACACGGTCGGACTTTTCGGCTACAAAAGTCCGACAGCCCGTCCGACAGACTTTTGGCGGACTTGCGGCGGACTTTCTAACGAACAGACTTGCCTACACACGATCACACAAAAGTCCGTCAAATTCTTACGTGATGGCGTATACCGGACTAAAATAAGGAAGTTCATAGCCAGTAGCCAATAGCTACCCTAGCGTGGGTTTTTGTCCGTCGGACTAGCATACAGACGAGCGGATTTTTCGACCGGACTCGAGTCCGTCGGAAAGATTTGAAGCATGTTTCAAATCTAAAGTCCGTCAGATTTTCGACCGAAAAAGTCCGCTGCAGGTCCGATGAAGCCCACACACGGTCGAATTGTCCGCCGGATTTGGTCCGTCGGCGTCCGTCGGACTTTTGTAGACGAAAAGTCTGACCGTGTGTATGCGGCATCACCGTACCCCACACTGTCTTTGATGTCTTTTGCATAAAGGATCAATGAAGGTTGCAGCGAATTCTGGATTTCTTTTGATTGTGTGTCTGCAGATGAGCTGTGCTAGAACCTTCACCTGGACCCTGGCTATGTGGTGGATGGATGACTGATGAACTCACCTGGAGCAGCTTTCTTCTTTGTGGTGGTCCACCTCCCTGCTCATGCTTTGCCAATGGATGGTTAAAGAGGTGTCAATAAGAGTGATCTCTAGAAGTTTCATGCAATGTGTCCCTAGTCTCGGACTGTCTCCTACAATAGGGGTCTCCAAACTATGGCCCGCAGGACACAACTGGCCCCCTGCAAGACTTTATCTGGCCAACAGCTTGGATCAGTGGTGCACAATTTGCACCACTGATGATTCAGTGTAGTAGAGCCTGCCTATGGTTCCTGTTTCTCCCTGCTCTAGAACATTCACAAAAGGACAGTCTAGACTAGCGGTTGCCAACCAGTGGTCCATGGAAAGTTTTGTTGGTCCCCAGGGGTTCTACCTCAAATGAACATTGTGGCGGATGTATACCGCCCAATATTGTTTCCAGTGTTGTTCTCAATGCGCGCTGACAGTCAATGCTGTCAGCACACATTGATACCCGTTGCCTCCTCTGTAGTTCCGGCTGAGAGGGAGGCGCTGGGAGTGGTGCAGAGATTGGGAGGTGAAGAAAGAGGGGACTTCCAATGGCAGCGCTGATTCAATATATGAAAGATGGGGGTGAACTAATGTGCAAAACCAAAACTCACTATGAATGGTAAAAATAAATAAAATATAAAGGATGTGAGAAGCCGCCAACATAAACGAGTGTTCCCACACAGAAAAAGTATTATAAATGAGAAGGTATGTGGCGCTAACTAAGATTGAATAAACAAAATAAAAATAAATATATATACAACACACTGTCAGCAACTGACAGTGTTGCGCCACTGCACACGTGACTTCATCAAAGGGTGATCCTTTGATGAAGTCACGCGTGCAGTGACGCAACGCGTCAGGGAGGAGCCAAGTGTCGTCACTTCCGGTCGCGGCCGAGACTGGAAGTACTCTTATTGTAGTCAGATTGCTGGAATTTTAAATGTAGGTTACTACGTTTGTTTATTAATACATTTTTACGAAATACTGCACGATGGAGCCGTCCCTCTTTATTTCATGCCCTCACCACATCTGATGAGCCTGAAGCCATTTTCCAAAAATACGGCTATTGCTGTGGCGATCGCTGGAGGTCGATTGATTGTGGGGATCCTGCTTCTACTCCATATTAAAGCCCGATTTGACCCGTAGGGGTCTTACTTTGAGGTGAGAGGCTTGGGGAAACGAGTGGCGCACTTCGGATGGTGATAGCTATTGGATGAAGTGGACACCGATCGATTATATTGCACAGGCACTTTTTATATGAACTGTTATATGGAGATTTGCTCCCTTCTCATTGGAGTTTGGACATTGCACCTTATTATGTCACATGCACTTTATGAGATAATTGGATATTATTAGAGTTGTTTATCACATCTGTGTTACCCATTTGCACTCTATGAATTTTATTGACTTTATATTGCTAAGCACTTATGCTTTATTGAAGATTTGTCACACCTAGTGGTCATACACTTGTTGCTGACAGTTAGTGTGTTGTATATATATTTATTTTTATTTTGTTTATTCAATCTTAGTTAGCATCACATACCTTCTAATTTATAGTGCTGATTCAATGATGTGTCTGTATAAGGCAGCAGTGTGATGCAGAGTGCAAGGGGTGGGGGAGGGGGGCAGAGAGCCTGATGCATTGTTAGTATAAAGCAGCAGTGTGATCCAGAGGGAGAGGGCAAAAACCTTGAGCACTGTGTGTATAAGGCAGCAGTGTGATCCAGGGGGTGGGGGGGGGGCAGAGAGACTGAACATTGTGAGTATAAGGCAGCAATGTGATCTGTAGGGGGGGCAGAGAGCCGGAGCACTGTGTGTATAAGGCAGCAGTGTGATCCAGGGGGGCAGAGAGCCAGAGCATTGTGTGTATAAGGCAGCAGTGTGATCCAGGGGGAGGGGGCAAAGAGCTGTAGCACTGTGTGTATAAGGCAGCAGTGTGATCTGGGGGGGGGGGGGGTGGCAGAGAGCTGGAACATTGTTTGTATAAGGCAGCAGTGTGATCTAGGGGGGGGGAGGCAGAGAGCCAGAGCATTGTGTGTATAAGGCAGCAGTGTGATCCAGGGGGAGGGGGGCAGAGAGCCAAAGCATTGTGTGTATAAAGCAGCAGTGTGCTCCATAAGGAGGGGGGCAGAGAGCTGGAGCATTGTGTGTATAAGGCAGCAGTGTGATCCAGAGGGAGGGGGGCAGATAGCTGGAGCATTGTGTGTATAAGGCAGCAGTGTGATCCAGGGGGAGGGGGCAGCGAATTGGAGTATTGTGTGTATAAGGCAGCAG
Organism: Lithobates septentrionalis; assembly: GCA_037952835.1. NCBI lineage: Eukaryota > Metazoa > Chordata > Amphibia > Anura > Ranidae > Lithobates > Lithobates septentrionalis. Next base: position 176,523 of record JBBDGP010003402.1, read on the forward strand.
TGTGATCAAGGGGGAGGGGGCAGAGAGTCAGAGCATTGTTAGTATAAAGCAGCAGTGTGATCCAGAGGGAGAGGGCAGAGACCTTGAGCACTGTGTGTATAAGGCAGCAGTGTGATCCAGGGGACGGGGGGGCAGAGAGACGGAACATTGTGTGTATAAGGCAGCAATGTGATCTGTAGGGGGGGCAGAGAGCCAGAGCACTGTGTGTATAAGGCAGCAGTGTGATCGGGGGGGAGGGCAGAGGGCAAGAGCATTGTGTGTATAAGGCAGCAGTGTGATGCAGGGGGAGGGGGGCAAAGAGCTGTAGCACTGTGTGTATAAGGCAGCAGTGTAATCTGGGGGGGTGGCAGAGAGCTGGAACATTGTGTGTATAAGGCAGCAGTGTGATCTAGGAGGAGGGAGGCAGAGAGCCAGAGCATTGTGTGTATAATGCAGCAATGTGATCCATGGGGAGGGGGGCAGAGAGCCGAAGCATTGTATGTATAAGGCAGCAGTGTGCTCCAGAAGGAGGGGGGAAGAGAGCTGGAGCATTGTGTGTATAAGGCAGCAGTGTGATCCAGGGGGAGGGGGGCAGAGAGCCAGAGAATTGTGTGTATAAGGCAGCAGTGTGATCGAGGAGGAGGGGGCAGCCAGTTGGAGCATTGTATGTATAAGGTAGCAGTGTGATCCAAAGTGAGGGGGGCAGAGAGCCAGAGAATTGTGTGAATAAGGCATGTAAAATTCACGTTAGAGGTCCGCGGAATTCCAAATTGTGAGTTTAGTGGTCTGTGAGGTCCGAAAGGTTGGCGACCACTGCAATAGACCTGCTCTGCCTCCATGCTCGTGGTCCGCTGATGTAAGGGGTATTCTGATGGGATGTAAGGGGGGGGGGGGGGGATTCTGATGTGAACTCTGATGTAATAAAAACTCTAATGGGCACTCTTACTAAATTTTGTTCTCAATCATATCATGCTCATTACGAAAAAAAAAAAAACACAACAAAAAAAAAGTTTAATGTAACATTAATTTAAATTGTATTCACTATTTTATAAGGCAATTAAAAAATATATATATTAATATTTTAAATATACAACGTGGTCATTATGTTGAAAAATTTGGAGATCCTTGTCCTCCAGCATGACTTCATCCACTCCTGTAGAACAATCTCTATTTCCTCTACTAAGTTGTCTACAGGACTCTACTGTAGCGTCATGTACAATGAATATTATATGCGGCCCCTCGGAGACATCGTTTGAGGACCCCCCCCCCTATACATTGTAAGTTGACAGCCAGTCCTGTAGGCAGTAGATTGTCGCACCTGCTCAGCAGGAATCGTCTTTTGAAGACGTATTTACGTTTTGCAATAATGAAACTCTCCGGTGGGCCGTGACCTGGCGGTGTGTGATGCGCGCAGCGAGTAGTTATCGCACACTGAGCCTCATATTTGTTTTTTTGGCAGCTCGCTTATATATACAATACGGCCACCACCTGCCGCTTCTCTTTGAAGTGGAATAAGATGTTTGTGGCGTGTGATTGATGATGTGCCCCGGTCGCCCCGTTCCATGGCAATGGCCGCAGAATAACTCGCCCCGCTCAGTAGAAGATCACCGTCCAGAGATGGGATAATCTACTGTACAAACACGATGATGTGTTTATATCAATATTTTATTTCCTTTCATAAGATGAGCCTGAAAACACAGAAACTGCTCATTTGCTTCATCCGTTGAGTCGTGACCGAGAGCAAAAATGTCTTTTATGTTTTAACCAAACAGGCTGCAAAGTATCATTAGCACCTAAACTGACCGCATTATATCACACCAAAAGAAAGCAATAATTATTTTGGTAAAAAAAATGGATACATAAATAAATGAGCAAATAAATGAATAAATAAATACAAAAAATGTACAGTAAGTAAAATAAAATAAATGAAAATAAATGAATAAATACATAAATAATGAAGACATAAAATGAATAAAGTAAAAATGAATTAATTTGTTATTTAAATACACACAATAAATAAATAAATATAAATGAGTAAATATATATACATAAAATATATACTTCAAATAAAAAAAAAAAATACTTAATGAATTATTTAAACACATACATTAAAAATAAATAAATGCATGAATACATAAATAAAATAAATGTGCAATAAATAAACAAATAAAATAAATATGAATGAATATATATATATATATATATATATATATATATATATATATATATATATATATATATATATATATATATATATAACAAATACATAGCATAAATTAAATTTAAAAAAAATAATGTATACATTAAATAAATATATACAAATAAATTAAATTAATTAATTAAAAACGAATTAATTAAATACAGACATGAAATAAATTAAAACAATGAATAAAATAAGCATATGTATAAATATATAAAAAAAAAATAATGGTAACAATTAAAGGGGTTGTAAACCCTCGTGTTTTTTCACCTTAATGCATCGAAAAACTTCTCTCACCTGGGCCGGTTCGCTCCTACGCCGGAGATGCGCTCGCACTCTCTGGCCGGTGTCTCGGCTCTTGATTGGATAGATTGATAGCAGCCCAGCCGTTGGCTCCCGCTGCTGTCAATCTGCTGCTGTCAATCAAATCCAATGATGCGGGCGCCGGGGGCGAGTCCGGCTTTCTGTGTCTATGGATGCAAAAGCTGGACTCGGGAGCGCGCCCGCACGGTTACCCCCTCGGGAAAGCGCTTTTCCTAGGTGGTTTCCCGATGCGGGGAGGAGCCGCGAGCGCCACTGTGGGACCCCAGAAGATGAGGATTAGGGCCACTCTGTGCAAAACAAACTGCACAGTGGAGGTAAAATGTATGACATGTTTGTTATTTAAAAAAAAAACACGAGGGATTAGTAACCCTTTAGTAACAAATCAGGTTGTAGTTGTTCAGGAAGAGGAGAGAAACCAGTTGGGGTCAACAGCCTACTTACTGTCCAACCAATCTCGTCGAAGCACGTTAGGGTAATAATTTCAAAAGTCATTTTTAACCATTTTATTACTGCAGCTTTTATTAAAATTACGCCATGAATGTCCCTGCTTGGGCACTTACTATAATAGAATGACAACGCTCTGTTCCTGCCTCCCTGTTATGTTCCTGCAATGTCATCCTGCCACATGGGCTTTCAATGGAGGCTAGGCTACAAGTGGCCATTTTAACACACGTGGTGCAGGGATTGTCCATACCTCCCAACATTTTGAGATGGGAATGAGGGACCCCTACTAACAAACGTATGTAGGGATAGGACACGCCCCCTGCCACACCCCCTTAAAGGAGAATTAACCAAAAAAAAAAGGTTAAATAAATCCACAAGGACTTTTGTTTTACCACTACAATTCATTTATATTGGCTTTTAAAATGTACAAATGCAGCAATTTAGAAATAGGATGAAAGGTTTAGCGCTGGGAAACACTTTTTGAAAGATAAAAAGTGCATTTTATATACAACTATATAGATCAGACCAAAATGAGGGACAAATGAGGAGGAATGAGGGACAGAGGGACATTGCTCCAAATCAGGGACAGTCCCCCAAAATCAGGGACAGTTGGGAGCTATGATTGTCCACCGTTGTCGCCATCAGGAAATCCACCATGAGAAATGCCATGCAGCCATCGCTGGAGTGCTTGTAGGCAGCATGTGGCTGCAAGGAGGCTGCAGGGAATCAGCAGCACTGAGATGGTACAAGGAGAAGGAAAAGTGAAAACAAGTAACTGTCAATCACTGCAGTATTGAAACTACCATCATTTTATCCTACTTAATCTGACACTTTTGGAGTGTTCCTGGACCAGAAGTATTTGATCCTGCTGGATTTTCAGGTGGCAAGTTCCCATTATGTGGGGTTCCCACTAGGGTTGCACCGATACTAATATCGATACCAAGTATTTGCAAAATGCACCGATACTTGAAACCGATACGTTCAGACTCGCCTCTTTGAGCTGTCAGTGGGTCTCCCCTGTGTTAAAGAAGTCCGGTAATTGGAGCTGTCGAAAAAAAAAAAATCAGCCCACAATGTTTATTACCAACATTGCTCAGCCCTGAAACTCTAAAATAAAAAGAAACATTGTTTCTTTTTGTATATTTCTGTTTCTTTATCTGTAGATCAAAGGGATGAACAAATGTTCCTCTGCTTAACCCCTTAATAATCCTTAATTTACTCTAATCAGCCTTAATTAACTCCCTATTCTCCTCCATTTAATTATTATTTTCCTGTTTTTTTTCTTTTGTTCATGTCAAATTTCTAAACGGTAAACAATTAAAACTTTTTTCTTTGCTTGCTTTGTTAGTGAATATTTTTACACATATATATTAACATATATTTACACATTTCACATTGAAAAAGCGCAAAAAAAAAAAAAAATGTATTTCATTTGTAAATAACTTTTCAATGTTTTGTACCATTGCTGACAGCTGAAGTTAAAACAAAACAGTTGCGGTAGGTATCGGTAATTGGTATCGGCGAGTAATAATAAAAAAAAAGTATCGGTACTCGTACTCGTTGTAAAAAAAAATGGTATTGGTGCATCCCTAGTTCCCACCATCCCTGTACCGAGTTCCCAAGTCTGTATACCTGCTGTGCCCATTATGAGGGGTTCCCACCATCCCTGTACCGAGTTCCCGGGTCTGTATACCTGCTGTGCCCATTATGAGGGGTTCCCACCATCCCCGTCCCGAGTTCCGAGGTCTGTATACCTGCTGTGCCCATTATGAGGGGTTCCCACCATCCCTGTACCGAGTTCCCAAGTCTGTATACCTGCTGTGCTCATTATGAGGGGTTCCCACCATCCCTGTACCGAGTTCCTGGGTCTGTATACCTGCTGTGCTCATTATCAGGGGTTCCCACCATCCCTGTACCGAGTTCCCAGGTCTGTATACCTGCTGTGCCCATTATGAGGGGTTCCCACCATCCCCGTCCCGAGTTCCGAGGTCTGTATACCTGCTGTGCCCATTATGAGGGGTTCCCACCATCCCTGTACTGAGTTCCCAGGTCTGTATACCTGCTGTGCCCATTATGAGGGGTTAATTTTGTTTATTGAAAAATCTTACAAACAACAACTTATATACAATAAAACCATAATAAATAAATAAAACATATTTACAAAATAATTGAATTTGATAATACAAAACAAAAACATTATAAATGGTACAAACCAAATTGCGCACTACATAATCCCTATGGGAGAGCCAGACTAAGGAACATCACCGTCACCATGCATGTAGCCTTTTATCAAAAATATATTTCATCTTGAAAATCTAGGGGAGTGAATCAAGAATACAAAGAAAAGCCGCACACCCCGAGATCAACAGGCAGCAGCTACAGAGTCTTGATATTCCTCCACGCCCTTATCCAGGCCTCCTGCTGCCACCTGCCTTTCTCAAGACCCCGAATCTTCCCAACCTCACCCAGAATGTCCTGCACCACTACTTCGACAGGGAGGATTTTACCCCGTAAGGATACCTGACACCGTGCACTCCACGTGAAATAACGGACTACCAGACTAACTAAAAAAAGTGTTTCCAAATCATAATCCCGACGAGTCTGGAATGCCCCATACACCCACTCTGCATAACTCATATGGGGGAGGAAGGGTATACTCAGAGCCCTCCCAACCCTCTTGTACACCTCTATATTAAAAGGGCATTGAAGTAGAAAGTGATCCATGGACTCCACCACTCCTCCACACTCCACTCTCGGGCAGCCCCGATCACTCATGGAAAGAAACTTCAAGTTGCCCTTCACATATAGTTTTCCATGAAAGGCAAGCCAAGCCTGATCCCTAAACTTCATTGGGATTCTCTCCAAATTAATCAATCGCAAACCCACCCCCAAAACCAGGCTTGGGCAATCCCTCAAGGCCAGTGGCTCGCAAAAAGCAGAGCTCATGATCCGCTTCTCAAGAAGTTTCCTTGGAAGAGATTTGACTTCTCCTGCTGTTACTTGCCACTGCCGAAGCATTTTCAAACACGGGGCAACATAAGCCGGGAGCTGTTCATGCTTGACCCTCAGGCTTTTCACTGGCCCACCATTTTCCCAGTCTTGCAGAAAGGGCCTAAACCAGGACTGGAAAATACCAACCCACCCAGGAGGTCTCTCTGCCAACATGTTACCAAGATTGTACTTCAGAAACATCAGAGAGAAAAAGACTACAGGGTTGACCATCCCTAGACCACCCTCCCGCCTAGGAAGGTAAGTCACATTCCTTTTGACAAGGTTTATTCTGTTCCCCCATAACAGCTGGAAGAAACAACTATAGATCCTGGTATAGAGAGAAACTGGCAAAACGCAAACAAAACTGACATACAGAAAAATCGGAATCAGGTAAGTCTTGATCAGATCAACCTTTTCCCTCAAGGAAAGCTGCCAACCTTTCCAGCTTGCCACCTTGGCATCGGCATTCTCCAGCCTGTTCACCCAATTTGCATGACCATAGTCACCTGGGCCGAATTCAATGCCTAGAACTCAAATTTTTTGTTGGGGCTCCGGGAAGTCATCCGGGAGAACAAAGCTCTCCCCTTCCACACCCATCCAGAAAGCTTCACACTTGTCCTGGTTGACCTTTGAACCTGATGCCTCTGCATACTGCCCTATCACTGAGACCACCTCCTGCGCCTCCGCAGTCCCAGAGATAAAAACAGAAACATCATCAGCATAGGCCACAACCTTCAAAGGAGGCTCACCAGCGATGCCCAAAGGTACCCCACACAATGGTCCACTCTCTAGCCTTCTAATGAAGGGGTCGATTGCAAACACATATAGCAGAGGACTCAATGGACACCCCTGACGCACACCCGAGCCGACCGCAAAGGGCTGCCCGACCCAACCATTAACCAGAGGAAAGCTTTCAGCCCCTTTGTACAAAATCTTGAGCCAATCAATGAAACCCCCCTCCAGGCCATATTTGTCAAGAAGGAGCCACAAGTACTCATGATTAACCCGATCAAAGGCCTTAGCCTGATCCAATGTCAGCAAATATTTACCCCAACCAGCAGCCCTACAACGCTCCAAGGCCTCCCGGACAGCTAACACTGCTGAGAAAGTGCTTCTACCTTGGACCGAACAGTGCTGGTGGCGGGATAACAAACTGCCTGCAACTGGTGATAATCGCCAGAAGAAAATCTTTGCCAGTATCTTTCTATCGACATTAAGAAGGCTAATGGGGCGCCAATTCCCAATCATGGAAGGATCTTTACCCTTTGACAGAAGGATCACTGCAGATTGCCTCATGGAGGGAGGGAGAGAACCCTCATTCAAACAGCCATTAAAAACCTAGGTAGGGAGCCAGGATCGTTTTAAAACATTTATAGAACTCGGCTGTCAAACCATCTGGCCCTGGAGTTTTCTTGATGGCTAGTTTATCAATAGCCTGAATTACCTCATCTGCAGTGATTTCATCTGTCAAATTCATCAAAGGAACATTACTTTCCAGTCCTGGTGTAGAGTCCAAAAAACCCAACATCCTTGTCCGATCAAGGTTCCTTCCTCCCAGGAGATCGGCATAGTATGACCTGACAACCTCCAGGATCCCTGACCTAGACTTCGTCAGAGAGCCCGTACTGTCCCTCAGGCCATTGACCGTCTTAACTGCTACGCTCTGTTTACAGTTCTGGTAAGGGTCAGGCGAATGGTATTTCCCGTAATCCCTCTCCTGAACCAAAGAGGCGTGCCGGTCATATTGATGTCTCCTAAGGAGGAGCTTCACCTCAGAGATCGCCCTAGAATCTCCTCCATTCGAAACAAGGCGGTCAAGTTTCCTCCGCAAACGCTGGTAGGTGATATACTTATCTTGCTGCTTCTTTCTTCCTATGGCCTTGAAAAGCCCAACAGTCCGCTGTTTAACAAGCTCCCACCATTCTGACTTGCTGTTGCAAAAGTCTAGGATCGTTACCTGTGCTTGAAAAAAATCCTCAAAGGATTGTCTTACTCTCTCGTCTTCCAGGAGGGCCGAATTCAATCTCCAGATACCCCTCCCCCTAGGTGGCATATCTGGGGCATTCAGAGTCACAGATAGAATACAGTGATCAGAAAACTCCACTGCCCGACACACAGGTGCTGAAAAAGTAGAGTCTCCCTTTAAAAAAAACCTATCTATCCTACTCTGACTACTACCTCGCTGAAAAGTGAACCCCGTGCTGTCTGGGCAGCGCTTAATGTGCGCATCTACCAGACCTGCTTCCCTAACTATCGCATTAAGAAAAAGGGTGTCATAGCCCAGCTTATCTCTGAAACCTCTCCTGTCTTTAGACCTAGTAATGGTGTTGAAATCACCTCCAAAGATAACCTGCTGGGCGGTAAAAAGAAAAGGCTTAATCTTTGTAAAGAGGCATTTCCTGTCCCACTTCGTCTGGGGACCATAGATGTTAATCAGGCGCAAGTCCTGCCCCTTCACAGAGACGTCTAAGACCATGCATCTCCCTATCTCTACCTCAATTACCCGCCGGCACGTTACCATACCAGAAAAAAGGACTGCAACTCCGCTGTAAGGCTCGGCCGCAAGAGACCAAAATGAGGGACCACGTCTCCACTCCTTCTTTGCCAGATGTATATCGGCCAGACTACTCAGATGGGTCTCTTGTAAAAACAAAATGTCAGCATCAAACTCGCTGAGCAAAAATAAAGCCATATGACGAGCACTTACTGATCTTAAGCTGGCAACATTAATGGTTGCCACTTTTAACGGAGTGGGAACTGCCATTAGGGTAGTTGAGGCAGCCGTTTCTTAGCCTGACTACTCCCTCTTCCTGGAGAACCAGCGCGCTTTGTTGCACCCTGGCACTCATCCTCCATAGAGGATGCAGAACTGAATGAGTCCCATTCATCCTCATCATCATCATCATCATCAGACAGGACCTTAAACTTATTTTCTAAAGGCAAAAATTTAGGATTTAAGGTAACTGAACCCCCTTTTTTCCTTCTTTTGCCCCTCCTCCTCCTATCCTCCAACCACTCCATATCATCCTTAGACAAACCAGACTCAACAGCCTCCCCACCCCTATCCTCCCCTTCACCCCCCACCCCCCCACTCCCCCTTCCCTTATCTACCACCAGGCCAGCCTCTCCACCATCCACCCCACGATCCTCAATAGAAACCCTGCAGCGTCGGGGGAGGGGGGTTGGCACCACACCTGACGCACCTGCCTCAGCACCTCTTGCTGCCTCTGCAATTTTAGAAGACACAGACACAGAAGGATTGGACACATTTTTGGCAACCGATACCTTACCTACAGAAGACATGGGCACACTAGGTAAACGCACAGACTGGGGAGACACAGACACATTAGGTATTGGCACAGACTGGGGCACCACAGATTGGGGAGACACATTAGGTATTGACACAGACTCAGATGGACTCACAGGCACCCCAGCTGCTGAGCTCCGAGCATCCTCCATGTCCATGCGGAAGAACTCTCTCATGAGCTCAGGATTGTTGTGCATTGCCTCAGGACACTGACTGTAAGGATGTCCCACCGCATTGCACAGATTGCACCTGATGACATTACAGTCTTTTGCCAAATGTCCTATACCCTGACACAGAGAGCACTTCATCGCTGGACAGGAGGATGCAAGATGTCCTTTATCTCCACACTTATTGCAGAGCTTTGGCTGGCCTGGATAGAAGATGGTCAGCCTGTCCCTCCCCAGGAAAGCTGAGGATGGCAGATGCTGGACAACATTGTCAACAACTTTTAATTTTAGCTGCACAGACCATCCCCCCGTCCATATTCCCCGATCGTCCACAATCTTTTTTAGGGGGCTCAGGACATCTCCATACCTCCTCAACCATACAGATAAATCCCCTTGTGGTATGGATTCATTGCGGACCAAAATTGTGACCATTTTAATGAGGGGCTGGCGTGATATAAGCTTTGGGATGAGCCCTTTCCAGTCCGGCAGGCCCCTACACACGTGCTCATACTTCTCCCAAAATATGTCCAAAGACTCCGGACGGATAAAGGACAAATCATATTCATAGGAACCTGCTGGACTGATCAGGGCGAAGATATCTGTGGGCGTAAACCCCATCTGCAGAATCTTATCCACCACTGCCCTCCTATGTGGGGGGATTCCACCGCCTTCCCATTTTAATTGCACAACATTCCTCCTTTTAAACATGGAGGAAGATAAAACATTTTCATGCTCCCTCCCTGCTTGCTGCCCCTTCCCAGATCTTGTAGCAGCAACACCAGCATAAGTTTTTCTTACACCAGCAGCATTTGCAGTCCTGTCCTTAGACACAATCAAACCTGCTGGCAGAGAGTCTGAATCAGCTGGGATAGCAGTCTTTTGATTAGAGGCAGCACCCTCCCCCTCCCCCGAGCACATGGTCTCTTTTCTGGGATCAATCACAGTCATGGCTGCTGCAGACTCCTGGAAACTTGTAGCATTACTGCACCCAGCATCTCCTCCACCATTCACAGGAACAGCCGCTGTGCCTGGTCCAGGCAAAGTCTCTGTATTGTCCATGGACCTCTCTGCAGACTGAAGCTGACAGTTATTAGCAGATGTTATTGCATGTTGTGTATTGTCTATGGGTCTGGGCTGACTGCCTGCAGCACTACAACCCTCAGCAAGCACATTGTCATTAAAGTTCACACCATCATCCTGCACACACACTGTACCTGCACCTTGTCTCTCCACAGGTCTTTCTTCCACAGGGCTAGGAACGGCGTCCATCTTTTCCTCACCATCCTGGGAAGTGGATTCAAGTTTATTGATGAAATCCAGCATGGCAGAACCTTCAACCTCCTGCTCAGATGTTCCACATTGCTGGGGAGTGAAGGGGACAGAGGCCTCCACCACTGAGGGCTCAGCAGATGTCTGAGGTGTTGAAGAGCTGGGCTCATCCTCCGGGCCCACTTTCTCACTCTCTGCTGTCTGTAGCTGCATCTCCTCACTGGTCTCCTCACCCTCCATGCAGGAAGCGGCTCCTCTTCTCATTTGGCTGAATCTTTCTTCATTCTTATATTTTTCTTTAAATGCTCCACTATTTTCCTTCAGAGAACTCACCAGTTCTTTCTGCTTCCGCAGAGCTTGTTCCAGGTCTTTCAGCTCAGGCCTCAGAGCCGGTCTTTTCTTGCTGAACACTTTGGCACAAATCTGCTTTTTCTTTTTAAATTCATTTTTCAAAGCCACCAACTTCTCCTCTTCCTTCTCAATCCGCTTCAGCATTTCAATAACCCTCCGTCTAAAGGCAGACAGGGACTCATCTTTCCTTGGGCCAGGCCCAGTGTCGTCCACAGGCTGAGGCCTATCCAGGGGGCCTCCACCAGGATCCTCCCCAGGATCCTGCATCACTCCTGGGGCAGAGGAGCAACTCTAGCCCCTGGTCTCTGGAAGCACAGGAGCAAAGGAACTAGCAACCTCACACCTCGCTGTCAGGGAGTGGAATGGCAGTTTCCCACCATCCCTGTGCTGAGTTCCTGGGTCTGTACACCTACTGTGCCCATTATGAGGGGTTCCCACCATCCCTGTGCTGAGTTCCTGGGTCTGTACACCTACTGTGCCCATTATGAGGGGTTCCCACCATCCCTGTGCTGAGTTCCCAGGTCTGTATACCTGCTGTGCCCATTATGAGGGGTTCCCACCATCCCTGTACTGAGTTCCCAGGTCTGTATACCTGCTGTGCCCATTATGAGGGGTTCCCACCATCCCCGTGCCGAGTTCCCAGGTCTGAATACCTGCTCTGCTCATTATGAGGGGTTCCCACCATCCCTGTACCGAGTTCCCAGGTCTGTATACCCGCTGTGCTCATTATGAGGGGTTCCCACCATCCCTGTACCGAGTTCCCAGGTCTGTATACCTGCTGTGCCCATTATGAGGGGTTCCCACCATTCCAATTTCAGTTGACATAGCCTTTACACATTATTTACACAATAATATCTGACCTAAAGAACAAAATTGCTTAATAATATTTCTTCTTGACCCCATTCGCACAGAAGAAAGGTGCATGCAGTTTTGCAGCATGAATAATTTACAAATACACCCCTTAGGGGTTCCTATTCGGTCGCAATCGCTGTATCTTCATCTTTATGACCATTTTATTATAAAGCCACCCTACACAATGCTTGCTTTCCTGTATTTTCCAGGCTGGGGGGGGGGGGGGGGGGATTGTTTTACCCTCAGATTGTCTACTGCTGAGATCCTTCAAATCAAAAGGTTTAATTTAGCGCCAGAACAGGGTGAGACAAAAAGCAATTATTTTGCCAATCTTAGTAAATAGGTCTCAAAGGTGCAGATTTGTGCTCTGTGCGTCCATTCTTCACTTCCATCTTCTCAGCGCCATGGGCGCCCCACCCCCTCCAACCGCTTGATCTGAACTGGGGAACATTAGCCGGAGTCTATAAATGGGACATTTAGTGGAGAGATTGCTGGAAGGTCGGATAATTCAGTTTCCAGCAGTAAATAACAATGTTCCAGCTGTCAGTCACTGTCCCCTGAGTATCACAGGTTAACAGAGATAAGCAGTGACAGACACCCCTGCCCTGAGATGAATCGCTCCACTTTTTATTAGTTGCAAGTCGAGTGAAGATTGTTATATCCACCCGAAGTACAATCAGCGTGACACGGCCGAGGCGCTCCGCCGACGCTCTGTAATTTCCGTGTCAGTTGGGCTGATTTGTTCTGAGGACGACATATAGGTCTTCGGCTGGGTGACTTTCAAGAAGATTCAAAATAAATAAATACAATAAAGACCGAGGGCTGTCACATCAAACACATATGGAACTGACCCGAATGAGTGGAGGAGGAAAGTCTAGTATCACCGGGTTTTTGCCGGATTTACCGTTTGTTCAGGCTGCGGAAACAAGAGTACAAGACCAGCTGGATGGGAATGGTCAGTCTGAAGACAGACCCTGGATGGGTATTGGGGAGCAGCCTTATTACCCTGCTCAGTATCCACCCCAGAGCTTGTCATCTACTGGGCGTTCTCTTCGAGGACCGGAACCCCAACAAGGCCCATCTACACTGCAAAAACTATCAAATATGAAAGGAGGTATATTTCTAGCAAAACTACAAAAAAATCTAGAACAGTGGTCTTCAAACTGTGGCCCGTAGGCCAGATGCGGCTTTTTGTTTGCCTTTATCTGGCCCTTGGGGCACTTTCCCTCCCCCCACTGGACACCAATGATGGGGCACTATTCCCCCCCACTGGACACCAATGATGAGGGACTATTCCCCCCACTGGACACCAATGATGAGGGACTATTCCCCTCACTGGACACCAATGATGAGGGACTATTCCTCCCACTGACAACAATGATGAGAGACTATTCCTCCCACTGGACACCAATGATGAGGGACTATTCCCCTCACTGGACACCAATGATGAGGGACTATTCCTCCCACTGACAACAATGATGAGGGACTATTCCTCCCACTGGACACCAATGATGAGGGACTATTCCTCCCACTGACAATGATAAGGGACTATTCCTCCCACTGACGCCAATGATGGGACACTATTTCTTTCACTGACGCCAATGATGGGGCACTATTCCTTCGACTGACACTAATGATGGGGCACTTTTTCTCCCACTGACACCAATGATGGGACACTATTCCTCCCACTGAAACCAAAGATAGGCCACTTTTCCTCCGACTGACACCAATGATGGGGCACTATTCTTCCCACTGATACCAATGATGGGGCACTATTCCTCCCACTGACACCAATGATGGGGCACTATTCCTTCCACTGACACCATTAATGGGGCACTATTCCTCTCACTGACACCAGTGATGGGGCACTATTTCTTTCAGCGATACCAATAATGCAGCACTATTTCTTTCACTGATGCCAGTGATGGGGCACTATTCCTCCTACTGACAACAACATGGGGCACTATTCCTCCCACTGACAACAACGATGAGGCACTGTTGTTCACCCCACTGACATCAATGATGGGGCACTATTCCTCCCACTGGACACCAATGATGAGGTATTATTCCTTCCACTGACACCAATGATGGGGTATTATTTCTCCCACTGACTTCCTCACACTGATACCAACGATCAAACACTATTCTTCCCACTAACTCCAAAGAGGGGACTTTATTCCTTCCACATTTGTTACTCTCGCTAGTCACAGTCCAGGCCCCCTAAAGTCTGAGGGTCAATAAGCTGGCCCTTTGTTTGGAAAGTTTGGAGCCCCCTGATCTAGAAGGTCATCAACCCAGCAAAATGAAACAACACAAAAATATCTGAAGGAAAGGGTGTTCCAGGATGGACGGACAGATATAGTGATGTTGTGGACACACTTGGACTTTGATGTAATATATCAACATTTGTTATTGTTTTGTTTGTTTGTTTTTTGACCTATAGGTCAGGAATAATATGTAACACATTTGTTGTCTTTGAAGCATAGTCCTGTAGAAGCGGTGTATCCATGAAACTCATAGACTAAACAAGTAACAAAAGTTACATTTGATATGTTGTGTTTTTAAGATTTTGACATTTTAGATATACAATCTGTGCTGTTTTATTTTATAATTTTTATGTACATTTTTTGATGCTGGTATACCCGTTGGCCATCCTGGAACACCCTGTCTTTTAGATATTTTTTGTGTTGTTCCATCTACACTGCACCTTCATTGCACATCAGCCACTTTGAAGGTGGACTGTCTTCTATGTGGTATCCAACACTATCGAGACCTTGCTTCTATTAGTCCAGCGTTTTATCACTTCTACACACTAGTCTTTAGACAGGTCTTCTTTACCACCTCATGGCCTGCTCCATAAATTGCACACCATTATTGAGTATTAAAGGTTTCAGCACTCAAACACTTGTTAAGCAGAGATGAGCAAATTTATGGAAAGTCCAATCAGTTGGTTCAGGAACCTCCTAAAAATTTTGACTCTATCCGAAACAGAAGTCCCATTGAAATTGATGAAAATATGAACCGGGCTCCAAAAAAAAAAAAGTCTTATGCTGCATACACACGGTCGGATTTTCCGACGGAAAATGTTCGATGGAAGCTTTTTGTCGTAAATACCGACCGTGTGTAGGCTCCATCGGACACTTTCCATCGGAATATCCGTCACACAAAATTTGAGGATCTGGATCTCAAATTTTCCGACAACAAAATCCGTTGTCGGAAATTCCGATCGTGTGTACACAATTCCGATGGACAAAGTTCCACGCATGCTCGGAATAAAGCGGAAGAGCCGCACTGGCTATTAAACTTCATTTTTCTCGGCTCATCGTACGTGTTGTACGTCACCGCGTTCTTGACGTTCGCAATTTCCGACCATCTTTGTATGACCGTGTGTATGCAAAACAAGTTTGAGCCAACATCTGTCAGAAAAAATCCATGGATTTTGTTGTCGGAATGTCCAATGAATGTCCGATCGTGTGTACGGGGCATTACAGTGCAGAGAATGATAAATTGTGGAGAAGGTTTAGGAAGCTCCTGGTGGCCCTGACTAAGGGGAGATGCATGGGACATTTCCCTTAAAAGTTCTACCAGGCAAACGTTGATAGCATCTTCAATGACGGTTTAGGAAGCTCCTGGTGGCCCTGACTAAGGAGATGCATGGAATATTTCCTTTAAAAGTTCTACCAGGCAAACGTTGATAGCATCTTCAATGTCGGTTTAGGAAGCTCCTGGTGGCCCTGACTAAGGGGATGCATGGAATATTTCCTTTAAAAGTTCTACCAGGCAAACGTTGATAGCATCTTCAATGTCGGTTTAGGAAGCTCCTGGTGGCCCTGACTAAGGGGATGCATGGGACATTTCCTTTAAAAGTTCTACCAGGCAAACGTTGATAGCATCTTCAATGTCTGTTTAGAAAGCTCCTGGTGGCCCTGACTAAGGGGATGCATTGGACATTCCCTTTATAAGTTCTACCAGGCAAACGTTGATAGCATCTTCAATGTCGGTTTAGGAAGCTCCTGGTGGCCCTGACTAAGGGGATGCATTGGACATTCCCTTTATAAGTTCTACCAGGCAAACGTAGATAGCATCTTCAATGTCGGTTTAGGAAGCTCCTGGTGGCCCTGACTAAGGGGATGCATTGGACATTTCTTTTAAAAGTTCTACCAGGCAAACGTTGATAGCATCTTAAATGTCACTTTTGCAGAAGTAGATTCTACATGTGCTCATCTTTACGTACATATGCCATTAATTCTCAATGGCACAAACAGTTGCGTGCCAAAACGCTTGCTGCCGCCGGACAACGCGCTTTGGTGTGGCTTGATTTTTTTTGCGTGTTACTCATGCATGAGGAAGTCCTTTGAAGTTAATGAACTGCCCTAACCCCGACGCGGTGGACCACGCAGGAATGAGCAAAAACTGCGCGCGCTAGGGTGCACCTCCGTGGTGTGAACAAAACCTTTGGCAGGCTGTAAAAAAATGTTTGAATCAGCGGACAGAGCCGCGTTCAGGTCGGATTTCTGGGGCAAAGCCAAGGCTTTCAGCTAAGCAAACAGACGATCGTCACGCTATCCCTTTAAATAAACTTGGAGAACAGGAAAAATATCTATTTTCTCGCCGATTAGACCCGGGGGGAGGTCATTTTGCAAAATCTCAGAGAAATATTTGTGTCTTCTACATTTCCACACTCTACCCCAAACCCAAACCGGTCATAACTGCAACCCAAACAGCCCAACGCACCGAGAAACCGCGATGCCCTGAAACCTTACCCGCCCCCCCAAAACTAATTGTAACGGGAAACATTAATGAAGTCATCTCGGCTTCGGCGGGGGAACTTGACAAATGACCCCCCAAAGGTTAAATGAAATATTTTCCTGCCGCCAACTATTAATTCCGCGCTGGATTGTAAATAGACTTCAATTAAACAAATCTTCATATTTTGTCAGGTTTTTTTTTACATTGAGCTACTGCCAGAAAAAAAACAGACGCCGTCATTCAGGAAAACAAAGGTAGAGGCCGCTCCGGCTTTGAATGTTCACCTAATAAAGATACAGAATTTTTTTGGCTACCACCCCCCCCCCCCCCCATGTTTTTTCTTTCAGTTCTCTGCAAACACCAATTTTCAGGATAATTATTTAGGGGGAAAAAAAAAGAAAAGCTTGGCTTAATCCCCGGCTTTACCAGCCGCTTCATATGGGAATATGGAAATAAAAAGGGCTCAGTTGTGACCTGGAGAATGTGCGAAAGCAGAAGGAATTCACTAATCTTTTTATTACACCGAGACATCTGGAAACCTGAGGATTCGCTGGAACCGTGCCGTGCCCCTGTAATTGCTCAGGGGGGGGGGGCATGCTGGTTGGGGGTGACAACTATTTCAGAGGCGAAACGCAGGAATCCTATCAGGAAAATGGAACATTTAGGTGAGATTTTATTTGGATCAGTGATCAGATGTATTAACTAAAATGTAACTTTTAGGGCTCATTTACACTTGCTTCGAATTTAACACACGTTAAAGCGCCTACCGCTTCAACATGCTTTTTTGATGTGTTTTTGATGCTTCTGTGATGGTTTTACGGAGTGTTAACCTCTTGTTGACCGCCCCCATGTACATTTACTGTGGGGGGGGCGGCGGCTCCTCTGCGCAGAATCACGTACCTATAAGTGATTCTGCACTTCCGGGTCTGGGGAGAGCGCAAGCGCGCCGCCGGCGGCCTGCTCCCACTGTGATTGGACACAGCGGGAGCCAATCACACGTGTCCTGGCGATCGTTTGGGACAGAAGTAGAAAGGCGGTCTGCCTATGTAAACAAGGCAGATCACCGTTCTGTCAGTAGGGAGGGTAGAGATCTTGTGTTTTCTGTTAAGCAGGAACACAGATCTCTGCCTTCCAATAATACAAGCGTCCCCCCCACAGTTAGTAAACACTCCCTAGGCACACATTTACCCCTTTGATTGCCCCTTGATGTTAACCCCTTCCCTGCCAGTGTCATTAGTACAGTGACGGTTCATATATTTAGCACCGATCACTGTATTAGTGTCACTGGTCCCTAAAAAAGTATCACTAATGCCGTGTACACACGGACGGACTTTTCGACCAGACTGGTCTGACGGAAATAATCCTTCGGGCAATCTGAAAATTTGACTGACTTTAGATTTGGAACATGTTTCGAATCTTTCCGCCAGAACTCCGCCGGACCCAGTTCCTATCGAGAAATCCGCTCGTCTGTATGCTAGTCCGACTGACGAAAACCGACGCTAGGGCAGCTATTGGCTACTGGCTATCAACTTCCTCATTTTAGTCCGGTCGTAGGTCATCACGTACGAAAGTCCGTTGGAAGTCCGCCGAAAGTCCGTCGGACCAGTCTGGTCGAAAAGTCCGCTCGTGTGTACGCAGCATTAGTGTCACTGGTCCCCAAAAAAGTATCACTTAGTGTCCAATTTGTCCGCCTTAATATCGCAGTCCCGCTATAAAGGCACTTTCACACTGGGGCGGGGGGAGGCGTTGGTGGTAAAACGCCACTAATTTTAGCCGCGATTTACCGTCGTTTTAGCGGCGCTTTTCGGCTGCAAGCAGGGAGCTTTTAACCCCCGCTAGCGCCCGATAAAGGCTTAAAAGCGCCCGCAAAGTGCCGCTGCCGAATCGCTTTGCAAGCGCTTCAGCAGCAATGCCCATTGATTTGGCAGGGGCATTTTAGGAGCAGTGTATACAACGCTCCCGCAACGCTCCAAAGATGCTGCTTGCAGGACTTTTTTTCCCGTCCTGCAAGCGCACCGCTCCAGTGTGAAAGCCCTCAGGCTTTCCAGTGCTTCGTGCTGGCAGAGCTGAGTAAGAGCCACACCCCTCATCACATCCACATGACCCTAGAAGGGGTGTGTCTGACCAGCTCTGTTACTGAGTTCTGCTTACTGGGCGTGCTGGCTTTAACTCTGATGCCTATTGGGAGGCACAGTTGTATTTCTAGTGCCCGCGCGCAGGGTAAGACTGTAGAAGCGGAGGCTGGCAGTCATGGTTTCTCAGTTAGCAATATTATTATGATCACTGAAACATATGCTGGAGATTTTAGACCTTCCCAATCAATCCATAAATTACATTTTGTGATATTCGCGGTTCTTTCAGATTTATAACTTTTTAATTTTTCCTTTTTTTTTTTTTTTTTCTTTTACTTCTCCTTTAAAACGGAGAGTTGGACAGCAGTGATAGTTGTTGGGTTCCCGGACAGGAAGACGGATGTCCCTTCGCGGACCGGGACTTCCAATCACCATGACTCACACTTATGACTTTCAGAGGGAAGACAATATTGCGCGCTCCCCAGCTGTATATTATCGCCAGGAACTTGTTCCACAAGATGTATGGCGGCGGGCGGCGTGATTTGTGCTTTTCAATAAGAGGCGGTAACATTAAGGAGGACATGGGTGGCGGTAATGGGGTATTAGAGAGACAATCATTACACATGACAGACACCCCCAGAGGGTCATTTGTAGAGGAAAGTAATACAATTCTGACCTATCCGCTCGGCGCCAATATGTGTGCCAACACAGGCGCTGCGTCTTATTAAAACCTCTGTATTACGGGGATCAGACAGCCCGAGGCTATATATATGTGTACACAGAGATATGTCTTTTGCTAAGTGTGAAGAGAGAACTACAACTCCCAGCATGTTCCGTCAGGCAAGAAAGGTTTATCACGTGCTACAACGCATGCATTAATGGATGTTGCCAAAACGCATTGGCAATGTGTAGTGTGTTGTGGTGCAGTTCATTTTGAATACCCCCAACGCATTGCACAGTGCAACCCAACACAGCGCACCGCGACGCCTATACCGCGTGGTACATTGAATTTCAAAAAGAGGGTCATGCACTTTTTTTCATCCATCATGGGGTGTCATTCATAATAAATGTGTGCCGTAATGGTCATTAACGCAGGGCAATAACATACAGCCACAGAACGATTTAGTATGAGTGGGCACTAAGCCATCATTAACCACTTGCCGATCAGCCGCCATCATTATACTGCGGCAGGTTGGCTCGTTCCCGCGAATCACCGTAGCTGTACTTCGGCCCTTTAAACAGCTATAGCAGGCGCGTGTGCCCACTGCATGGCGGGGGGGAGCTTATGCGCGTGGACGGAGGCCGCGATGTCAGCCGGCCACCCCCGATCGCTCCACAGAGAGCCAGAACGGGGATCTGTCAATATAAACAAAAAAATCCTCGTTCTGTCAGGGAAGGAGAGAGAGATCTTCTGTTCCTAGTGATCAGGAACAGCGTTTTCTCTCCTCCTCTAGTCAGTCCCCTCCCCCCCACAGTTAGAAACACCTCCCTAGGGAACACATTTAACCCTTTGATCACCCCCTAGTGTTAACCCCCTCCCTGCCAGTGTCAGTTATACGGTAATCAGTGCATTTTTATAGCACTGATCGCTGTATAAATGTCACTGGTTCCAAAAAAGTGTCCAATCTGTCCACCACAATGTCGCAGTCCCGCTAAAAATCGCTGATCACCGCCATTATTAATAAAAAAAAAATTATAATAAAAAGCCATAAATCTATCCCCTGTTTTGTAGACGCTATAACTTTTGCGCAAACCAATCAATATACGCTTATTGCGTTTTTTTTTTTTTTTTTACCAAAAAATATGTAGAAGAATACATATCGGCCCAAACTGAGAAAGAAATTTGTTTTTTTATATTATTTTTTGGGGATATTTATTATAGCAAAAAGTAAAAAATATTGCTTTTTTTTTTTCAAAATTGTCGCTCCTTTTTTGTTTATAGCGCAAACAATAAAAACCGCAGAGGTGATCAAATACCACCAAAAGAAAGCTCTATTTTTGGGAAAAAAAGGGCGTCAATTTTGTTTGGGTGCAACGTCGCACGACCGCGCAATTGTCAGTAAAAGCGACGCAGTGCCGAATCGCAAAAAGTGCTCTGGTCAGGAAGGGGGTAAATCCTTCCGGGGCTGAAGTGGTTAATGTCTTTGTGAAGTTCAAGAAGTGTAAGTATCTGAAGATGACATGGTATCAGCATCTTCCTTGCCCTGTACAGGAGAGCTCAGATTGGGGGGGGGGGGGGGGGGGGGAGAGGAAGAACAAGGAGCCAATCAGCTGATCCCCGGCAGATTCTGTATGTTTGCCCTCTTACAAAGAAATGAAGGGTCTATCATTTTTATCATAGGTGTATTTTAAATGATATCGAGAGAATATCAACCAAAACTTCAGAAAAAACACATAATACAAATGTTATAAATTGAGTTGCAGGTCAGTAAGTAAATAAGTAAAATAAGTATTTGGTCCCCAAACAAAACATAACTTAGTACTTGGTGGAGAAACCCTTGTTGGGAAGCACAGAGGTCAGACGTTTCTTGTAGTTGGTGACCAGGTTTGCACACATCTCAGGAGGGATTTTGGTCCACACTTCTTTACAGATCTTCTCTAAATCCTTAAGGTTTCTTAGCTGTTGCTTGGCAACTCGAAGTTTCAGCTCCCGCCATAAATTTTCTATAGGATTAGGGTCTGGAGACTGGTTCGGCCGCTCCATGACCTTAAAGGGGTTGTAAACATGTTTTTTTCACCTTAATGCATCCTATGAGAGTGACCGCCCCCCCCCCCTCCCCCGTTTTACTCACCTGAGCCCTTCGATCCCTCGGCGGAGACACGCTATACCTCTCTGCCCGGGGTTCTCGGCTCTTGATTGGATAGATTGATAGCAGCGCAGCCATTGGCTCCCGCTGCTGTCAATCAAATCCAATGACGTAAGCGCCGGGGGGGCGGGGCCGAGTCCTACATTCGACGTTTATGGATACCGAATGCTGGACTCGGAAGCGCGCCCGCAAGGTAACCCACCGGGAGAGCGCTTCTCCTAGGGGGTTATATGATGCGGGGAGGAGCTGATATCGCCACCGGGGGGACCCCAGAAAAGGAGGATCGGGGCCACTTTCTGCAAAACGAACTGTACAGTGGAGGTAAGTATGATGTGTTTGTTATTTAACCGCTTCAGCCCCGGAAGATTTTACCCTCTTCCTGACCAGAGCACTTTTTGCGATTCAGCACTGCGCCGCTTTAACTGACAATTATGCGGCAATTACGCTGCCCTCGCGACGCTGTACCCAAACAAAATTGACGTCCTTTTTTTTCCCACAACAAGAGCTTTCTTTTGGTGGTATTTGATCACCTCTGCGGTTTTTATTTTTCGCGCTATAAACAAAAAAAGAGAGAACATTTTGAAAAAAAACACAATATTTTGTACTTTTTGCTATAATAAATATCCCCATATTTTCTTAAAAAGCTAATTTTTTCTCAGTTTAGGTTGATATGTATTATTCTACATATTTTTGGTAATAAAAATCGCAATAAGCGTATATTGATTGGTTTGCGCAAAAGTTATAGCGTCTACAAAATAGGGGATAGATTTATGGCATTTTTATTATTTTATTTTTTTTTTACTAGTAATGACGGCGATCTGCGATTTTTATTGTGACTGCGACATTATGGAGGACACATCGGACAATTTTGACACATTTTTGAGACCATTGGGCATTGATTACTGTAAAAATGTCACTGGCAGTGAAGGGGTTCACACTAGGGGGCGATCAAGGGGTTAATTGTGTTCCCTAGTGTGTGTTCTAACTGAAGGGGGGATGGGACTGACTAGGGGAGATGACAGATCGCCTTTCTTACTTTCTATGAACAGACGATCTGTCACTTCTCCCCTCAGAGAACCGGGGTCTCTGTGTTTACACAAAGAGAACCCAGTTCTCGCCGTGTTACGAGCGATCGCGGGAGCCCGGCGGTCATCGAGACTGCCGGGCACTCGCATCGGCTCAGAGGGCGAGCTGCGGGCGCGCCCGTCCCTAGTGGCCACCAGAGGGAGCGGCGTAACATAACGGCAGCCGGACCATGTTGCCGCAGTGCAACTGCGGCGGCTGGTCGTCAAGCGGTTAAAAAACCACAAAGTTTTACCATAACTTTAATGTGCTTCTTCTTGAGACACTCCTGTGTTGCCTTGGCGGTATGTTTTGGGGCATTGTCATGTTAGAAGACCTATTTGCAACCCATCTTCAGTGTTATGGCTGAGGGAAGAAGGTTCTCATCCAAGGTTCTCGTCCATTGGCACCTCGGTCTGTAACTTTAGCAAAGAAACAGCCCCAAAGCATAATGTTTTCACCTCCGTGCTTGACTGTTAGGATGGTGTTCTTAGGGTCATAGTCAACTTTTTTCTTCCTCCAAACACGGTGACCCAGAGAGCTCAATTTTGGTCTCATCTGACCACAGCACTTTCTTCCAATCCTTCCCTGAATCATGTATATGTTCATTGGCATTTGATCCTCTAACAACCAAAAATAATTCTGGCTCCCACAGACTGGCTACAGTAGGTGCTCATGTGGTACAGAGATTATTCCTGACAATTTAAGAAGGTGCTCCTAACGACAACTCGCTATGTGTATAAAAGACACCTGTCCACAGAATCTTTCTTCCATTCAAACCTCACCATCATGGGCAAGACCAAAGAGCTGTCAAAGGACATCAGGGACAAGATTGTAAACCTGCACTGGGCTGGAATGGGCTTCAAGACCATCAGCAACAAGCTTGGTGAGAAGGAGACAACTGTTGGAGCGATTATTCACAAATGGAAGAAATACAAAATAACCACCAATCGCCCTCGGTCTGGAGCTCCATGCAAGATTTCGCCTCATGGGGTAGGAATGATTATGAGAAAAGTGAGGGATCAGCCCAGAACTACACCGGAGGAGCTTGTGAATGATCTCAAGGCAGTTGGGACCACAGTCACCAAACAAACCATTGGTAACACAATACGCCGCCATGGATTGACATCCTGCAGCGCCTGCAAGGTCCCCCTCTTCAATGCACATGTACAGGCCTGTCTGAAGATTGCCAATAAACATCTAAAGGATTCGGAGAAGGATTGGAAGAAAGTGCTGTTGTCAGATGAGACCAAAATTGAGCTCTTTGGCATTAACTCGACTCCCCGTGTTTGGAGGGAAAAAAAATGTTAACTATGACCCTAAGAACACCATTCCTACAGTCAAGCATGGAGGATGAAACATTATCCCTCGGGGCTATTTCTTTCCTAAGGGTACAGACTGACCTTGCCGCATTGAGGAGCCAATTGACGGGGCCATGTATTGTAAAATCTTGGATGAAAACCTTCTTCCCTCAACCAGAACTCTGAAGATGGGTCTTCCAGCATGACAATGCCCCAAAACATACCGCCAAGGCAACAAAGGAGTGGCTCAAGAAGAAGCACATTAAGGTCATGGAGTGGCCTGGCCTGTCTCCAGACCTTAATCCTATATAAAATTTATGGAGGGAGCCGAAACTTCGAGTTGCCAAGCGACAGGCAAGAAACCTAATGGAATTAGAGAAGATCTGCAAAGAAGAGTGGACCAAAATCCCTCCTGAGATGTGTGCAAACCTGATCACCAACTACAAGAAACGTCTGACCTCTGTGCTGGCCAACAAGGGTTTCTCCACCAACTACTAAGTCATGGTTTGCTTGGGAATCAAATACTTATTTTACTCACTGAACTGCAACTCAATTTATAACATTTGTATCGTGTGTTTTTTTCTGGATTTTTGGTTGATATTCTGTCTCTATCATTTAAAATACACCCATGATAAGAAATTATAGACCCTTCATTTCTTTGTAAGTGGGCAAACTTACAAAATCTGCAGGGGATCAAATAATTATTTTCCCCACTTTATATGCCAACAAGAAACATGCTGATAGGAGGAGAGAGCTAGAGAGACAGAGAGATTAGCTCGTCAGTCTGCTGCTTCTCCTTCACTGTCCAATCATATCGTGATTGTCGGTGATGGCTGCAATATAAGCCCTACCCCCCAAATAAGCCCTACCCTGTTTCCCTGAAAATAAGCCCTACCCTGAAAATAAGACCTACAACTAGGGCTTATTTTGGGGGTAGGGCTCATATTGCAGCCATCATCGACAATCACGCTAGGTCTTATTTTCGGGGAAACAGGGTAGGGGGTGTTACAAGAAACATGCTGTGTCAATGCAAATGCTTTGATGCAGCTGACAGTGTGGATGGGCCCTTAGGCACTGGTTACCTTGTATAGGATGTTGATAACCTGGCATTATTCGGATATTGGTGATTTTCAGGTTGCTCCACCAGATTTGACCATTAGCTGCTGTTCCATTGAAGGGAAAAGAGCAGGCCATTTTTGCGTGTTCAGAGTTCCCCTTTAATTCCCACCGCTAGCGAAGAGCCCTTTGCCCTTCTTCACAGTGGAGCATCTATTGTAGATAATGCAATCCCTGTGGCCGTTACATCACCCCAGCAGCTTATTTCCCCGGGTGCAATGGGTGAACTGAGCTTTGGCCATCAAACTACAAGCCCACCGCCATATTAACCACTCAGCCCCAGCCCGGACAATAAAAGATAAATAGAAAAATGGCAGAAGAAAGCTTCCCTCCGAGGGTCTCCGGCCTGTCACTCCAGCCTTTTATCTGTAAAAAAGGTCTTTTCATGTTTCTTGCAAATGTCAAAAGTTGGACAAGAGGAAAGAACCTAAAAAGAAGCCTGGAAAGGTTTCTGTTTCAGCGGGATTTGGAGCTGATCCGTGCAAGTCTTTGTGCCGCGACTTCCTGCGGCTTCGTATCCAAGAGACAATTTTAGACAGTCAAAAATAGCTTTTTTTTTTTGCTGGAAAATAAAGTCAGAGTGTTCTCAGATGAGAGCCGTTCAGTAATTCTCATCTGTTCTATCTTCCTTTGTGTAAGGGGGATACTTTTGTTCTTGCCTTAGTTGTACCAGGAATAAAGGGGTTAAAGAACTAGTCAAAGTTGGATCAAAACTTATCAGAATAAATTTTTCCAATGTCACATTACCCCCCTCCCCCGTAAGGGCAGCTGGATTTGTAACGAGTTCTCCTGCTGTTCCTAATGGTGATCTGCCCTGGAGTCTACACCCACAAAAACTCACCGATCCACCAATAATGTGAGGTGGACAAGATTCAGATCTGTCAATCCCTTTCTTGCCATTTATTTTCTCAGTTGGGTAGAGAGCGTTAGAAGTACCGGAGACCCTAGAAACAGCAACAAAAAAAACCTCCACACAGTAGACCTCTCAATTAAATCTTTAGGCCCCGATTACCTACCCTGTTTCCCCTAAAATAAGACCTAGCGTGATTGTCGGTGATGGCTGCAATATAAGCCCTACCCTCCAAATAAGCCCTACCCTCTTTCCCCAAAAATAAGCCCTACCCTGAAAATAAGACCTACAAGGACTTTAACTAGGGCTTATTTGGGGGGTAGGGCTTATATTGAAGCCATCGCCGACAATCACGCTAGGTCTTATTTTAGGGGAAACAGGGTAATACTGTATCTTCTGGTGTCTTTTGACGTCTTCCACAGGTCTGCTATCCCGGGATTTCCATTATAAGACATTTGAGATGGAATGGATTTTCTCCTACTGGAGGTTGTTCCTTGGGAGGTCCTAGAGAGTCCATTTAAAAAAAGTTGCTAGCCCAGGCCTTAGTTGTTCCAGAAATAAATGGGTTAAAGGCCTCTTTAAAACTGATGTAGCATCCCCCCCGTAAGGGCAGCTGGAGTTTTAACGGGCTCCCCTGCCATTCCTAAGGGTGATCTTACCTGTAGCTACACCCACAAAAACTTACAGACCCACCAATGACATAAGGTGGAAAACCTTCATATTCGTCAATCCTTTTCTTGCAATTTATTTGCTCACTTGTCTTGGGTACAAGAGACACAAAAACAGCAACAAAAATTCCGCCACACGGTAGACCTCCTTATTAAATTTTTAGGTCCGTATGAATGTGAATCTATAATAGATATGTAAAGCGCTGCGTAAATTGATGGAGCTATATAAGTACCTGAAATAATAAAATAATTAATAATATGACCTACTATCTTCTGGTATCTTTTGACATCTTCCACAGGTCTGCTGTCTCAGGACTTCCATTAAAAGATATGTGAGATGGAATGGATGTTTCTCCTAATGGAGGTTCTAGAGAGTCAATTTAAGAAACCTTGCTAGCCCAAGTCTTACACTAGTTGTTCCAGCAATAAAGGAGTTTAAGCCCTCTTCAAAGTTGGACGTTAACTTATCAGAAATGGCATCCAGACAATATTTCCAATGTAGCATTACTCCCCTGTGGGCAGCTGAAGTTGTAACAGGTTCTCCTGCCCTGGAGCTACACCTAAAAAGACCTACCGACCAACCAATGACATCAGGTGGACAACCTCCACATTTGTCAATCTTTGCAATTTATTTGCTCAGTTGCCTTGTGTAGAGAGGGTTAGGGGTACAGGAGACCCTAAAACAGCCACAAAAATTCCTCCACGCAGTAGTAACCTACTATCTTCTGGTATCTTTTGACGTCTTCCACAGGTCTGCTAATGGAACGGATGTTTCTCCTAATGGAGGTTGTTCCTTAGCAGATGCTAGATGGTCCATTGAAGAAGCCTTGCTAGTCCAAGCCCTGATGATTTTGGCCCCCAAAATGTGCTGGCTACCATATTTTTCCCGTTGTCAGGGTACTATCAACAATAAAGGAATATTGTCTATTGAGATAATTATTAGGAGTTTTGTTATTTCATGTGGACTTCTTAAGGTGGCTTTATTTTTGTGGAGGAGTCCCTGTTTTTTATTTGCATTGGAGAGGATGAAGTCAAGCCATCAAGTTCCAGCACCAATTTTTATTTGATGTTAGTAAGATGTGTCCCCAGGGTATCATGTTTGTTCAGTTCTTGGGCAGGTAAGTCGTAGGACTCTTTTGGCTTCGGCAGAAAGTCAATTTGAAGTCTGTAGACCCAAGTGGCAGCTACCTTTTAGCTTTTGCAACCTCTGCCAAAGGCCATGTTAAGATCCTTTTAGAGCTACACCACAATCCAGCTTGGCTATTATAGGCCGGCAGCTAAGAGGACAAAAATCATTCTTGGCTCTAGCTTCCTTCTCCAGGCAGAACCTGGGAGGCAAGAAACCTTCTGGAGCTACATCCTCTACAGCGGGCATCTCCAAATTTTCTAAGCAAAGGGCCAGTTTACTGTCCTTCAGATTTTAGGAGGACCAGATTATGGCTAGTGGGAGTAAAAAATGCCTCAGACCTGGCGGTCAGTGGGGGGAGTAAAAAAATTACATAACACCTATGGCCAGTAGGGGTATAAGTATTTGCAGGAAGAATGATCACCATCATTGGTGTCAGTGGAAGGAATAGTGTTCCATCACTGGTGTCAGTAGGAGGAATAGTGCCCCATCATTGGTGTCAGTGGAAGTAATAGTGCCCCATCATTGGTGTCAGTGGGAGCAATAGTGCCCCATCATTGGTGTCAGTGGAAGGAATAGTGTCCCATCATTGGTGTCAGTAGGAGGAATAGTGCCCCATCATTGGTGTCAGTAGGAGGAATAGTGCCCCATCATTGGTGTTAGTGGAAGGAATAGTGTCCCATCATTGGTATCAGTGGGAGGAGCAAAAGTGTCCCATTATTGGTGTCAGTCGGAGGAATAGTGCCCCATCATTGGTTTCAGTAGGAGGAATAGTGTCAAATCATTGGTGTCAGTAGGAGGAATAGTGTCAAATCATTGGTGTCAGTAGGAGGAATAGTGCCCCATCATTGGTGTCAGTGGGAGGAATAGTGCCCCATTATTGGTGTCAGTAGGAGGAATAGTGCCCCATCATTGGTGTCAGTGGGAGGAATAGTGCCCCATCATTGGTGTCAGTGGGAGGAACAGTGCCCCATCATTGGTGTCAGTAGGAGGACTAATGCCCCATCATTGAGGAAAATAGTGAGTGAAGTTGGGCAATTTTATCAGTACCTTCATAGGACATTACAAAAAGTTTTTTTTTTTTAAATAATACATTTTTACTTGTGTAAAATAAAAATAATTATGTTTTTTTTATAAATCTTTTTTTGTAGTGTCCTTTGAGGGTAGGCAGAGTCACTGACTGGAGCTCAAGGACTTTTCTTTAATGATAGAAGATGGAGTATTCCTGAAGAATGTTCCTATCATCACATGTCAGGGATTTCTTCATGTACTGACAGGTCCACTTTAGTTCTTAGCCTGACCCCAACGCTGAGCCAATAATCTCTCCTGTCCCCAACCAGCTGATCTGACAGGTGACAAGGCTGTGGGTGGCTTCCCTCCGGTGGTGGGTGATATGGAAAGTCAGAGTGGTGGAGAGGGAAGTTCGCTGTCTAAGCAAGTTTCATCGAATGTTTTCATTCCCCGATCTCTATAAATCCATCTTATGTCATCTCACCATGAGAATCGCAGACAACCTGCATGCCGAAATCTGGCCCTGCTCCAAACGCCGATGTCATCCACCACCACGCCTGACTCTGCCAATCCCAACCCCTCCATGTCTGTCAGGAGCTCTTCCTCCACACCCTGCGAAAAGCCACCGAGCCGCCACCGCATTCCGATCGCACACGCCCTGTTTTAACAAGCTTTTACTTTCGATGTGTGACCTCCGCTTACCCCATTGGCTAATATTAGTTTTATACTCTGCTACCTGTAATCCTTCTTTATGCTGCATCCAGGGCCGGGACAAGGGGTGAGCAGGAGGGGGTGGCTGGGCACAGTGTTATCATATGGGGTGGGGGGGCACCACGAAGGAGATTGGGGGGTGGGGGGCAGGGGGTAGGAATTGTTCCAGAGGAAATTTGGGGACGTGTGCTAGGAGCACTGATTTGGGGAAGTGGGTGAAGGGGGATTTGTTCTAGGTGGGGGATATAGGCGTGTGCACAGGGTGTGCTGGTTATGCCTGGGCACACCCTAATCACCCCATGTGGTGCCGATTCCCCCCGCTTCCCGTCTACCCCCTGCAGTGCTGCCAGCTTCCTCCTCTCCGATTAGGAGCGGGGAAAGGGCTGGTAAATATTTAATTAACCGCCCTTCCTTTTCTGAATGAGCACAGTGAGTGAGCTGTACCGATCGGTCCTGTCTTCATTCCTAACTGAAGCATAGTAAACTACAGTATGTTTACTGCAGGCTGCAGAGAAAGGGACTGGGGAATCTCTGTCCTTAGTTTCTTTCTCTGTCCCAAAAGTGAGAAATCAGGGGTCTGTTTTATGCTCCACCAAAGCCCCGTAACGGGGCTCCTAAAAAAATAGTAAAAAATTGAATAAAGAATAATATTTTTAAAAATAAAAAAATTACTGACACCAATCTCTGCCCTACTGACACCGTCCTCTGCTCTACTGACACCGTCCACTGCCCTACTGACACCAATCTCTGCTCTAATGACACCATCCACTGCCCTAATGACACCATCCACCGCTCTACTGACACCGTCCTCTGCTCTACTGACACCGTCCACTGCCCTACTGACACCAATCTCTGCTCTAATGACACCATCCACTGCCCTAATGACACCATCCACCGCTCTACTGACACCGTCCACTGCTCTACTGACACCGTCCTCTGCCCTGCTGACACCGTCTACTGCTCTACTGACACCATCCACTGCTCTACTGACACCGTCCTCTGCCCTGCTGACATCGTCCACTGCTCTACTGACACCGTCTACTGCTCTACTGACACCATCCACTGCTCTACTGACACCATCCTCTGCTCCACTGACATCGTCCTCTGCTCTACTGACACCGTCCTCTGCTCTACTGACACCGTCCACTGCCCTACTGACACCGTCCTCTGCTCTACTGACACCGTCCTCTGCTCTACTGACACCATCCACTGCTCTACTGACACCGTCCTCTGCCCTGCTGACACCGTCTACTGCTCTACTGACACCATCCACTGCTCTACTGACACCATCCACTGCTCTACTGACACCATCCACTGCTCTACTGACACCATTCTCTGCTCTACTGACACCGTCCACTGCTCTACTGACACCATCCACTGCTCCACTGACACCATCCACTATGAGACACTGATGGGGGTGCTAAGGGACACTGGTAGGGGCGCTATGTGACACTGGTGAGGGCGCTATGTGACACTGATTTGGGTGCTATAGGACACTGGTAGGGGGCTAGATGCTACTGGATGTCCTCCAGCCAGCAAATTAGGTTCACTGTATCTGATTCTAAGGCACATGGTGAGCTGGGGGCAACTGTAGGGTGCAGGTCTCTAAATGCAGCTGGGGGGGGTCTCTCCAGGAAGCTGCAGGTTTTGCGGGAGCAATTTGGAAGACTGGAGGCATTATGGGACACTGGTGGGTGCAATATGGAACACTGGTAGGGGCGCTATGGAACACTGGTGGGGTCACTATGGGACAATGGTAGGGGCGCTATGGGACACTGGTAGGGGCGCTTTGGGACACTGGTGGGGGGCGCAATGGGACACTAGTGAGGGCGCTATGGGACACTGGTGGGGGGACGCTATGGGATACTGGTGGGGGTGCTACTGAGCGTTTTTTAGCTCAAAGCTCCAAAAGAGGTGTGAATAGGACGTAAATGAGATGCGTTTAGTGGCAGTACTGCCTGACGAATGCCATGTGTGGTTTCATTTTTGCTGCGCCCATCCAGTAAAGCATTGTGGCCACGGCATGTATGCCACTCTTTAGGTGGAACGGTTGGGAGGTGGTAAAAAATGCAGTTCTATCTCCTGCCTTTACCCATCTGTATGAGGGGGTGCTGATAAGTATTGAGCCTTACCCAGAAAAATTGAGCTGGGAAGCTGTAAATTGCAGGGTGTACTGACCAATTTGTCTATATTCAATGGTACAAAACTCAACTACCTATGATTTTAACATCCCTTTCTTTTTCAGGTCCAAAGTGAACATGGCAGCACCTCCAGAAAAGCATAGGACCATAATCAAGTTCCTGTTTCTCCAAGGGAAGGTGCAAAGCAGATCCATGATGAAATGTCACAAACTTTGGGTGACAGTGGCCCTTCATATGCAACAGTTAAACGTTGGGTTGTCAACTGGCCCTTTCGGTGTTGAAAGTGAGAAACCCAGTGGAAGGCCTGTTTCTGTGTCTGTGCCTGTAAATGTGAAGCCATCCATGACATGATCATGGAGGACCGCTGAATATCAGCCAAAAGTATTGCTACATATCTGGGAATATTACATGAGAGAGTTGGTGCCATTATCCACAACGATTTGGAAATGAGAAAGCTTGCAGCAAAGTGGATCCCAAAACCTTTGACAACCGAACAAAAGACGAAACGCGTGGAGACATCGGTGGCTGTTTTGTAACATTTTGCAAGAAATTAGTCAGATTTCCTGGACAAACTGGTAACTTGTGAAGAGACACTGATCTACTGTTATGACCTTGAGACAAAGGAACAGTCTAAGGCAGCCTTCCTTAACCTTTTCAACACAGAGGAACCCTTGAAATAGTTCTCCAGTCTGTGGGAACCCCTGCTAAAAATTAGAAATCTACAACTTATGATACATTAGTGTGATGGTCAGTGTTGGTCCTTACACTTGTGGTCATTGGGAAGAATTGCCTCCTTACAGATAGCTTAAAAGATCAATGATGTCAGTGGGAACTTATCTGAGAGGCAGAACCTGCCCAATGCTGAAGGAACCTCTAGCAACTTCTGGAGGAACCCTAGGGTTCCACAGAACCCTGGGTGAGAATCACTGGTCTAAGGAATGGAGGCACAGTGGTTCCCCAAGGCCAAAGAAGTTCCGTGTGCAAAGGTCAGTGCAGAAGCAAATGGCAACAGTTTGTTGGGATAAGAAGTGAGTTCTGTTGGTGGACTACCTCCAAAAGGGTTCAACCATCAATGCAACATAATACTGTGCTTTATTGACGAAGTTGAGGCAAAATATCAAGGAAAAAAACGTCAAGGAATACTCTCCAAAGGTGTCATCCTGTTCCATGACAACGCCTCGTCACGCCTCGTCACACACTACAGGTGAGACAATGGAAATACTGCCCTCCTTAGGCTTTCAAGGGATGCCCCATCCACCCAATTCACTCGACCTGGCTCCTTCTGACTATCATCTGTTCTCTCAAAAAACACCTAAAGGGACAACGATTTGGGAGTGTTTCGGAGGCAACTAATGCTGCAAATGGACAGATGTCGCAAGTGCATTGACTTCCTGGGGGAATATGTAGAATAGTGTGGCAGTTCCAGTTTCCTATCTCAATTTTTTTATGGATAATGCTCAATACTTATCAGCACCCCCTCGTGTAAGCCCTGAAAATTACATACAGCTAGACAAAAAAAAAAAAAAATCAAGCTCTGTGATGTGTTTTAACAATGCAACGCATTCCTCGCAGCGCACACCAGCGCTCCCATGCAGCAGTGGCGATTTTACCTGTTTGTAGCGCCCTCCGCAGCACAATAAGATTTGCCGCCGTCCTGGGATTGGCCACATCTATGGGAGATAGCGATTCCTCAAAATATCACCGCACCAAACGAGATCAACGCGCCCCCCCTTCCCCCCCCTGAGCTTATCACAACTTAATGAATTAGATTCCGCGTCTTCCTCGCGCCGCCGCCGCTTGTTTGTCTCGTTTTAATTGAAAGGTAGCTTATCAGAAATAATACACTTGAAATAGCAACCTAATTAAACAAACGCACCAAGAAAGAATGATTATTTCATTAATCAAAAGAAAGAGTGTTTGGACAACTTTTTTTTTTTTTTCCTTCTACCTGACGCGACCGCGGTAAACAGAACGGCGAGGAGATATCAAAAGTTTGACGAGATGAATTTTTTTTTTTTTTTTTATGTTTGATGATCTCGTTTGATGATAAGAGAGACAACAGGATTTGCAAATATGTCAGCGAGAATTAGAGCCGGCATCGGAGAAAATACATCAAACGGTTTGCTTGTTCCCGAAAATAGGAGAAGGCGCGTCGGTTCCGCCGCGGAATCTCTGCGCCTTATCAGGACATAATTCAATATATCATTTTTCTATACAAGAGAGAATCTTTCTAATGTTTGATCGTAAACCTTGAAAAAAGTTCACTAAATTTTCAGGTTGCTTGGCAGGAAGAAAAGTTCTGACCAAGGACGCCGGTTCCCGGGGATGAAATGTTACAGCGAGAGGAACGTTCTGGAAAGATCCGCCGCTCGTGAAATGGAGAAGCTGATAAGAAGGCTTTTTTGGCCAAGGCGCAGCGTGAGCTCATGAAAGCGGGCCGAGCCGTGTGAGGTTTTGTGCCGGAAACCTCCTGACTTTCTAAAAAACTCTTCATAGCCAATTTAATGTTTTTTTTTCTTTAGACAAAAGTTTCATCTTCGTTACATGGTAACAATTCTATCATTTCAAAGGTGAAAATTCAGGTAGTAGGAACTCCTGTCTGGGTGACATTGAACTTGTTCTTGGCACTTGAATAAAACTTTGTTATCGCTTTTTTTTTTTTTACTCCTTTCATGCGTCTCCATGCTGCTGATCTCCTGCAACCTCTTTGCGGGTACTTCCTGTTGACCTGCATGGCATTTTTTAGTGCGAGTTTCCCAATGGTCGCAACAATGGACCATGCCTGTGTTGAAACAAAGACAGGCCATACTCTAACCACTGGGCACTTTTACCCCCTTCCTGCCCAGGACTATTTTCAGCTCGCACTTTGAATGACAATTGTGCGGTCATGCAACACTGTACCCATAATCATTATACATTTTGTGAGATAGATAAAGCTTTCTTTAAGGTTGTATTTAATCACAAAAGAAATTGAAGAAATTACATTTTTTGAGAAAAAAAGTTTTTTTCTGAGGCTGCACTGATGGGCACTGATGAGGTTGCACTCATGAGGTGGCACTAATGGGCACTGATAGACTGCATTGATGGGCACTGGTGAGGCTGCACTGATGGGCACTGATGAGGCTGCACTGATGAGGTGGCACTAATGGGCACTGATGGGGACTGATGAGGTTGCATTGATGGGCATTGATGAGGCTGCACTGATGGGCACTGATAGACTGCATTGATGGGCACTGATGAGGCTGCACTGATAGGCAATGATGAGTCTGCACTGATGGGCGCTGATGGGCACTGATGAGGCTGCACTGATGAGATGGCACTAATGGGCACTGATGGAGACTGATGAGGCTGCACTCATGAGGCAGCACTAATGGGCACTGATGGGCACTGATAGACTGCATTGATGGGCACTGGTGAGGCTGCAGTGATGGGCACTGATGAGGCTGCACTGATGGGCACTGATGAGGCTGCACTCATGAGGTGGCACTAATGGGCACTGATGGGCACTGATAGACTGCATTGATGGGCACTGGTGAAGCTGCACTGATGGGCACTGATGAGGCTGCACTGATGGGCACTGATGAGGCTGCACTGATGAGGTGGCACTAATGGGCACTGATGGGGACTGATGAGGTTGCATTGATGGGCATTGATGAGGCTGCACCGATGGGCACTGATAGACTGCATTGATGGGCACTGATGAGGCTGCACTGATGGGCAATGATGAGTCTGCACTAATGGGCGCTGATGGGCACTGATGAGGCTGCACTGATGAGAAGGCACTAATGGGCACTAATGGAGACTGATGAGGCTGCACTGATGGGCATTGATGAGGCTGCACTGATGGGCATTGATGAGGCTGCACTGATGGGCATTGATGAGGCTGCACTGATAGGCCACTGTGATTGGCCCTTTACCTCTATCTGTGATCAGCTGTGCCCGAAGGATACAGCAATCACAGAGCGCACCCAATAAGCACCCCGGGGGGGGGGGGGGCTTCTGGGAGTTAATAGATACCCTCCCAAAGCCATCTGACTGCACTGTAGCCATCATTTGACTATAGCATGGTCAGCAAGTGGTTAAGCAATTTTCCTTCTTGCAAGCATGGGTGGAAGGAAAGAAAATTGCTTGATTTCCCCATTAACTCGCTCAGCGTTGGTGGGGGAATCCCTCCTGCAGCGCTATGGTGGTCTGCTGGCAGGGAGCCTTCCCTGCCAGCAGAACACAATAATCACTGCTGGCGGCTATAGCCACCAGCAGTGATCGCATGGAATAAAATCTGACAGGCTGGTTGTACTGAAGTCGATCGATGGATCAAATCTCCATAGATGGATCAAATCTCGGGCCGGTTCTTGTTGAACCAGCTGAGATTCAATCCATCCATAGCTGGCTTAATGCTTGTAGTCTCCAGCAGAAGTCTGTGTGGCAGGGTGACAACACATACAGCAGCTGGGAGACAGGGACAGTGCGTTGTCACCCTATAACAGGAAGTGCCTGAAGAAGGACCTTCATGGCAGGATCATCCGGGATTATTTTAATGAAAGCTACATATTTTAAAAGTTTAAAAATGACTTTGGAAATTACAATAAGGGTGCTTTCACCCAGCTCCAATGCAAAAACGCCGTAAAAATGCCTAAGTGTTTTTGCCATGTTTCTGGTGTGTTTCCTGGCTGTTTCCCAGCATTAAAGCTTGGATTTGTGACTCCAAAAATGCAACGCAGGTGCATTTTTGATGTGTTTTGAACGTGTTTTCTGTTGTTTCAAATGGGAACTTGCGTTTCTGGTGCAATTTTGGAAACAACAAAGAGGCAGCATGCAGGAGTTTTCAAAACGCACTCTCCCAGACTCTAGAACTTTCTGTACCAATCTGTTCTAACAGCTCCTGCTTTCTAGGTCCCTCATCACCTCCACCTACCCTGTTTCCCCGAAAATAAGACCTAGCGTGATTGTCGGTGATGGCTGCAATATAAGCCCTACCCCCCAATATAAGCCCTAGTTAAAGTCCTTGTAGGTCTTATTTTCAGGGTAGGGCTTATTTTCGGGGAAACAGGGTAGGGCTTATTTGGGGGGTAGGGCTTATATTGCAGCCATCACCGACAATCACGCTAGGTCTTATTTTCGGGGAAACAGGGTATGTTGTCATCCAGGACTTCTCCAGAGCCTCTCTCATCCTCTAACTCCCCACCCCCAATCTGTCCCAAGACCTTCTGCTCTCAATCTCCCATTTCACCTCCCCCTATGCTTGCTTCTAGGACTTTTCCAGAGCCTTCTCCATCCTCTGGAATTCACTACCCCATTCTGTCCCTTATTCTTGCAAATCCTTCTCTCTGTTTTCCCATATTTTGATAGAGTTTATATAGATTTTCTAGTGGTTTAATCTTGTCATCCCCCCCCTTGCTTGCCTCCAGGACTTCTCCAGAGCCACCCCATACTCTTAAACTCCCTAATCCAATTTCTATCCCAAGACTTTCTGCTCTCTAATTCCCCTTCACCTCTTACTATGCTTGTCTCCAGGACTTCCCCAGAGCTTAAACCTTCCTCTGAAACGCCTTACCCCAATTTTTGTCCCAAAACCTGCTGCTCTCTAGCTCCTGTGTGACCTCCTCCTATTCTTGCCTCCAGATCTTCTCCAGAGTCTCCCCCATCCTCTAGAACTCCCTACCCCAATCTGTCCCAAGGCCTTCTGCTCTCTAGCTCCAGTTTTACCTCTCCCTATGCTTGCTTCCAGGACTTCTCCAGAGCCTCCCCCATTCTCTGTAACTCCTTATCCCAATTTCTGTCCCAAGACCTCCTGCGCTTTAGCTCCTGTGTCACCTCCTCTTATACTTGCCTCCAGGACTTCTCCAGAGTCTCCCCCATCCTCTAGAACTCCCTTCCCCAATCTTCCCCAAGACCTTGTGCTCGCTAGCTCCCATTTTACCTCCCCCCATGCTTGCTTCCAGGACCTCTCCAGAGCCTTCTCCATACTCTGGAATTTCCTAGCCCAATCTGTTCCTTACTTTTGCAAGTCCTTCTCTCTGTTTTCCCATATTTTGATATAGTTTTTCTAGTGGTTTAGTCTCCCATCTCTCTACTTATAACCATTTTTACTGTTCCCCACATAGACATTGCTGCTTCCTTTACATTTTTATGGTAACATTGGCAGCAAAGCAAAAACCAATCACTCGACTGATCCCGATAAATAGGGCCCGATGTTTATATTTCCATTCTTCTTGGGATTGCGCAGACCGGCCAGCTCTGCCAAGCGGACAAGTACCCTTACATAGACTTCCCCACAGCGGTGGGACTGCTCCATTCGCAGTCTTGACACTCAGCAAGCCTGGACATGGTGGTCACAATATTTATGGACCTTGAACGCTGGCTCTGTTATTCTAATACCCGCCAAGTCGTGCCTCGTCCACCAAGGGAGATCCGCTTCCTTTCGCTGCACGTAGGCCGGCCCCGGTATTAATTCTGGATCCCAGAGTGAGCTTTATTATACGAGAAGGAAATTAGGAAGCCAAAGCCTGGTGGGGTGACCCCTCCTATGCAATTTTAAAGTTCATTTTACCAGAAACACAGAAGCGAATGCAGGGAAATCTCCCTAATTGGTCCCCACGGGTTAATTTGATGGACATAATCTGATTCATTAAAAAAAGGCCGTTCTGAAATTCTCTCCCAAATCGTTCTCTGCGGAGGAGAAGTTTACTGGCCACATTTCATCTTAAATTACATCTACCTGGAGGATTTTGTCATGGCACGCCGCGCTCGGAGCCAACTCCCGAAGCGCAGAAGGATTTCTGGTGCCCGGCTCTGTGTGTGGGCTCCATGGAGGTCCAGAGCGGATACAAAATTTTCATTATGGTACAGAAAAACCCCCAGAGCGGAGGCTGGGGGGGTCATAAATCAGGACACATTCACAGGTCTCAGAAAAGTCGGATAATTGTGAAAGGAAAGTACATCAGGTGTTTGATTTAAAAAAAAGTATCATCAGGAAGAAAAAAAAAGATTTTTTTTTTCCTCAGTAGCATTGAACCCGTCACAAACACGGGCAGCTCAAACCGAGTATATGATGAACAAATACAATCTGCACTACAATCACTGCACTTCACTCCTGATTAGGCAGCAGGAGACACAATGCATTCAGAGTGCCAGTCACCATTTTAGACTTTACAATTCAGCACTGATCTGGGATACATCACCTTTCTCCTGGTTTTTTCCATTCATTGCTTAAAAAAAAAAATGTGTGTGTATATATATATATATATATATATATCTTTAAATATATATGAATTATTATTATAGTTTATGTATATATAGTACTTATTTGTTTCCATTGTTTTTTTTACATTTTGCTTAAAGAAAAAAAAATATTTTTGGGGAATATCTGTGTATGTATGTATATATATATATATATATGGTTATTGGAATTATCAAATTTCATATTTTTGCATAGCTCCTAACTCTCTCTAATTTGGAGTGATTTGTGTTATAAAGGAATAAACTTGCACACTACTATGTGTAATTTTGTTTTAAAAAATATATATAAAACCATCAACCTACAGTGAATGGGATCCCTGAGGAAGTCAGGTGACCAGTGACGCAATGCGTCGGGTGGAGCCTTGTGACGTCATTTCCGGTGGCGTTTTACAGAAGTGCGGTGAGGAAGCGAGTGTGTCACTACTCCCATTGTTTTTTTATACTGCGATTTTTATTCTTACTTGATGTAAGCAGCTTCTTTTACTTAATAAATTTACTTTTTATTTGGCAATATTGCACTATGGCTGTTCTTTGTTTCCATTGAGCGCCATTTATACAAGAAGTGCCATTTCTTGGAGCGAGCTGTTTCCTCTACATATGGAGTTTCCCAAGATGTTTTGATACCAAGATCTGGACGTAGTTCTTCGTCTTCGCTTGGGACCTGGATGTCTTTACAGATCCATCAGCAGGATTCCTTATCTGACATCTGATGAGCCTTGTTTGACCTTTGGGACATTTTTGTAGGTGAGCGGCCAATTCATAAATTTAACAGTCGATGTTTGGATTGATGTGTTGTCTGTTTTTTCTTCTATCAAGTTACTCCTATGAGATTTTTATCTCTATATGAACTGACTCCTACCATTGGGCTTGAGTTGGACTTTTATTTACATTTATTTATTTGTATGTTTTGGATACTTATCATGTTCATTTTTATAAGTATATTAATTCATGGCATGTTATTGAATAAGCGCTCCACTCTTATTTCTTCCTTTTACATTTAGAAGGATTGTCCCCCTCTTAAAGCTAAATCCGTTTGTCCTATTTTAATCCTCATTTATCAGTTTTTACCTATTTTTTCAAGATTCTTTTAAGTAAGCTTATATGGGATTGTCAAATATAACCATTGCTTGTATTTTTATTACAATACTGAGGTTATAAAATTAAACTGTATCCTGTGACCATAGAACCCTGTTAACCATTTTTTTATATATTAGTTCTTCATTGGTGGGTATAACTGCCCGCATGGCTGGGATTGAGCTATTTCTTTTGCCTCCATAGTTTGTGGTAAAAGATGTCCATCGCTATTATTTCTGAAAGTTGGGAGGTATGATTTTTGTACTTTGTAATATACACATTTATATATATATATATATATATATAATTCTGTATCTGTTTATTTGGCGAATAGGGATAAGCTGACGGTTTGGTCCGAACCTAGGATTGAACCAAGCTGTTCAGACGAATGCCCAAAATTTGCAGTGGGAGCCGAGCATCATATACAGACATATAAGGAGGATTCTTCTGTGCTGCCAGAAAAGGATAAAAAGGTAAAAAGCTTCTGCTGTCAATGGTTCCTAAGGAAGCAGTGGGTGCTGGCATCCGCTGCATGCATCCCTAGCAATCAACGCAGTCTTCAGCACATTGCCTTATATGGTAGAGAAATTCCCACCCAACATAAGCAATGGAGCAGGAATAGAAGTGACTTCACTGCCCAAATATGGTCACTGGCCATATTTGGTCTAAGATAAAACTACTATCTCCCGCCCAGAGCTGGTGCATGGATTTTTGACACTCTAGGCAAAACCTCATTTTTCCACCCCCCCATGGTTCCGCCCCTGACTCCACCCCCTTTGCCCTGCCCATGTATACGCATACCTCCAAACTTTTAAACTTGACAATGAGGGACACTTCAGGGAGACAGTTCTGCAGTATGAACCAACCTTTAGGGAGAGAGAGAGGGAATGATCACTATGGTATATGGAAGAAAGGAAGGAGGATCACTATGGCACACGGAAGGCAGGAAGGATTGCTATGACACCTGGAAGCAGGAAGAATCACTATGGCACATGGAGGGCAGGAAGGATCACTATGGTACATAGAATGCAGGAAGGATCACTATGGCACATGGAATGCAGGCAGGATCACTATGGAACATGGAAGGCAGGAATGATCACTATGGAACATGGAAGGCAGGAAAGATCAATATGGCACATGGAAGGCAGGAAGGATCCATATGGCACATGAAGGGGCAGGAAGGAAGGATCACTATGGCACATGGAAGGCAGGAAGGAAGGATCACCATGGCACATGGAAGGCAGGAAGGAAGGATCACTTTGGCACATGGAAGGCAGGAAGGATTACTATGACACCTGGAAGGCAGGAAGGATCACTATGGCACATGGCAGGCAAGAAGGATCACCGTAGTACATGGAAGGCAGAAAGGAAGGATCACTATGGTACATGGAAGGCAGGAAGGAGGGATCACTAGGGCACATGGAAGGACCACTATGGCACATGGAAAGCAGGAAGGATCACTATGGTACATTGAAGGCAGGAAGGAAGGATCACTATGGTACATGGACGGAAGGATCGCTATGGCACATAGAAGGCAGGAAGACTATGGCACATTTCAGGAAGAGAGAGAGGCTCAGGGAGACATCAGGACAGGAGCTCTTGCTGCTTTGAAATCTCTCGCCCACACCCCCTTCGCAGGCACAGATTGGCTGCACGCGGAGGTTGTGGGCGGGCACTGGGGGGACATGGTGAGGAGGTGGGGCAGACCTAGCCTCCCTCCTTCTCCCTCCTCTTACAGGATATATACAGAATACAGCGGACGGGGATGAGTTCATCGGGCAGGGATGTACAGTGGCTGGGGATGTAGACCGGACAGGGATGTAAAGTGGGTGCGAATGTACAGTGGGTGTGAATGTACAGCGGGCGGGGATGTGTGCAGCAGGCGAATGGGGGGACTGTGTTGCTTGGCACTGAGCGAGGCCTCGGCACCCACGA
Source organism: Lithobates septentrionalis (assembly GCA_037952835.1). Lineage (NCBI taxonomy): Eukaryota > Metazoa > Chordata > Amphibia > Anura > Ranidae > Lithobates > Lithobates septentrionalis. The sequence goes on from JBBDGP010003402.1 coordinate 218,269, forward strand.
CTGATGTGCGCTCTATGCCGGCGCCTACCTCGCCTATTGGTAGCGCTGGCCCTGACCCTGCCCTTTCCTTTATATAGATGTTGACAGCTCAGGGAGCTGTGAGCAGGACCATCAGGATCAGTTTTATGTGCCGGATCTGTCAGGTTTTTAATTTGGGTGACCGGCAGGCATCATGACTGACAACGGATTTACAACACGGGACATTTTTTGGGATTAAAATTATTTTAATAAAAAAACTTGTCAAACATTTGTGTGTTTATATTGTTAGGTTACCTTTTTTTGTGAATGAATAGGGGTAGTATGTACCCCTCACTTATTCATGTGTTTTAGCATCCCCCAGCCACTCCCCCTTTAGACCCCTTACACAATTTTTCAGGCACTTTAGCGCTAGAAATAGCCGCTGCAATGCTCTTGAAAACAACCTCCCATTCATTCCAGTGTGTCTTTTCAAACAGGGGCGGTGCGCTTGCAGGACATTCTGAAAAGTCCTGCAAGCAACATCTTTGGGGGGGTTGGGAGCGCTGTTTTTATCGCTCCCAAACGCCCAGCCCATTGCAATGCATTGGCAGCGAAGCACCTTAGAAGCGCTTTGAAAGTGGCGCAAAACAGGACTTTTTGCCCTTTTTTTGTGTAAAAAATGCCCCGCTAGCAGCCGAAAAGCAGCGCAAAAGCAGCGCTAAAACAGCACTAAAGCACCGAAAAAGCAAGCAACTCTTTATCGCTGAACGCCGGGGCGTCCCAGTGTGAACGTAGCCTTAAGCTGCAAAGGCGGTGGCTGGGGATGTGTGCATGCCACGGACAAGGTGCTTTGCACCCATAGCAAAATCTATTCCTCCTGTTGCATTTGGCAGGCAGTAACCCCGGTGATAGCGACCCATTCAGGTGAATGGGGATGCGCCACGAATGCCCCCACAACCATATACAATATGAAAGGTTGTAGCACATTGGTGCGGCATTTAGAGGGTTAAAACAGGCGGCGGGGAGGCGTCATGTTGCCTCTTTGCCATCTGCCAACTGCCTCTGAAAAGCAATCTGAACACGGGTTGCTTTTCAGAGGTGTGGCAATCTTGCCGCACATTCAGATGGAGCCTTAGGGCCTGTAAACACCAGCTGGTGGGCATTATGGTGTACATAATACGCGCCGGCTGGTGAGTGCTGCAATGCAATGTTACAATGTATCAAAGTGCTTGCTTTTTTAAGTTTGATTCAAGTTATACTTAGTGCCCGTTCATACCATCTTATTATGGCATTGCATGCATTTTTTTGGCAACAAACCACAATTCATGCCCTGCACTGCAATGTATGTCCACCAACAAGGTGCCCTGGGGCACCATACAAATAAATGGCAATACATAGAACTAGGGATGCACCAAAATCATTTTTTTACAAAGTTTTTTTTTTTGTACTCGATACTAATTACCAATACCTACCGCAACTGTTTTGTTTACACTTCACCTGTGAGAAATGGTGCAAAGCATTAAAAAGTTATTTACAAATGAAATACATTTTGTTTTACATTTTTCACTTTTTTTTATGTGAAACATGTAAATATATGTTAAAGCTGTAGAAATATTAACAAATAAAGCAAACATTTTTTTTTTTAATTATTAATTGTTCATAAAATAGAAGTGGACAAAAAAAATTATCAGAAAAATAATAATTAAATGCAGGAGAATAAGGAGTTAATTAAGGCTGATTAAAGTAAATGAAGGGTTAATAAGATGTTAAACCGAGGAACGTTTAATAAAAAACACAAAGAATATATATATTTTTTTGCTTGTCAGGTACTGACTTCATCTGCAAGATTGAAGTTCAACCCTTTGTTCTGTATATGAACAAACAGAAAGATACAATAAAGAAACAATGTTTCTTTTTATCTTAGTGTTTGTTGATAAACATTGGCTGCTTTTTTTTTTGACAGCTCCAACAGCTCCAATTGCCAGGACTTCTTTAAAGGGGTTGTAAACCCTCGTGTTTTTTCACCTTAATGCATCCTATGCCGGTGTTCTGACGAGAAGTGTCCTCGTATCGGATAGTGTCCGCCCCGTACTGCGCAGGCGCAGCGCTTGCGCAGTACGGAGGAGAAGGAGACGCCGAAAGTGTCCGAAGTTGATCAGCTGACCATCAGCTGTACACGGCGCTTGGGCACTTAATAGTGAAGGCTTTGTAAGAGGGCCCCTCGCGGGCTCGCTCGCCATGCTTCCGGCATGGCCTCGCTGCGCTCGGCATCTATGTATTCTAACTCTATGTCCACTTGGATAGTGGGGAATGAAGCTGGACACAGGGCAGAATAAATGCGCAGGCGCCGTGTACAGCTGATGATCAGCTGTTGAACTTCGGAGACTTTCGGCGTCTCGTTTGTCCTCTGTACTGCGCCTGCGCAGTACAGGGCGGACACTATCCGATGGGGAACAGTATTCGACAAGACACCGGTACTGCGAATGTGCCCTTAGTGCGGTATTTCATCTCTTATTGTTGTAAACATGTAAAAACACAAACACGGCCGCGTTTGCGCGTTGATCTGACCCCGGAGCGCCCAGGTTTCCGGCGAGGCGATAAGCGGAGTACATAGAATCGGAGGCCGCGGAGTCCCTGAAGGGGGAGGTTGAAATTTCATTACATTAAATCTCTTATTACTCCGCCACCAGCGCCAGCGAATGAAAGAAACTTCTTGTATGATCGCGCTCTATCCGTGTTGATATATAATTAAATCCCAGCACTTTTATGATTCTAATTATATGGTAATTATAATTCGACATGTGGATTTATTTGAGCATCTTATTTTTAGTGGCGACGCATTTTTTTTTTTTTTTTTTGTCTTATCTGTGAAGAAAGAAAATGAGAATATTATGGTGCTGCGACGCAGGTTGTACTGCGGAAATGATAAGGTAGTCAGAAAGGCTGAAATGACTATATATTAGTGATGTTATAGAGCCGGCCTCACCGCTGTACATTGCCGGTTATTATATACCAGAGATGCCTGGAGGAGGAATGACGGTGATTGATACCACCAACCGGCTGTGTGTATGAAAAGAGCACGTTAGGTGAGATAATGGCAGTTTGCAAAACGGGTGGGAGGTCAAGTCATGATCATACCATGACACTGTCCCCTATAATATCGAATAGAAGAAAAGAAACTCCCAACATATTACCAACGGGGGGGGCAATGGGGAGCGAAAAAGGATCTACACTCACCGGCCACTTTATTAGGTACACCTAGTCCCGGGTTGAACCCCCTTTTGCCTTCATTCTTCGTGGCATAGATTCAACATGGGGTTGGAAACCTTCCTCAGAGATTTTTTTCCATAGTGACATGATAAACATCACACAGTTTCTGCAGATTCATGATGCCAATTTCCCGTTCCACCACATCCCAAAGGTGCTCTATTGGATGAGATGTGGTGAGTGTGGAGACCATTGGAGTACAGAGACCTCATTGTCCAGTGGTGAGATGATTGGAGCTTTGTGACATGGTGCATTATCCTGCTGGAAGGAGCCATCAGAAGATGGGGACACTGTAGTCATAAAGGGATGGACATGGTCAGCAACAATACTCAGGTAGGTTGTGGTGTATAAACGATGCTCAGTTGGTATTAAGGGGCTCAAAGTGTGCCAAGAAAATATCCCCCCCACCAATACACCACCACCAGCCTGAACCGGTGATACAAGGTAGGATAGATCCATGCTTTCATGCTTACGCCAAATTCTGACCCCACCATCTGAATGTCGCAGCTGAAATCCAGACTCATCAGACCCGGCAACGTTTTTCCAATCTTCTATTGTCCAATTTTGGTGATCCTGTGTGAATTGTAGCCTCAGTTTCCTGTTCTTAGCTGACAGGAGTGACACCCGGTGTGATCTTCTGCTGCTGTAGCCCATCTGCTTAAAGGTTCGATGTGTTGTGCATTCAGAGATGGTATTCTGCCTACCTTGGGTATAACAAGTGGTTATTTGAGTTACTGTTGCCTTTCTATCATCTGGAACCAGTCGGCCCATTCTCCTCTGACATCAACAAGTCGATTTCCTCCACACAACTGCCGCTCACTGGATATTTTCTCTTTTTCAGACCATTCCCTGTGAACCCGTGAGATGGTTGTGCGTGAAAATCCCAGGAGATCAGCAGTTTTTGAAATACTCAGACTAGTAATTGAACATGTTTACCTAATAAAATGGTTGGCGAGTGAATGTGCCGAAAACAAAAAATAAAAAAAAAGGACATAATCAATAAAATTACATTTTTATTTCCAGAATAAAATGATCAAATCCTAAAAAAGAAAAAAGTGATTATGTATAGTTTTATCTGTTATGTGGTAGATATTTGTTATGTGATGTTAATGAGGTGCTGTATACATTTTTTTGTTATGACTAATTTACTATGTCATTTGTCAGCTATGATTGAGTGAACAGCGAAGTGCATCCCGAGGAAGCTCTTTTCAAGCAAGATGCATCGATCAACGTATCTTCTTTTTTGTCTGGATGTATATTCCTTATACCAGATTGTGGTTATTGATGCATGTTTTTAGGATTTGATCATGCGCCGTAGTCATCGGCACACTGCTTTTTTGTAAATATCTCCTAAACCGTGGAGGTTTAGGAGATATTTCCAGCATCTACAGTTAAGCCTTAATATAGGCTTACCTGTAGGTAAAAGTGGTTGTACAGGGTGTTCAACCACCTTAAGGCGTCATCATACCAAGACATTTTGGACAATTTCATGCTCCCAACTTTGTGGGAACAGTTTGGGGATGGGCCCTTCCTGTTCCAACATGACTGCGAACCAGTGCACAAAGCAAGGTCTATAAAGACATGGATGAGCGAGTTTGGGGTGGAGGAACTTGATTGGTCTGCACAGTGTCCTGACCTCAACCCAATAGAACACCTTTGAGATAAATTAGAGCGGAGATTGTGAGCCAGGCCTTCTCATCCAACATCAGTGCCTGACCTCACAGATGCACTTCTGGAAGAATGGTCAAACATTCCCATAGACACACTCCTAAACCTTGTGGACAGCCTTCCCAGAAGAGTTGAAGCTGCTATAGTTGCAAAGGGGGGATACCATTAAAGTTCATGTGCATGTAAAGGCAGGCTTCCCAATACTTTTGGTAATATAGTGTATCTCCAAAGTTTGCAAGTTGGTGACTCAAATGGTCAGGTTTAAATCTCATGTCTGTGTTGGGCAGCCAGAGAAGGTAACACAATTAATTAAAAAAATTTTAAAAAGCCATGGCTCCCATGTCTTCCAAGCAATAATGCAACAGAGGAAAGTAACAAAGCAGCAGCCTGTGAAACTTTGAGCAGTAGGAATGGGCTCAGGTGTGTTCGGATCGAACCCGTCAGGAAGCCGGCACTGCACACCGCCAATCATAGGCAGAATGTGTATGTGCAGCTGCGGGTCGGGAAATGCCTCACTGCCTATGATTGGTGGTGTGCCCAGACGGCTTCCTGGCGAGTTCGTTTCAAACACGCCTGAGCCCATCTATATTGAGCAGCTCTAAATTATCAACCCTTGTTCCACTGATTACAGGAAAGCCAAACTAAGAGCAGCCTGTTCTACACTAGGAGGGTGCTACACAGTTGTATGTACTACTCAATTATCTCTATTTTACAAGTGGCTGAGAATAGAAGTGTCCAAAGGCCGGTGTTCTGTCAAATTAGCCAACTCGTCAGAAAATCCAACCACCTATTTCTTTAACCACTACACATCCGCGCTATGACCGAATGACGGCCACAGCACTGACCTGAATTCTCGGGAGGCCGTCATATGACGGCCTCCCCTGTGCACGCTCCCTGCGCGCGCCTTGCAGGGCGCGCCGAGTGCACTGTGGTCACTGAGACTCGGCTGATCACCGATCCAAGTAAGGGGCCGGTCCCGGCCCCTTACCATGTGATCAGCTGTCAGCCAATGACAGCTGATCACATGATGTAAACAAAAGATCGGTAATCGTTTTTTTTTTCTACTCACGCTGACAGCGTGAGTAGAAAAAAAAGCAGATCACCGGCTCGGATGTCAGGGACATTGGTCCCGAAGTGGAAGAGGCACATCTGCCTCATCAGTGCCACCAATTATTGCCACCTAACAGTGCCCACAGTGCCACCTAACAGTGCCCACAGTGCCACCTATCAATGCCCACAAGTGCCACCTATCAATGCCCACCTGTAGTGCCAATCAGTGCCACCTGGCAGTGCTGCCCATCACTGCCACCCATCAGTGCCCATCACTGCCACCCATCAGTGCCCATCACTGCCGCCTATCAGTGCCCATCACTGCCGCCTCATCAGCGTACATCAATGAAGGAGAAAAATTACCCGTTTTAAATTTTTTATAACAAAATATAAATAAATAAAACATTTTTTTTTTTTTTTAAATTCAGGTTTTTACATTTTTTTAACAAAAAGTAAAAACTGCAGAGGTGATCAAATACCACCAAAAGGAAGCTCAATTTGTGGTGAAAAAATGATAAAAATTTCATTTGGGTACAGTGTTGTATGACCGCGCAATTGTCATTCAAAGTGCGTCAGCGCTGAAAGCTGAAAATTGGTCTGGATAGGAGGGGGGTTTAAGTGCCCTGTAAGCAAGTGGTTAAACCATCAGTATTTGGATATTCTGACTAATTGCTGTTTGGACAGAACACCAGCAACCATTTACATTTATAGTCTGCTCCATTATTTTATGAGTGGAGATTGTTACTTGCTCTGATACAAACCAACAATATGGCCGCCACCGAGGAGACGACAACATTGTCCTCGTTAGCCGCTGTGGGGTCAAAACTTCAAAATCTTCCTGTACTGAACTGTCTTTGGTTGCCGGTGTTGTGTCCAAACAGCAATTCATCAAAATCTCCATTTACTAATGATTTGAGGAAACCGGAAGTGAGGTGGTTGGAGTTTCTGACGAGTTGGCTAATTTGACAGAACACTGGCCATACACAGCGAAAATGTCTTTTCTGCAACCATGGGTTGCAGGAAAGGAGTTTGCACGACTCCTTCATCAACAAAGACAGTGCTTCTGACAGGGAAATCCCTCTTGCTGAGCCATTGTATTCTCCTGGCGAGGGTGGGGTGGGGTGGGTGGTGGAAACCGTCCCCACTGGGAGAAGACAGTGATTATTGCTAGCGTCTATAGCCGTCACTAGCGATAATCGCAAGCAAATCCAGCAGGCTGGTTGTACCAATCCATCAATCCATCAACTTGGTACGTTCAGCTTGTCTGTTAACAGTTTGAATCCCGGCCGGTTCCTGCTGAACCAGCTGAGATTCAAACCGTCAGTGACGGCCGGTGGAATTTTTTTTTTTGGAGGGGGGCAGTCGACTGGTCCCCGGGTCAGTCGGTTGGTAGCAATTACCCCATACCTCCCAACATTTTGAGATGGGAATGAGGGGCAACTACTAGCAAATGTATGTAGGCATAAGACACGCCCCCTGCCACGCCCCCTTAAAGGAGAAAAAAAAAGTTAATTAAAACCACAAGTGCTTTTTTTTTTACCACTACTATTCCTTTATATTAGCTTTTAAAATTGAAAAATACAGCAATTTAGAACTTGGTTGAAAGGTTTAGCGCTGGGAAACACTTTTTGAAATATAAAAAGTATATTTTATATACAACTATAGAGATCAGACCAAAATGAGGGACAAATGAGGAGGAATGAGGGACAGAGGGACATTGCTCGAAATCAGGGACAGTTGGGAGCTATGATTACCCCATCACCGGCGGCCTCCCGTTCTCCTGCTGTTCTCCTGCAGCCTCCCCTTCTCCGGGTCATCACGGCGGTGTCGGCTTCTGTTTCCTCCCTCCTTCTTGTCGGCCAATAGGGAGTCTTCCCTTTTCGGCCAATCGGAAAACGGGTCTCACACCTGCTTCTGATTGTCTGGATTGAGGATCAATGTTTCAACAGTGAATATTCATTGCCTGTTGTAACACACCTGGGTGGGATCGGAGTGCATCCTCTGCGACCCGAGTCCACCCGATTTTGAAGCATATTAGAGACTCTGGCTCTAATCAGGTGCTTAAAAAAAAACCCAGCTGCTTTCATGAAAGGGGCCGGAAGCATGAATAGTGGGCGGCCGCGGCCATAGCTCCCAACTGTCCCTGATTTTGAGGGACTGTCCCTGATTTGGAGCAATGTCCCTCTGACCAGGCACTGACACTGAGGAGGATCGCTGTACACAGGACCCCCATATTCCCAGGACACGCTCTAGCAATACTCTGTCCCAAATACTTTTTATAAGCATTCACTGTCTATTGGTGGAGCCTTATCGCTACCAAGCACATTTTTCTGCTATATAGATGTTGTTTTTGAAGCCTTCCACCACTCCGGTCTGGCGTCCAACTGACACTTCCTCTGGTTTAATTGCCTCTTTTACTTTTTGAACATGGAATCATTCCAATTGAATTAAAACATACAGGCAAACCCCACTTTTAAGTACACAATGGGGTTTATTTACTAAAGCTGGAAAATGCAAAATCAGGCTCACTTCTGCATAGAAACCAATCAGATTCCAGGTTTTATTACCAAAGCTTAATTGAGCAAGCTGAGGTTAGAAGCTCATTGGTTTCTATTCAGAAGTGAGCCTGATTTTGCACTTTCCAGCTTTAGTAAATAAAGCCCATTGCGTACTTAAAAGTGGGGTATGCCTGTATGTAAATATACTCAACTCTCAACCCCTGATGAAGGTATCAAAATAGTGGAAACGCGTCGGGTATTCGGGTATACCACCCTTCGAAGAGTACATATGTCAATTTGTATTTCATTCTTTGCATTGGTGTTCTGTTTTTTTTTGTTTGATGCATTTACGTAATGTGTAGACGCTATACGTCTGTATATCCTAAGACCATATTCAATTAAAAGTGACTTTTCTATACCTCAGAGTTGGTGGTCTTTTAAAGTCCCATTTAGGGGGTATTTCTTTTTGTTCCGGTGCCCTGAAAGGGGCCGGAAGCATAAATAGGGGGAGGCCGCGGCCGTAGCTCCCAACTGTCCCTGATTTCAAGGGACTGTCCCTGATTTGGAGCAATGTCCCTCTGTCCCTCATTCCTCCTCATTTGTCCCTCATTTTGGTCTGATCTATATAGCTGTATATAAAATTTACTTGTTATCTATCAAAAAGTGTTTTCCAGTGCTAAACCTTTCATCTGATTTGTAAATTGCTGGATTTGTAAATTCCAAAAGCCGATATAAAGGAATAGTAGTGGTAAAAAAAAGCACTTGTGGGTTTAACCAATCTTTTACTTTTTGTACAATTCTTCTTTAAGTGGGCGTGACAAGGGGGCGTGGTAAGGGGGCGTGTCCTATGCCTGCATACTTTTGCTGATAGGTGTCCCTCATTCCCATCTCAAAAAGTTGGGAGGTATGGCCGCGGCGGCCGTGGATAGTTTAATGTTATGCATGAATCTATCCATTACCATATACCCTGTCTCCCCGAAAATAAGACCTAGCGTGATTGTCGGTGATGGCTGCAATATAAGCCCTACCCCCCAAATAATCCCTACCCTGTTTCCCCGAAAATAAGCCCTACCCTGAAAATAAGACCTACAAGGACTTTAACTAGGGCTTATTTGGGGGGTAGGGCTTATATTGCAGCCATCACCGACAATCACGCTAGGTCTTATTTTCGGGGAAACAGGGTAGGAAGGTGGAGCAGAGAGAGAAGGCAGCGCCCAGGCGCCCCTAATGGACGGGCCGCGACTGCAAACCGTCTATGGCCAGCCTAAGGGAGTGACTGATGGGAATCCAGCCTTGGTTGTATGAGGCATAGAGGCAGTTTTTCCATGGAGTGGATGAGGCCTATTCTGAACCATGTTGCACAATGGACAGGCAAAGTTTTGCAAGCAGACAGGAATCTGCAGAGTTCATATATTTGTCCAGCTCGCCCCGCAGCCCCCACACTGCTCATAAATCATACTTCTAAATGGAAGCCAGGCCGGGTTTGTACAAGTAATGTAAACACTTTAACTCCTGCTATTTAACCCCGACCATCCAAGACAAATAAAGCATCCTTCTGAACCCTGCTGGGTGCTGAGCGCCGGGGGGGGGGATCAATGACAAGTGGTGTGTCCGTGTCTCTCCCATTCTCTCTGCCTCCTTCTGTTGGCAACAAGTGCTGCCTTGTGTCATCCAAAATATGATCTGACGGTTTAATTTCACCGTGTAAGACGATCGGTGAATCTTTAGATTCTCATTTGCAGGAACCCGCCGTTTTTCTTGCCGCACGCCGCGTAGCCGGACGTGTCTTCCCTGCTGCAAGGCTTGGCTTAAGCCAGGAAATACAAATGTCTCCTCCAGCTTGCTCAGTAAGACAATTCACAGGGTGAACGTGATGGCGAACGCACAGTAATGACAGCTTTTACATTATTATCCGATCGATGCGTTGGATTAAATAGCCAGAACTGCCCTTTCTGATCAGTTTATACTACATTGGATTCAATCAAACTGGGTCCATCGGCCAGGGCTGAAATTATCGATCAGTTTTGCCGAAACCAGTGTCCCAAATGTCTTCCATTTAAGGATTATGGAGGCCACTGTGCTCTTAGGAACCTTAAGTGCAGCAGAAATTTTTTTGTAACCTTGGCCAGATCTATGCCTTGCCACAATTCTGTCTCTGAGCTCTTCAGGCAGTTCCTTTGACCTCATGATTCTCATTTGCCCTGACATGCACTGTGAGCTGTAAAGTCTTATATAGACAGGTGTGTGGCTTTCTTAATCAAGTCCAATCAGTATAATCAAACACAGCTGGACTCAAATGAAGGTGTAGAACCATCTCAAGGATGATCAGAAGAAATGGACAGCACCTGAGTTATATATATGAGTGTCACAGCAAAGGGTCTGAATACTTAGGACCATGTGATATTTCAGTTTTTCTTTTTTAATAAATCTGCAAAAATGTCAACAATTCTGTGTTTTTCTGTCAATATGGGGTGCTGTGTGTACATTCATGAGGAAAAAAATGAACTTAAATGATTTTAGCAAATGGCTAAGAGTGAAAATTTTAAGGGGGTCTGAATACTTTCCATCCCCACTGTATATTGTCTCATATTATGCTCTCTGTTGGGTCATTTGGGGTGTGGCTGTATTCCATTGTTCTATTGTTTGTGTCTGCCTTGGGTGCAACCTATTATGGGATGTATATGTCTCTGTGGATTAGCTATGAGAGGGGAGCGGGGGATTTCTCCAGCAGCTCCTCCCAAAGACAGTCTACTGATAAGAAGATTGACACCTGTGTCACGCTACTGGTGGAGCAAAAAGTCTACCCTGCCTTGTTTCATTATGCAAAGGAGGGGGGCTTGTCTCCTGAGTGTACCTCTGTGTACATGTATTTCAATAAAGTTTATATTCGAGCTTTGTAACTGAGCTAGTCTCGTCTGGTTCTTGGTTACAATATTCGGCTGTAAAATCTGACATCTGAAGGTTCAGATTGGAGGAAGTAGTATACTGGCGGAAGCACTCAAGTGGAGTGTGACGGGGGTCCGTTACAAAGCACATTAAGGTCCTGGAGTGGCCTAGCCAATCTCCAGACCTTAACCCCATAGAAAATATGTGGAGGGAGCCGAAGGTTCGAGATACCAACCATCAGCCTCAAAATCTTAATGACTTGGAGAGGATCTGCAAAGAGGAGTGGGACAAAACCCCTCCTGAGATGTGTGCAAACCTGGTGGCCAACTACACGAAGCGTCTGACCTCTGTGATTGCCAACAAGGGTTTTGCCACCAAGTACTAAGTCATGTCTTGCGAAGGGGTCAAATACTTATTTCATTTATTAAAAAGCAAATCAATTTATAACTTTTTGAAATGTGTTTTTCTGGATTTTTTTGTTGTTATTCTGTCTCTCACTGTTAAAATAAACCGACCATTAAAATTATAGACCGATCATTTCTTTATCGGTGGGCAAACGTACAAAATCAGCAGGGGATCAAATCATTTTTTTCCCCTCACTGTATTAAGTTGACTCATGGTAGTTGTGTGAGTCGGGTCAGGTTACTCCAGGTCAGGCTGGAGGACTCTGCAGGGCGGGACTCTAGTACCTCCCCCTTGTTCTGAAAGCTTGAAGAAGCTGCTGGAAGTTAGCGGGTGGAGGCCAGGAGGTCCCGATCTGCATACCGGAGGGAATCTGGCCAATCCCCAGGCAGAAGGCCCTAGTAGGGTGGCTTGATCAGCGTTTAAATATTGTGAACTCAAAAGATCTGAATCCCTTAAACAGAACAAATTTTTATACAATCGCATTGTCGATAGATTTACCATCCAGGACCATCAGAATAATTTTGATTAAAATGATCTGCTTTGTCGGAAATCAATGACACAGTAAGTAGTAAGTGTCTTTTCGATAATTTATACAGTAGATCCAGTCATATTACCTGATTCAATGAAGAATTAAGAATCATTTGATCTGACCTTTATGGATATGGCGAGGTTCACACAATTTTTTTATGTATTTATTCATGTGATTTTTATGCGTGTTTATGCATTTTTCATGCACTCCCAATGAATAAGCATTCACAACGTTTTTTAAGGTTGCATAGGTGAGAACAGGTCTCATAAACAATAAGGCCTCATTTACATAGACAACTTAAAGTGTTACTAAACGCAACAGTGCTTGTAATGCCGCGTACACACGAGCGGACTTTACGGTGGACTTTGCCCGGCGGATTTTTCGACGTACTTTACGACGGACTTTCTGAATGAACGGACTTGCCTACACACAATCCACCAAAGTCCGTCGAATTCGTACGTGATGACGTATGACCGGACTAAAACAAGGAAGTTCATAGCCAGTAGCCAATAGCTGCCCTAGCGTGGCTTTTTGTCCGTCGAACTAGCATACAGACGGCGGACTTTTCGACCGGACTCGATTTCAACGGATAAATTTTAAACAAGTTTCAAATCTAAGTCCGTCCAACTTTTGAGCAAACAAAGTCCGCTGGAGCCCACACACATCGAATTGTCCGACGAAATCCAGTCCGCCGGGCAAAGTCCGCCGTAAAGTCCGCTCGTGTGTACGCGGCATTATACTCATTGTGGAACCTAAGGGGTTAATCCTCTGCATTGTGTAAAAAGGCTGTTTGATCCTGTCTCCTCTGATCCTCCCCTTCTTCCACAGTCCCCAATCCATTTGTTGATAGAACAGAGCCTTGGAAGCACTCTGCACATGCTCAGTTTGGTGTGCAGTGGCAGCCCGTCCATTGGGGGCCCAGGGACGCCGCCACCCCCATCTATGCGTCCGGCCCCCTAATCTACATGCAGGGTGCAAGACGCATGGATTCCAATGAGGGTTTTTTTTTTTGAAGCACGTGATTAAAGGCTCTAAAAGGCTTAAAAAAGGGGGTGGGCTCAGGGCACAGAGCACTGCGCCCTGAGCCCACCCAGGTGTGTGACAATAGCAAATGAATATTCGCTATTGTCACACTGATTCTCCTCCCGGCCAATCAGGAAGCGGGTCGTGAGACCCGTATACAGATTGGCCAAAAGGACAAGCCATCCTATTGGCCTATGAGGACGAAGGAGGAGGAGGAGGGAGGAGACATACGGCCGCTGCGATGCTGAGGAGACGCATTGGAAGCCCGACTGACAGATCCGGGACACGGAGACAAGTGAGGGGGGAGGCCGCCACCGTTTCCACAAGCGGCGACCAGTGGAATTTATTTTGGGCAGATCGTCAAACACTATGCCACCCCCAACTCCTCTCCCCCGCCCCAGTCAGGTGGTTGGTCAGTCAGTAGCACTTACCCCATTACCTGTGGCTTCCCCTGCTCGGCAGCGGCGGCCTCCCGTTCTCCTGCTCTCCACAGGTCATCACCGCCACAGCAGCGGCTTCCGTTTCCTCCCTCCTCCTCGGTGGCCAATCGGGAGTCTTCTCTTTTCGGTCAACGGGGTCTCACATCTACTTCTGTTTGGCCGGATTGAGGATCAGTGTTTCAACAGTGTATAGTAATTCGCTGTTGTAAAACACCTGGGTGGGCTCTGGTCGCACTCTCTGCCACCCGAGCCCACCCTATTTTGAAGCCTCTGGCTCTAATCAGGTGCTTAAAAAAAAACTGGCCACTGTAATTCATGCGCCCGGTGCCCTGAAAGGGGCCGGTTGCATGAAAAGGTCGTGGCCGCACCAGCCGTGGATAGATTCATGCTATGCATGAATCTATCCATTGCATATAAAGGGGTGGCCTGGAGAGAGGGGGGCGCCCCTAATGGACGGGCCACCCCTGGTCTCCACATGTCAGTTCAGGGGTAGAACAGGGTGAGTGAGCTGGCGACCGGGGGGGGGGGCTGGAGCTATGGGGGGGGTCCGTAGTCAGGCCTGTCTGCCGCCCCCCGATCAATGGAGCACCAGCCGCCACTGTTGGTGTGTGTTGCTAAAGAGTTTTTCCTTTTTTTTTTGGGAGGGTGTATGTGATCAGCACAGGGCCAATCAGCACTGTCCAGACAGAGGGTCAGGGGTCATGCAGCCTTTAGTATCACTTTAATTCGAGTGGCTCCCACCTTGTGTTTTGAGTGGCCAAAGTTGAGTGCAGGGCCTCAGTCTCTTGCATTTTTCATACTATTTACACATGTGAATGTTCAGTTTGTAAAGCAATGCATACATTGTCAACACCTCTAACAAATAGGCAGGTTTATTCAAGGGTGGGGCTGTTCTGCACCTCACAGGCCGGATAAAGTGTGTGGTGGGGCTTATATGCAAATTATAATATGCACTACAACATATGCCCAGTTCTGTTGCATGTGAAGGGTATCTGTTTTTTTTCTGGCCTGTTCATGTAAATGTCCGTCTCGTACGGTACGTGTTCATGTAAGTACGTGTGCGTATTCATCTGCACGCACTTCACTCCCTGCTCTCCTCATTTTGCTCTATTTTTTTTTTTACAGACACATGCTTATGTAAAGTGAAATGTTTTCTTTCATTAAACCGTTTCAGCTTAACCTCAAATCTCAGCGGTTTGTCCCTGGTGAGCAGCCCAGAATATGTTTCTCCTCCTAATAAATGCAAACACATTGAAGCTGTCATCTGCTAGACAAGCTATTGTAAAACTGGATTTTATGAGGCTTTCTTCCCCTCGTTCCCTGAGTTATGGACGGAGGAGAACAACTGCCCAGATACCCGAGAACAATGAGACGTACTAAGGGATCGCATTGTGCGCACACCGCGCTGTTACGGATTGGTCATCAAAGTCCAGCTTATCTGCGCTAATCCAAAGTGCCTGTCTGGAATAAAAATATGGCATTGATTCTCCAATTCTGCTTCTTATGTCGTGTTTTCAGTGTTGGCGTTATGCTGGAGATACAAGGAACAAACGTTCCCACTTCTCCTCCATCACAGGCAATAGAATGTAAAGGTGGGGCTGTGATGTGAAGGGGGGGACTGAGGACACTGATGTAAAGGGGGCTGTGATGTGAAGGGGGGGACTGAGGACACTGATGTAAAGGGGGCTGTGATGTGAAGAGGGGACTGAGGACACTGATGTAAAGGGGGGGCTGTGATGTGAAGGGGGGACTGAGGACACTGATGTAAAGGTGGGGCTGTGATGTGAAGGGGGGACTGAGGACACTGATGTAAAGGGGGCTGTGATGTGAAGAGGGAATTGAGGACACTGATGTAAAGGGGGCTGTGATGTGAAGGGGGGGACTGAGGACACTGATGTAAAGGGGGCTGTGATGTGAAGAGGGGACTGAACACACTGATGTAAAGGGGGCTGTGATGTGAAGGGGGGACTGAGGACACTGATGTAAAGGGGACTGTGATGTGAAGGAGGGGACTGAGGACACTGATGTAAAGGGGGCTGTGATGTGAATGGGGGGGGGGCGGAGGACACTGATGTAAAGGGGACTGTGATGTGAAGGAGGGGACTGAGGACACTGATGTAAAGGGGGCTGTGATGTGAAGGGGGGGGGGCGGAGGACACTGATGTAAAGGTGGCATACAAACAATAGGTTCATTTGAAGTCCATGACATATAGTCCATGTAAGATTGTTAGGAATGCTTATTCCAAGAAGGCTGCCAGCTTACAGATAGAAGAAACTCTGGAACATAAAAACAGGGACAAAGCAGCGCCTTCTAAGTGTAGCAGTTAAGACATTTAATGAATTAAAACCATAATGGGAACACTCACAAACGAGCAATTTTGAACAGCATAGATATCGGTGTCATCCGCACCGTCCCGGGAACTGCCTGGTGTCGCTAGCTGGAATGTCCGTGTATCTGTCCTTTGTCTGGTTACACTGGTGGAGCTCAGCGCTGCTGTAAAACTGGGACAGGGATCGGCAATGCACTGGACTACGGCGGGGGGTCATCACTTCTGGGTGCAGGGTCAGCGGGGAGGTGCTAACCCCCTACCCGGAAGTGATGACACCTCGCTGTGTTTCTGTGCATCGCCGATCCCTGTCCCAGTTTTACGGCAGCGCTGAGCTCCACCAGTGTAACCAGACAAAGGACAGATACACGGACATTCCAGCTAGCGACACCAGGCAGTTCCCGGGACGGCGCGGATAACACCGATATCTATGCTGTTCAAAATTGCTCGTTTGTGAGTGTTCCCATTATGGTTTTAATTCATTAAATGTCTTAACTGCTACACTTAGAAGAACTGTCTCTTGTCATTTTTAAAACTTTTGACATTTTTTTGTGAAATGGTAGGGGTACTTTTGTACCCCTTTACCATTTCACACGGGGGCGGGATGTGGGGGTCCCCTTGTTAAAGGGGGCTTCCAGATTCCGATAAGCCCCCCGCCCGCAGACCCTTACAACCACTGGGCAAGGGTTGTGGGAGTGAGGCCCTTGTCCTCATCAACACGGGGACAAGGTGCTTTGGGAGGGACTCCAAAGCACCCTCCCAATGTTGAGAGCATGTGGCCTGGTATGGTTCAGGACGGGGGCGCTCTCTTGTCCCCCCCTCTTTTCCTGTGGCCTGCCAGGTTGCGTGCTCAGATAAAGGTCTGGTATGGATTTTTGGGGGGACACTACGCTATTTTTTTTACATTTTGGCGCACGGTTCCCCTTAAAATCCATACCAGACCTGAACGGTCTGGTATGGATTTTGAGGGGGACCCCCACGCCTTTTTTTTTTTTAATATTGGCCCGGGGTTCCCCTTAATATCCATACCAGACCTGAAGGGCCTGGTATGGAATTTAGGGGGGCCCCCACGCCATTTTTTTTTTAAATTTTGGTTCGGGGTTCCCATGCCGTTTTTATCAATGAACTTTTATGTGTATTGTCAGACGGACAATTCATATAGCCCCGAGTACTTTTAAATTACTTTTTTTCCTTTGAGATGTAATTTTGCTGTCAGACTGTTCTAAACACGGGAAACATGCGCCCCTTTACAGGCATACTATGGACAACCCCCAGTTACGAAATTTAAAGGAATATTACACTTTTATTGTTTCACTTTAAGCATTATTAAAATCACTGCTCCCGAAAAAACAGCGTTTTTAAAACTTTTTTTTGCATTGATCCTTGTCCCCTGGTGCAGGACCCGGGTCCCCAAATACTTTTTATGACAATAACTTGCATATAAGCCTTTAAAATTAGCACTTTTGATTATTCATGTTCGAGTCCCATAGACTTCAACGGTGTTCGCACAAATTTTTTGCCTGTTCGCATGTTCTGGTGCGAACCAAACAGGGGGGTGTTCGTCTCATCCCTGCTTCTATCCAAAGTCAAAGTGACACCAGAATGTATCCAAAAAATCTCTAATTTTGTTCCCAGTGCACTACATTGTGGTCTCATCATACACACTGGCTCCCCAGCTGTTGCTGAGCAAAATTTAGGCAGCTTGCAGGGAAAATGTCATTTTGTTTGGCTTTATAAATGCAATTATTGCTGCAGGAGATTCTAGACATGGTACAGATCTGCCACTTTACAGGTAGACTAAGGGGACCCCCCCCCCCCCCCCCACACCAGGCACTATATTGGAAGGAATTTTTCATTTGTATGCTTTGGCTTTAAAAAATCACTGCCCTATAACCATTGTATGCTCAATTACTTGCATATAAGCTTTCAAAATGGGCACTTTTAATTTTTGACGTTCGGGTCCCATTGACTTTATTGGGGGTTCGTTATTCGGGTCCGAACTTTCGCGGTGTTCGAAAGTTCTGGTGCGAACCGAACAGGGGTCCGTTTGGCCCATCCCTAGAGTCCAATACCCCTGGACTAGACCTAGGACAAACCTCAACAACCCTTTCAATTTCTATCCAACCAGACAGGCCCTGGTACTATATAGTTTTTGTAAATCTAACATAGATTATACATTTAGTGTGTGTGGTCACTTTTAGTCCCTCAAAATATCTTTAGATAAAAACATAACAAAAGAAAATATAAAAAAATTATTTATATTGCTGAAAACTTTGCCGTTTCCATTTTCCGAACTCAAATCAACTCCAAAGTGGAATGACATTTGAAGAAAGGTGCAACTATCTAATGGCGAGTTGTTGACAAACGCACAGTTTACAGGAGCAGATGAGCGATGAACTTGTCACATATTTGCAGAAAGTAAGCTGAAAACACGCAAACAAGCAGAGAGGGTCAGACCCGGGACCGAGCAATAAAAATGTGTTCTACTCGCTCATTCAGCTCAAGGGCCAATTTAAATTCTTCTGACATTGCAGCGTTCCTTAAAAGAAACTCTCATTCTGCGTTCTGCGCATTCAATAATGTCAAAATCATCCTTCAATACAGAGCCGACCGGGATCAGGAACGGAATGTATCCATTTCTGTGAATGCGGCACAGAGGTAAAAGTCAAGATGTGTCTGAGATCCTTTTATTCTACGGTACACAGAGATGGGATCAACAGGCTATTTTCGCACAAACATGTATTGTCATCGGGGACAAAACAATCACATAACTTCCCAACCCAGAGGAGCTTACACTTTAATGTCCCACTACAGTCACACACTATTATTATTATTTTTGGACATTTATATAGCTATTCCTCAGAGAAGACTGAGCCAGTCACATCATCAAAGGAGCTTACACTCTAATGTTCCTTCATAGTCACACACTATTATTATTATACATTTAAATAGCTCTGACATATACCGCAGTGCTGTACAGAGAACACTGAGCCAGTCACATCAGTCTCTGCACCAGAAGAGCTTACACTCTAATGTCCCCACCATAGTCACACACTATTAGCCACTTGCCGTCTGCCCACCGTCAAATGACGGAGGGGGGGGGGGGTGCGGCTCTCGTGCTGGGACGACGTCCAATCACTTTCTTTACTTGCTGATGTACGCATGCTTGTTTTTGTTTAGTTGTTGTTTATTTTTGTGTAAATATGTTTTTTTATTAATAAGCTGTATGTTTGTATGATTTTTTAATAACAAAAAAAGATTACATTCTAATGTCCCACCACAATCACACACTAATAACATTATTATACAGTTATATAGCTCTGACATATTCCTTAGTGCTGTACAGAGAACGCTGAGACAGTCGCATCAATCTCTGCACCAGAGGAGCTTACACTTTAATGCCCCTCCAAAGTAACACACTATTATTATTATTATAAAACATTTATATAGCGCTAACATATGCCACAGTGCTGTACAGAGAACACTGAGCCATTTATATTAGTCTCTGCACCAGATGCTCAGCTTACACTCTAATGTTCCTTCACAATCACACACTATTATTATTATACGTTTATATAGCTCTGACATATTCTGTAGTGCTGTACAGAGAACGCTAAGCTGAGCCATTACATTCAGGCTCTGTTCAGAATGACATACTGGATACATTGTGTCGGTTCACAGAGGTGGAAGATAGTAACATCTGTCTCTGCAGCAGAGGAGCTTACACTCTAATGTCCCACCACAGTTACACACTATTATTATTATTATACATTTATATAGCGCTGACATATACCATAATGCTGTACAGAGAACGCTATGCTGAGCCATTACATTCAGGCTCTGTTCAGAATGACATACTGGATACATTGTGTCGGTTCACAGAGGTGGAAGATAATGTGTTTCTTTCTCCAGCGAGCATTTTAATGTTATCTGTGCAATCAAATGCTCTGGTATGTAACAAGAACGCAGCCATTTACATGTGTTCCTATCAGACTCGGCCATTGTTGCGTTGACTGATGGCGCAGTAGAGTAGATAGTAGACATGGCAGGGCACGAGGCTGAATCCTTCATGTGTCAGCAGGAGAGATCAGACGCCTCGTGTGCAGATTCACTCCTAAACGATCTCTTCATTTAAAACAAATTAAGTTTTTCTGCCGAGAACAATTGGAGCATCTCAACCCTAATCTCGTTCCAGGCCGATTATCTTTAACAATACCGGGTTTAGTGTTTGAAAACCTCCACTGCTCTTGTTAAATCTTTGCCTCCAGGGGAGCATTGTCAGGAAGACATTAGCCCTCTAATGTGCAAACCTTTAATTGTTTGCAAGTAAATTATATGCAGGAAAAATGTTAATTGCTGAGTGGATAGTGAGGCTGTTTAGTGTAGACTTCTTTCTTTTTTTTTTTACTCTACTAATTTCTGCTTTTTCTTTCTGGGCACTATCGGCACACTGTACATGCCCCAACATGACCCTCTGAATGGTAGCAAATAGCTCCTTACATTCTCTCTACCTTGCTGCCCATGGGGATATCATTCCCTCCAACATCAAGAGAAGGGGGAGAACAATTCCCCTTCACTCCCTCGCCACTTCCCTGTTGTGAATAAATGGTTCACCCTCCATTTCACTTACACCTAGTTTGCCTTGGTCCCATGCCCAGGCCTGGTTGAGGCCCCTGGGGCGCCCCCGCTGAATTGCCCGCCGCGGCTCCCGGTGGGGATAACTGTCGGATGGCTCGTGTGGCTCGGCACCACGCCACCATCATATGAACTCGAGTAAGTCTATTTGCAATCGATACGGGGGTTTTACCTCTACCCCCGTTCGTATGTGCAATTACTATACCATCTAAACTTATACCAATATTTTTACTCCTTGATATATCAAGCGCTGGCTCCTGACAAGTACCCCTCTAGCCACGAAACGCGTAGAGCTGCCATACCTACTGTTGCCCATCAATACCTATATTGCTTTATTAGCCAACCATAAATTCTAATTCTATGATCCAAGAGGCCCGAGCCCTTGCAGGCATTACTATGTATTATGCTTTTACCCAAACCGAATTATGGTGCATTTTGGAAGATTATTTGTTTGCTATTTTATGCTGTAACCAAGATGAATTGTATCAACCATGCATTATCTTATTGTGTTTTTACAATTTATATCCTGTTTGTATTTCATGGCAATCATTAAATTCCCATCATGTTCATCAATTACCCTCTTGCAACCGTGTGATTCATTTAAAGTCCCTCCCCCTTCTCTTGATTATTACAGGGATGGAAATGCGTGACCTTACTGGGCAATAATTTCAATTAAAGTCCCGAGGGATGGAAGAACTGACCTTACCAGGTCATGCCTTCACTTAAAGTCCCTAAAACCAGTCATATTACTAATACTCATTCCCTCCAACATGACCCTCCATAAGGTAGACAATACTTTCCTCCTGGCCTTCCCTCTACCTTTCTGATTACACCCTCCACCGGAAGATCAAATCCCCAACATGACCCTCCATAAGGCAGACAATACTCTTCTCCTGGCCTTCCCTCTACCCTTCTGATTATACTCCACCACCAGAAGAGCACTGTCAGGTCATCGAAGCGGACTCTTGACAGAGACATAAAAGGGCGCTGGCCGCTGAGGAGAGTTGAAGACTTGAAGATATTCCGAAAAAGTTTCAAGAAGTCAGACAGGCTAGATACCACTGTATCATTCAGTTCCCAGAGAGGGGCACCCCAGGCTAACGCCTCGCTGGATAGGAGGGACATAATATAAGCTACCTTTGCCCGATCGGACAGTCAGTTGTAGTGAATGTGTGGCTGCGACTGCGACTGGAATAGGTGCAGCCGCTGGTTGTACTTGAGGTTGCTGACTCGGAGTTCCCAAGGAGGCCTGAAGCTGCTCCAAGCAGGAAGCCAGATCCTGGAGGAATCGCATCACCTAAGTCTGATTCGATTCCTGGGTCTCAAGTCTACGGACTATGCCCTGCAATGGAGCATCTGCAGGAAGTGGCACATCAGCCGGGTCCATGGCAGATCAAACTGTCAGGTCACCTGAGTCCAGGTGACAGATGCACCTCGTTGGAGTCTGGAGTGCATCGCAAGGTAGTGGACCCTACGGCTGACTGCTGCGGGTGGAGCTCTAGGATATACAGGAGAGCAAGTACTCTGTAGTACCTACACGGATGACACTGACACTATATATATATATATATATATATATATATATATATACCGGTATATATATATATATATATATATATACATATACATACATACACTGTATAATGTTTAGGGGTTCTAAGTCATTTTCTAGCAAAAAAACACAGTTTTTTACTTGTAAACAAGTGTCAAAATAGGACTGATCCTTAAGTGGTAGAGTACTTTGCTCCTGACCTTCTTTTTACCTTTCCAATTACAGTTTAGGTATGGTGTATTTTATGCATTGTGGTGGCTCACTATGGAAAATGAGGACAGTATGGGCTTTTGCTGTGTCCTCCCTACATGTGGTTATGGAAGATTACATATCTCACTAAGAGATATGAGGGATAAGATATTTGCCTTCTCCATCCTATATCATCAGAGCACCATGGCCTACTTAAACTTCTCCTGAATGCAGAGGTATGTGCACTGAGTACTCATTTCACATTATGTGTGTTCAATACCAAACACTTTGGACACTCCTTTACTGTTTTTTATCAGTCTATGTATATCCCTCTCTCGATACAATAGTTACCCAACCTTCATAAGCCTTGAGGAATCTGATATATCACTTGCACTAGTGGTCAGTGACTTTTCCGTGACCTCCAATAAAGTATATCTGCTATGTATTTTCTTGTATGCCTAATTCAAGGCAAATAAACTCAAATGGAACACTCTGCCATCTGCCCTTGGGCTACATACTACCTAAAGGTCAACTCATCTTAGCATCTCCGGAAAAAGTCTGTGGTAAGCTGGTCAGTTACTTTTCCAAGACCATCATAAAAGGATATCTGCTATGCATTTTCTTCTATGCCTAATCCAAGGCAAATAAACTCAAGTCGAACCCACTGCCATCTGCCCTTGGGCTACACACTACCTAAAGGTCAACTCATTTTAGCTTCTGTGGAAAAAGTCTGTGGTAAGGCGGTCATTTACTTTTCCAAGACCTCCAATAAAGGATATCTGCGATGTATTTTCTTCTATGCCTAATCAAAGGCAAATAAACTCAAGTGGAACCCACTGCTATCTGCCCTTAGGCTACACATTAACTACAGGACAATGTATCTTAGCTTCCCTGGAAAAAGTCTGTGGCATGCTGGCCAAGATTATATGCAATTTCTCCAAACAAACATCTCGATCTATAGAGAAAGAGGAATAGAAAGAGGTAGAAGAGGACCTCATAGATGTGTTTATCTCAATGTAATGTTTTCAGCTTACCCCTGTTTCCCATAATGTGGATATTTGGTTCTAGAGGTAAAAATTAGGGCATTTCAGATCTGGAGGCACCATTACTACTTTAGATCTGGTGGCACCGTTGGGTTGAGTATCTGGACATGTGTATGTATGACCTGTGTCAGTTTTGGACTTAACAAAATTATAAAACCAAATAAAAAGACGGGGCTTCCTGTGGCAAAGTGTCTTGTCTGTGATATCCGATATTTGATGTCTTTGTCATCCACGCTTATACAGAGTTAACGTCTTCCAGATGTGTCGGCCATGTTGTACAATGCTCCTCACATTCCCTCCCCGGGCCTCTTCTTCTCACCACTGGACCCTGGAGGTGACCTCTGCCACCAGCAGCCTCCACCACAAAGGGGAGCTCATCTGGGTTCAGTTTGCAGGAAGCTCTGCTAATTTTACCAACATGTGTTCCCAAACCCCTCTAGATATAAACGGGTTAATTGGAACAAAACTACGTTGGCACATGAGCATCCAATTTGACATGACCCGGCTCTGGTGATTATTAAATTTACCCAGAGTTGGGTCACTCTTCGTTCACATTGAAATCAAACATTGGAGAGCCTGTTCTCTCACATACCCCCAGGCGCTAATAGAGGGTTTTGCATAGTGTTTACGTGAACTGGGTGCCAATGCTTTGCAAATACATCGTTCACGCGTCGTAAGATGTGCAAAACATGCAAAGCTTGGGTGCCCAACTAACCAAATTTTTTGTTTCATCTACTGATGCATCTAAAAAATATTAAATAAACTCTTTCTAAATTCTTCATTAAAAGACAAAAACAGGTCTTTATAACAATTGTGTTTGGCTTCTATACCTCTGAGTCACAAACCTGGGAGAAGCAAACAGCCAATAAGAACAAAATAGCCCAATTATTGCTCCCATAACAGTTGACCTTTAAATCACTGTATATCACCTATTGGCCAGCATTTGTTGTTAGGGGGAACGGACGGTTTTCCCATGAATGGTGGGCAAATGACAATTGGCGAGGGGTCCCCCTTTACCATCTCACAGAGTGCATCAATTTGCCCATCAGAATGAACTGGCAAATCACAATAAACATTTGCGGCAGATTGCCCAGATTTGCATAAATGGATGGACAATAGGTACTTCTAGCAGAGATGGGGGGGGGAGGGAAATCAGTCAACACAAAGTGGATTTAAACATGCCTGCGGCAAAGATAGATCTATATGTATACAAAAAGGGGAAAAAAAATTAACACAAAGTAATAATAAAATACATTATTAATACAAATAATAATAACGGCATTGGAGAAATCAATGATAATAGGTGCAGGTTAATTATCATTACGCATAATTGGGTGAACAATAGGTACTTCTAGTGGAGGGAATCCGTCAACAGTAAGTGAATTTAAACATGCCTGGGACAAACATAGGACTATATGTATACAAAAAGGAAAAAAAAATTATAAAAATAATGATAATAATAACAACAACAACAATAACAGTAATAATAATAATAATAATAATAATAGTAAAACATACATTAATACAAATAATATTATTAAGGAAATACAATAATAATAGGCGCGGGTTAATGATCATTACGCATAATTGGGTGGATAACGGGCACTTCCAGTGGAAGTAAGGAGGGAATCAGTCAACAGTAAGCGAATTTAAACATGCCTGGGACAAAGATGGGTCTATATGTATATAAAAAATGAAAAATATGAATACAAAATAATGATAATAATAACAATAATAATAATATGCATTTATAATGAAAATAATAATATTAAAGAAATGCACTAATATTATTAATAATTGCAGGTTAATGACAATTACACACAATTTGGTGGATAATAGGTGCTTCCAGTAGAGGTGGAGAGGTAGGGAATCAGTCAAGAGTAAGTGGATTTAAACATGCCGGGGGCAAAGATAGGTCTATATGTATACAAAAAGGAACAAAATAATAATAATAATATAGATTGTTAATACAAGTAATAATAATATTTAAAAAAAATACATTAATATTATTAATAAGTGCAGGTTAATGATCATTACACATAATTGGGTGGACAATAGGTACTTCCAATGGTTAATGATCATTGCACATAATTGGGTGGATAATGGGTACTTCCAATGGAGGTGGAGAAGCAGGGAATCAGTCTACAGTAAGTGGAAACATGCCTGGGACAAAGATACAGTAGGTCTATATGTATACAAAACTTAAAAAAAAAAGAATAAATAATGATAATAACAATACTACAATATTACAAATAATAATAATAACAAATAAAGAAATCAATGATATTAATATGTGCAGGTTAATGATCATTACGCATAATTGGGTGGACGATAGGTACTTCCAATGGAGGTAGGGAGGTAGGGGATCAATTAACAGTAAGTGGATTTAAACATGCCTGGGACAAAGATAGGTCTATATGTATACAAAAAGGGGAAAAAATGAATAAAACATAATGATAATAACAACAACAATAATAATAATAACAAAATACATTATTAATACAAATAATAACTACTACTTGCCACCCACCCACAGTAGACTTATGCCGCGTACACACGGTCGGACTTTCGGATGTAAAATGTGGGATCGGAGCTTGTTGTCGGAAATCGGAATTTCTTGAGATCTGGTTCTTACATTTTCCGACAACAAAATCCGTTCGCATAAATTCCGATCGCGTGTACACAATTCCGACGCACAAAGTGCCACACATGCTCAGAATCAAGCAGAAGAGCCGCATTGGCTATTGAACTTCATTTTTCTCGGCTCGCCGCAAGTGTTGTACGTCACCGCGTTCTTGACGTTCGGAATTTCCGACAAGATTTGTGTGACCCATGTGTATGCAAGACAAGTTTGAGCCAACAACCGTCGGAAAAAATCCATGGATTTTGTTGTCGGAATGTCCGATCAATGTCCGATCGTGTGTACGGGGCATTACTGTGGGTGGGAGGCACATGCAAACCGGACAACGTTCCTGCACATCGGTGGCTTGCTTTCCCGGGTTTACTGCTGACCTGTGCTGTGATTGGACACAGAACGAGTTTGGCAGCTGATTTCACCCAATGATTTTGGCCGAAGCCAGCTGATTGGCTGTGGCCAATCACACACAGAGTTCTGTGTTTACAAAAGCACAGAACTCTGTATACAGTGTACAGCGATCTGCGAAGCAGGGAAAAAATAGCCAGATAGTAAAGTAAAAACAGCCCACATTACACACATTACACATTGTTAAACACGCACCAAAACCGGAGAGTGAAAAATCTAGCATAGAAACCAATCAGCTTCCAGGTTTTATTGTTAAAGCTTAGTTGAACAAACTGAAGTTAGAAGCTGATTGGCTGCCATGTACAGCTGTACCAGATTTTGCACTCTCCAGTTTTAGTAAAGCAACCCAAGTCACACTATAAGTCGCTGATCACCGCCATTACAGTATAGCGTCTATAGCTGCGTGAATTATATATATATATATATATATATATATATATATATATATATATATATATATACCATAGTTTGTAGATGCTATAACTTTTGCACAAACCTCATAATATACACTTATTAGGATTTTTTTCCCCCAAAGACATGTAGCAGAATGCACTTTGGCCTAAATTTATAAAGAAATTACGGTAGATTTTTTTTTTTTTTTATTGGATATGTTTTATAACAGAAAGTAGAAAAAGTCATTTTTTCCCAACATTTTTGCCCTTTTTTCATTTATATGGCAGAAAATAAAAAACCCAATGGTGATCCAATACCACCAAAAAAGCTCTATTTGTGTGGGGGAAAAAAAAAAAGATAAATTTAATTTGTGCACAGTGCTGCATGACTGCGCAATTGCCAATTAAATTAGCACAGTGCTGAATAGCAAAAAATGCCCTGGTCATGAAGGGGGTAAAACCTTCAAGGTCAAGTGGTTAAAGAAATACATCAATAATATTATTTTTAATAATAAAAATAATACTAAAAAAGAAAATATAAGCCAAAAAGGGTCAAACTTGATGGACCACTTGGTCTTTTTTGTGTTGTTTCGCTACGTTTCTATTTCATTTGAAAAAAAAAAAAAAAAAAGTATGTTACATTTCCATATTGATGTTTTATGTATGTAGAAGGATGTTTTGCAGTAATATGATCACTTACATGAAGAAGGAATTATCTCCTCTGATACAGTCCAGGTTCTGCGTCTGTGCGGAGTATTGACTTTGTGCCATCGTATGGAGGAAAGTATTATCAGGTGTGTGAATGTCTTCCTGTGGATTATAATGGGATATAACATTGTAACTGTGTTCTAATCCTCCGTACAATGATCCCCTTCATCCCCGCCATCAGCCTTTCTTGGAATCACCCCGTTATACCCCGTCCTTCTCCCCGACGACGGCTTTTATTATAATTACTTCCTGTAATGGATGATTTTCTATCATAAAATCTGTTTATTTTAGCCTGGGTATCGTGAACATAGAGATTTGCGGAAATATGGTTAGTGGGGACATATGGAGTTCTATTCAGGATGTTTCAGTGAAATGAGAAAATAAGACTTATGATGGCAGACCTTACCTGTTCCCTATACAGTATATTTTGTAGCTGTACATGTTAAAAGGATCGACTTCGTGAAAATAAATGATAGTTATGTTGTATACTCCTGATCTCTGTGGGTAGTATAGAATATGTGTATAGGAACAGTCCTATATGTTCATTGTAAGTACATTATCTGCTCCCTGCTTAGTAGGCCAGCACAAGCATTGTGTGTTGCTGGTCCTCTTATCTCACTGCAAGTCTATCAGGCGGGGTTCATCTGAATAAACACAGACTCTTGCAGTCTCTAATTAATATTATTATACAGGATTTATATAGCGCCAACAGTTTGCGCAGTGCTTTACAATATAAAAGGAGGCAATACAATAAAATACAAGAGGATTAAGAGGGCCCTGCTCAGAAGAGCTTACAATCTAATAGGGTGGGGCAGGTGGTACAATAGGTTGTAACTGTTGGGAATGAGCTGATGGAAGTGGTAAAAGATTAGTTGGAGACGTGATAGGCTTTCCTGAAGAGATGAGTTTTCAGGGATTGCCTGAAGGTAACAAGAGTAGGGGATAGCCGGACAGGTGGGGGTAGCGAGTTTCAGAGGATGGGAGAGGCTCTGGAGAAATCCTGGAGACGAGCATTGGAGGAGGAGACGAGAGAGCTTCAGAGTAGGAGGTCTTGAGAAGAGCAGAGAGGACGATTTGGGTGATATTTGGAGACAAGATTGGTGATGTAGCTCGGGCCAGAGTTGTGAATGGCTTTGTATGTTGTGGTTAGTATTTTGAATTCAATTCGCTGGGTGATTGGGAGCCAGTGTAGGGATTGGAGTAGAGGGGTGGTGGTCAGTGTAGGGATTGGAGTAGAGGGGTGGTGGTCAGTGTAGGGATTGGAGTAGAGGGTTGGCAGACACAGAGCGGTTGGTAAGGTGGATAAGTCTGGCAGCAGCATTCATGATAGACTGAAGAGGGGAGGAGCCTATGGAGAGGCAGGCCAATGAGAATAGTCAAGGCCAGAGATAACAAGGGAGTGAATGAGGAGCTTGGTGGTTTCATTTGTTAAAAGGGAGGGGGGGGGGGGTTTAGAGATGTTACGGAGGTGAATTCTACAAACTTTTGACAACAATTGGACTTGGGGCTGAAATGACAAGTCAGAGTCTAGGATTACACCTAGTACCCTGGCGTGAGGAGAGGGACTGGTAGTTGCATTGTTGATTTTGATGGAAAAGTCATGGATGGGGGCACGGGCGGGGCGGGGAATATTAATAGCTCAGTTTTTTGAGAGATTTGGTTTAAGAAAGGGGTGCGACATCCATGCTGATATGTCAGTTAGTAAGTTAGTAATGCGAGAGGAGACTGAAGGAGTGAGGTGAGGAGTAGACAGATAGATTTGGGTGTCATCGGCATATAAGTGGTATTGGAAGCTGTGAGAGTTTATCAAGTGACCAAGGGAGGAGGTGTAGATAGAGAAGAGAAGGGGGTCCAAGAACCGAGCCTTGGGGGACCCCCACAGAAAGGGGCTATGGAGAGGAGGAGACAGAGTTGTAGGTGACACTGAAGGAGCGCTGTGATAAATAGGCAGAGAACCAGGATAGAGCAGAATCTCGGAGGCCAAGGGAATGTAGTTTATTGAGAAGGAGCGGGTGGTCAACAGTATCAAAGGCCGCAGAGAGGTCAAGTAGTAGGAGTATGGAGTACTGGCTGTTGGTTTTAGCAGTTAGTAAATCATAAGTGAGTTTTAGTAAGGCAGTTTCCGTGGAGTGCTGCGAGCGAAAGCCAGACTGTAATGGGTCAAGAAGGTTATTTTCATTGAGGTAGGAGCCAAGACGGTTGTAGACTTAGCGTTTTAGAAGTTTAGAGGTGAATGGGAGCAATGAGATGGGTCTTAAGTTGTTTAGATTGGTGGGGTCCAGTGAGGGCTTTTTAAGTATGGGAGTGATCTGCGCATGTTTTAGAGGGGAGGGGAAGGTGCCACTAGAGAGGGAGAGATTGAAGATGTGAGTGAGGGAGCATAGGATAGAAGAAGAGGGAGACCGTAGTAGTTGCGAGGGAACAGGATCCAGGGGACAATTGGTTAGGTGGGCATCTGAGAAAAGTTTTGTAACCTCTTCAGTAGTAGCCAATTCAAAAGAGGAGAGTTTTGAATGTGCTGTTAGGCAAGGTATGTTGGGAGATGTCCTCATGAATTGCATCAATCTTGTCTTTGAAGTGATTGGCAATCTCTTGGGCAGTGAGTGAGTTAGTGGGTAGAGGGGGTGGGGGACGAACAGAGAGTTAAAGGTTGAGAAGAGTTGACGGGGACTGGATGACAAAGTATTAATAGGAGAGACAAAGTAGGCTTGTTTGGCAGCATGGAGGCAGGAATTGTATTTTAGAAGGGCAGATTTATATAGGGTGAAGTCTTGCAGGCATTTTGTTTTACGCCACAGTCATTCAAGAGCACCACAGTGTCTTTTGAGATTTCTAGTGTTGTCAGTTTTCCAGGGTTGTAACGGTCGAGGGCCTGATTCTGCTTGTGGTTAGAGGAGCAAGTGCATCTAGTGATGATGAGAGCGAACTGTTGTAGACAGAGGTGTCCAGGTCAGGACAGGATAGGGGAGAGATTATGTCATATAGGTGGTCAGTAGCAGATTAGAGAAGAGAAGGGTTTAGGTGGTAGACATGTGCGATTAGTTTCGTAGGAATCGGAAATTCCTACGAATTTCAGAAAATTCGTACATTCGTAAGGATCCGAAATACGAATTTTTATGCATACGAATTTTGTACGAAATACGAAATTTCGTTTACGAACTTCGGATAAATTTATCATAACGAACTTTCGTTATTGTTACGAAAAGTTAACGAAACTAAAAGTTAAATACCCAGGAAGTCAGCACAGCACAAGGATGATGGGAGCCCCTCATAATGATAAATTTATCATAACGAACTTTCATTATTGTTAAGAAAATTCTACGAACCTAACGAAAATTCGTATTTCTTACGAATCCGAATTGAATTTTGAACACGAATTATGAATTAATTTTAATACGAAACGGAACGGAATGAAACGAAACAAAGTTATTGACGTTATCACATGTCTATAAGGTGGCGAAGGTTCCTACAAGTAACTGTTTGCTGCTTGGAGGGATGGATGGTTGAAGATAAGGATACAGTGAAAGTAATGAGGTTGTGATCAGAGAGAGGAAAGGGGGTGTTTGTGAGGTTGCCAGGGTTGCAGAGATGGGAGAATGCAAGGTCAAGGGTATTACCATTGGAGTGAGTGGAAGTATGTGTCCATTGGGTTAGGTCAAAAGATGAGGTTAGGTCGAGAAGTTTAGCTGTAGTTGGGCTGTTAACATTGACAGGAATGTTGACGTCACCAAGAATGATCGTAGGTATTTCAGAGGAGAGAAAGTAGGGTAGCCAGACAGCAAAGTCATCAAGAAAGCATGATACAGGTCCAGGAGGCCGATAAATTGCTGCAATCCTCAAAGAAATAGGAGAAAACAGAGGAATACAGTGCATCTCGAAAGAAGAGAGGGATAGAGAGGGAGGGATAGGGACGACTTGGAAGGTGCTTTGTGGGGATAGAAGGAATCCAACTCCACCTCCTTTCTGTCTGTTGGGTCTGTGGGAGTGAGTCCAATGGAGGTCACCATGGGAGAGGGCAGCAGGAAAAGCTGAGTCCAAATTTTGAAGCCAGGTTTCGGTTATGGCGAGTATGTTAAAGACATGAGAGATGAAGAGGTTGTGTACAGATGTTAGCTTGTTACAGATGGAGTGGGCGTTCCAAAGGGCGCATGAGATAGGTGGGCTGCTTTGAGGAAGCAGGGGGATAGAAATTAAACTGAGTGTATTGCGGTGGTTGCCAGAGGAGGAGGGGCATTGGATATGTGGCTTGCAGTTGGAAAATGGCGGACCAGGATTAGGAGAAATGTCACCTGAGACTAGGAGAAGGAAGAGGGTGAGGAAGGCAAGATTGGAGTGGGATGTGCATGAGCGCACATGTCTAATGGCCCTGGTGTTTATGTCAGCATGTGGGTGCAGCAAATGCAGGAGATGATGGGTGCAGTAGTAGGGAGAGGGTAGGAGTATCTAGGCTCTAATGAGCCTAGATACCCATAGAGCTCATGTGATCTATTTTTTTCTTCCTATCACAAAAGAAATGGCGGAGTCTCCTTCTTTACATCATTACTTCCTTCTCCTTTTTTTCTCCTTTATTCTTTTCTTTCCCTCACTTCCTTTTTTTACTCCTTCCTTCTCTTTCCTTCATTTCTTCCTGCCTTGCTTCTCTTCTTCCTCCCTATGCTCCTTTTTTGTTTATGTTTCTTCTTTTTTTTTATCTTTTTTTTTTCTTCCTCTTTCCTTCTTTCTCTCTTCTCTCTTCCCTTTCTCTCCTTTTCACCTCTTCTCTTCTCTTCCCTTCCTCTTTCTTTCTTTTTCTCTTCCCCTCCTCTTTCTTTCTTTTTCTCTTCCCTTCCTCTTTCTTTCTTTTTCTCTTCCCTTCCTCTTTCTTTCTTTTTCTCTTCCCTTCCTCTTTCTTTCTTTTTCTCTTCCCTTACTCTTCTCTTCTCTACCCTTCCCCTCCCTTCCTCTTTCTTTCTTTCTTTTTACCTTCCCTTCCCTTCCCTTCCCTTCCCTTCCCTTCCCTTCCCTTCCCTTCCCTTCTCTTCTCTTCTCTTCTCTTCTCTTCTCTTCTCTTCCCTTCCCTTCCCTTCCCTTCTCTTCTCTTCTCCTCTTTCGTTCCCCTTCCTTCTTTCCTTCATTACTTCCTTCTCCTTGCTTTTTTTGTTTCCCTCACTTTCTTTTTTTTTTTTTTTTACTCCTTCCTTGCTCTTTCCTTCCTTTCTTTCTTTCTTTCTTTCTTTCTTTCTTTCTTTCTTTCTTTCTTTCTTTCTTTCTTTCTTTCTTTCTTTCTTTTCTTCTTTTTCCCCTCTCTCTCGTTCTCCCTTCCTTCCTAAACACTTTTTTTTTTTTTTTGTTAAATCTTTTTATTAAATTTCTTAACAGACAAACAAAACACAACAGGACATCATACACACTGAACCAAAAATATAATAATACAATTTCAAAATCCAGTATATCAATTATTAATCCAAAAAAAAAACCCCACTTGATAAACACTTGATATGTCTAAATACATTTGCAAAAGCACGGCTTCAGGTGCATTTTGAACACTGCTTTATCCTTCCAGGAACAATTGAGTACTGCCCGTGGTCATAGGCGTGCGCACAGGGTGTGCCAGGTGTGCCTGGGCACACCCTAATCGCCTTGTGTGG
This sequence comes from Lithobates septentrionalis, assembly GCA_037952835.1. Classification (NCBI taxonomy): domain Eukaryota; kingdom Metazoa; phylum Chordata; class Amphibia; order Anura; family Ranidae; genus Lithobates; species Lithobates septentrionalis. Next base: position 251,509 of record JBBDGP010003402.1, read on the forward strand.
TGCATATTCCCCCCTGTTTAGACCATAAATAATTTAAAAACAATAAAAATCAAACTACTGACACTGTCCACTGCCCTACTGACAGCATCAGCACCTATACACATGCATATGTATTTGAGCTTTGGGGTGCACACCCTAATGCAAGAGGCTGCGCACACCTATGCCCGTGGTACTTTTTTTAATTCTATTTTATTCCTTCTTTACATCATTACTTCCTTCTCCTTTTTTTCTCCTTTATTCTTTTCTTTCCCTCACTTTCTTTTTTTACTCCTTCCTTCTCTTTCCTTCATTTCTTCCTGCCTTGCTTCTCTTCCTTCTCTTCTTCCTCCCTATGCTCCTTTTTTGTTTATGCTTCTTCTTTTTTTTATCTTTTTTTTTTCTTCCTCTTTCCTTCTTTCTCTCTTCTCTCTTCCCTTTCTCTCTTTTTCACCTCTTCTCTTCTCTTCTCTTCTCTACCCTTCCCCTCCCTTTCTCTTTCTTTCTTTTTCTCTTCCCTTACTCTTCTCTTCTCTACCCTTCCCCTTCCTTTCTCTTTCTTTCTTTTTCTCTTCCCTTACTCTTCTCTTCTCTACCCTTCCCCTCCATTCATCTTTCTTTCTTTTTCTCTTCCCTTACTCTTCTCTTCTCTAGCCTTCCCCTCCCTTCCTCTTTCTTTCTTTTTCCCTTCCCTTCCCTGCCCTTCCCTTCCCTTGTCTTGTCTTGTCTTGCCTTGTCTTGTCTTGTCTTCTTTCTTTCTTTCTTTCTTTCTTTCTTTCTTTCTTTTCTTCTTTTTCCCCTCTCTCTCGTTCTCCCTTCCTTCCTAAACACTTTTTTTTTTTTAAATTAAATCTTGTTATTAAATTTCATAACAGACAAACATAACACAACAGGGCATCATACACACTGAACCAAAAATAAAATGATACAATTTCAAAATCCAGTATATCAATTATTAATCCAAAAAAAAAACCCACTTGATAAACACTTGATATGTCTAAATACATTTGCAAAAGCACGGCTTCAGGTGCATTTTGAACACTGCTTTATCCTGCCAGGAACAATTGAGTTCTGCCCGTGGTACTTTTTTTTATTTTCCACTAACATACAATTTTTCAGGACAAGCTTTTGGGGTATGTCCCCTTCTACAAGGTCCCAGCAGTACTGATTCACAAAAGTTTTAGAATAATGTTTCAAAAAGAGATAATTTCTGAGGGAAAGGAAAAAAACAAAACAAAAACAAAAAAACAAACACAAGCACAAATGTACATGGTTTTATTACCATTGAAAGATAAAAAGAAGAGGGCGCACCAGCCTTGTGCATTATCCCAAGATAATTTATTATCAAAAACTATTTAAAAAACGACTCGCAGACATGTGGAAAATGATTGCTTGTAAAAACCACCTGTTTGTGGCAATTAGTCCTGGAACCGTCAGTCTCCAGGTAGCAAGGGGGAAAACATCAGCACATCTACTGGCTGATGCGTTTAGAAGGAGTACCTTCTCCCTCAGAGCCTCTTGGTGGCTTTTGGGTGCTTTTACAAGCAATCATTTTTCACATGTTTGTGAGTAAATTGTTTTTTATTAATAAATTATCTTGGGATAATGCACAAGGCTGGTGCGCCCTCTTCTTTTTATCTTTTTTTTTTGTGACTATTAGGATATCCCCTATCCTTGAGGGCAGCAAGGCCAAAGACACTATCCCTTGAGTCATAGATCACCCTGTCATCACACTAATGGGCAAGAGTGTTTGTTTGCTATTGTTTTATTACCATTGCCATGTACATTTGTGCTTTTTGTTTTTTTTTTCTATAATGATTTTTTCTAATTGGGCGACTATGTGGCAGATGAGGTTTAATGTTAATAAATATAAAGTTATGCACTCGGGGGCTAAGAATATTCATGCATCATACATACTAGGGGGAGTTCAACTGGGGGAATCCATGGTGGAGAAGGATTTGGGGGTTTTGGTAGATCATAAGCTTAATAATAACATGCAATGCCAAGCTGCGGTTTCCAAAGCGAGCAAAGTCCTTTCTTGTATTAAGAGAGGTATGGACTCCAGAGAGAGAGATATCATTTTGCCAAATTATTAGTAGGACCTCATCTGGAATATGCAGTTCAGTTTTAGACACCAGTTCTCAAAAAGGATATCAGGGAACTGGAGAAAGTGCAGAGAAGGGCAACCAAACTGATAAGAGGCATGGAGGAGCTCAGCTATGAGAATAGATTAGAGGAACTGAATGTATTCACTCTTGAGAAGAGGAGATTAAGGGGGATATGATCAACATGTTCAAATATATAAGGGGGTCCATATAGTGAAGTTGGTGTTGCGTTATTCACTTTACGGTCAACACAGAGGACAAGGGGGCACTCTTTATGTCTAGACGAAAAAAGATTTAATCTCCAAATATGGAAAGGTTTCTTCACAGTAATGCCCCGTACACACGGTTGGATTGGATTCCGACACACAAAGTTTGAGAGCAGGCTTTAAAATTTTCCGACAACAAAATCCGTTGTTGGAAATTCCGATCGTGTGTACACAAATCCGACGGACAAAGTGCCACGCATGCTCAGAATAAATAAAGAGATGAAAGCTATTGGCCACTGCCCCGTTTATAGTCCCGACGTACGTGTTTTACGTCACCGCATTCAGAACGATCTGATTTTCCGACAACTTTGTGTGACCGTGTGTATGCAAGGCAAGTTTGAGCCAACATCCGTCGGAAAAAATCAATGGATTTTGTTGTCGGAATGTCCGAACAAAGTCCGACCGTGTGTAAGGGGCATAAGAGCTGTGAAAATGTAGAATAGACTCCCTCCAGAGGTGGTTCTGTCCAGCTCAGAAGATTGCTTTAAGAAAGGCCTGGATTCTTTCCTAAATGTACATACCGGTAATATAACTGGGTACTGACATTTATAGGTAAAGTTGATCCAGGGAAAATCTGATTGCCTCTCTGGGATCAGGAAGGAATTTTTTCCCCTGCTGTAGCAAATTGGATCCTGCTTTTCTAGGGTTTTTTTCGCCTTCCTCTGGATCAACTGTGGGTATAGGTTTGTGTATATGGGAGTGTAAGATATTTTTTATTTTATTTTTTCATTTTTTTTATGGTTGAACTAGATGGACTTGTGTCTTTTTTTAACCTGACTAACTATGTAACTATGTAACATACCCCGAAAGCTTCTCCTGAAAAATTGTATGTTAGTGCAAACTGCTTCGCTATATAAGTCCTGTATTATAATAATAATAAATAAAAAGGATCATGGGGAGTACTCAATTGTTTCTGTTGCAAGTGCACTAATACGGCTACAATCACCTCCTGCCGGGAGAAAGGCGATTAGAAGAGTTGCAGCGTGCATGAGGTCTTAAGTGTTGGAAGGTCGCCTGTAATAGTTGATGGTGATGCCGCTCCCTCCACACATTTATCATCCTCGGACTCTGCGATTACAAGTTACAAGACATCTTAGAAGAGAGCGTCTGTTTGGGGAACGGCGGGTGGCCTGTCACTCCTGCTGGTGGCTGAGAGCCGGACTCCCTGCGCCGCGTGGCTCGTACTTGTGCAGGCAGGGCCGTGGTGACAGATAGGCAGACTGGAGTCTTTGTTCCTCAATATCTTCTCCTGGCAGGGAGCTGGATCTCACCCGACAGAGTTTCCTTTCCCATGGACCCCGGGCCCTGCGTATTGACACAACTGTCCTCCACATTGGCTGACAAAGGACGCCCGGCGTGTGAATGTCGGAGCCGCTGACAAGCTGAACAAACCGCAACATCTTCACCAGAGGAGGAAAATGACGCGGACCCCAAAATTCTATCCCAATCCATCTCAATCCAATCAATCGTTATTTGTGAGCCGATCCTGATCACTATCCGTAAGATCAATAACCGCTTCAGCTCCGGAAGGATTTGCCCCCCTCCCTGACCAGAGCACTTTTTGCGATACGGCACTGCGTCGCTTTAACCGACAATTGCGCGGTCGCATGACGCTGCACCCAAACAGAATTGACCTCCTTTTTTTCCCACAAATAGAGCTTTCTTTTGGTGGTATTTGATCACCTCTGCGGTTTTTATTTTTTGTGCTATGAACAAAAAAAGAGCGACAATTTTGAAAAAATAACTATTTTTTTTAACTTTTTGCTATAATAAATATGCCCCAAAAATATATAATTTTTTTTTTTCCTCAGTTTAGGCCGATATGTATTCTTCTACATATTTTTGGTAAAAAAAATTGCAATAAGCATATATTGATTGGTTTGCGCAAAAGTTATAGCGTCTACAATATAGGGGATAGATTTATGGCATTTTTATTATTAATTTTTTTTTTTTACAAGGTAATGGCGGCGATCTGCGATTTTTATCATGACTGCACCATTATGGCGGACATATCGGAGACTTTTGACACTATTTTGGGACCATTGTCATTTATACAGCGATCAGTGCTATAAAAATGCACTGATTACTGTGTAAATGACACTGGCAGGGAAGGGGTTAAACACTAGGGGGCGATCAAGGGGTTAAGTGTGTCCTAGGGAGTGATTCTAACTGTAGGGGGGAGGGGCTACCACTGACATGACAGCGATCACCGCTCCCGATGACAGGGAGCAGTGGATCTCTGTCATGACACTAGGCAGAACGGGGAAATGCCTTGTTTACATAAGCATCTCTCCGTTCTTCCGCTCCGTGACACGATCACGGGCACCTGGCGAACATCGAGTCCGCGGAGCCAGCGGTCACGGTCATGGAGCGCGCACGCGCCCACAATGTCGCATCTTAAAGGGGACGTACCTCTATGCCCTTTTGCCCACCCGTGCCATTCTGCCGACATATATCGGCGGGCGAACGGCTCTCTCTCCTTGTGCAGAGTGATCTGTCTTGTCTCCGCCCCTCCTATAGTTTTTTTTAGTGGGTGGGATCTGCGGGGCCCCTCCCACAACTCTGATCTCTATCCTTGTGCAGGGTGATTAGTCTTGTCTCCACCCCTCCTATAGTTTTACGTAGAGGGTGGAGCCTTCTGGGACCACCCTCACACAACTCTGCTCTCTTTCCTTGTGCAGAATGATCTGTCTTGTCTCCGCCCCTCCTCTAGTTTTCGGTAAAAGGTGGAGCCCGCTGGATCCCTCCCACAGCTCTGCTCTCTTTTCTTGTGCAGGGTGACTGGTCTTGTCTCCGCCCCTCCTATAGTTTTCGTTAGTGGGTGGGATCTGCTGGGCCCCTCCCACAACTCTGCTCTCTCTCCTTGTGCAGGGTGATTGGTCTTGTCTCTGCCCCTCCTATAGTTTTCTTTAGTGGGTGGGGTCTGCTGGGACCCTACAACAGATATCTCACAACTTTTTGAGATGGGAATGAGGGACACCTATCAGTAAAAGTATGCAGGCACAGGACACACCCCCTGCCACGCCCCCTTAAAGGAGAATTGTACAAAATAATAATATTGGTCAAACCCACAATTTCTTTTTTTTTACCACTACAATTCCTTTATATTGGCTTTGGGAATTTACAAATGCAGCAATTTAGAAATCAGATGAAAGGCTTAGTGCTGGAAAACACTTTTTTGATAGCTAATAAGTGCATTTTATATACATCTATATAGATCAGACCAAAATGAGGGACAAATGAGGAGGAATGAGGGACAGAGGGACATTGCTCCAATTCAGGCACAGTCCCTCCAAATTAGGGACAGTTGGAAGCTATGGATCTGTCCTCTCTCCTTGTGCAGAGTGGCTGCTCTTGTCTCCACCCAGTCCTCTAGTTTTCTTTAGTGGGTGGGGTCTGCTGAGTCCCTCCCACAGCTCTGCTCTCTGCACAGGCTACTTTTTCAAGGTGATATCTGGGTTTGCAGAGGCATTTGGTGCACGCGACTTTATTTCTATTCTTTGTGGCTATTGAGGAATATTATGAAATATGAAAGTATTGTGTCTTCTTGAGTTCTTCTTTAACACTTTTTATCTATAGATGACATAGTGTGTTTCATACGATTGGCTGGTGCTTGATAAGATCGCAGGAAGGCAGCGCGAATGGAGCTAATAAGCCCCCCCGTAGCCCTCCTGTAGAATTCAGCATGTAAGGAAGTGATGCGGAGACCTTCTGTAAAATACATTATTAATTCCTTTTATGAGCTTTTAAACCCTCCAGGCTGCGGTTCTGCAGATTTCAGCCTTGAACGCTGATTTCCCTTCTTTTTTTTTTTTGGAGAGACCAGCACAGAGAAGAAACTTTCCAGACCTCATACAGTGGGAAAGGCGTTTGTGAAAAATTAGGAATGTCAAGGATCTCCGAGACGACTGCGGATTGCGGGGTGCTGACCGCAGACTGGGGGGGGGGGGTCAGTTCATGAGCACCAGTCTGGGCTGACCACAGAGAGGCTGAGAAATGAGCCCCCAATATTGTACTGATCTTCATTCTGATGGAGGAGAAGATGCAGATCTTTCTAGGCTACACTAGGAAATACACTGAGTTTTTCTTCCACTAAAGCTGCATATATATTTGTTCTGTGTGAGTGGGGGAAAAATTGAATGTTTTTACGTTATTTCCTCTCCAGGTTGGATGTTATTTATTCATTCGCAAATATAGTGAATCAGAAAAATACCACATTATAGCCACTAGATAGAGCTGACAAGCATAGTAAACCCTCTCCTCCAATCCCTATGCTGGCTCCCAATCATCCAGCGAATTAAATTGAAAATACTAACCACAACATACAACAGCCATTCACAACTCTGTCCCGAGCTACATCACCAATCTTGTCTCCAAATATCACCCAAATCGTCCCCTCCGCTCTTCTCAAGACCTCCTACTCTCAAGCTCTCTCGTCTCCTCCTCCCATGCTCATCTCCAGGATTTCTCCAGAGCCTCTCCCATCCTTTGGAACTCGCTACTTGCACTGGTCCGGCTATCCCCTGCTCTTGCTACCTTCAGGCGATCCATGAAAACTCAAATCTTCGGGAAGGCCTATCACATATTCAACTAATCTTCTACCACTTCCATCAGCTCATTCCCAACAGTTACAACCTTTTGTACCACCTGCCCCACCCTATTAAAAATTTAAGCTCTTCTGAGCAGGGCCCTCTTAATCCTCTTGTATTTTATTGTATTATAACTGTATTGTCTCCTTTTTATATTGTAAAGCGCTGCGTAAACTGTTGCCGCTATATAAATCCTGTATTATAATAATAAATAAGTATTTGTTTCCTTTGATCATCAGCTTCATCTAGTGGCCATAATGTGGTATTTTACTGATTCACTCCATTCTGTATGAAGAAAAACATACAACCTGGAACATACAACCTGGAGAGAAAATAGCCTAATAACTCTTAATTATCCCCTGATCGCACATTCCCCCTTTTATCCCCATGCACCTCTTCTACAGAATCCTGACAGTGATCATTGGGAGGAGTTATGCAGTGGTAGCGGGTCATTTCTGAGAGCTGTGCTAGCTGCTGCATTTTCCAGAATAAACGGCATCTCCCATGTTTCAATTAGTCAAGGGTGTAGCTGTTGGGTGGGAAATAGGCGTGACTATCCATTGATTGGCAAGCTAGCTAGAGCTTGCTACTCCATTCCATAAATGGTTCTAACCATACCTACTCTGATGTCAGTGTGCCCTGCTGTAGTTGTGGCTGAAACAACAGGAAGCAAACAGAACCGTCTTTGCAGAAGGGAAGCTGCATCATTAACCCACTCAGAGGAAGAAGACCTCTAGCTTCTAAAATGTATGGTGCCCGTTTGTTATCGAAAAACACCTGCTGCCTGCCTCAACCTCTACCTGGACCTGAATTCTTTCTCGCCTGACTCAACCCCTGTCTGGATTTCACTACTCTCTTGCCTGCTTCTTGCTTCCACCCCTGCCTAGACCTGACTGTTCTCTCGACTGCTGCCTGCCTCACATCCTTCCCAGACCTGACTACTCTCCCGTCTGCCCCCTTCCTCCCGCGTCGACCCTGTTCTGGACCTCACTTCTCTCTCACCTGCTGCTTGCCTCCACCTCTGCCTAGGCCTGACTGCTCTCTCATCTGCTGACTTCCTCGACCCCTGCCTGGACCGGACTACTCTTTTGCCTGCCTCAACCCCTGCCTGGATTTCACTACTCTCTCGCCTGCTGCTTGCCTCCACCCCTGCCTAGACCTGACTGTTCTCTCGACTGCTGCCTGCCTCACATCCTTCCCAGACCTGACTACTCACTCGTCCGCCCCCTTCCTTCCGCCTCAACCCAGTTCTGGACCTCACTTCTCTCTCACCTGCTGCTTGCCTCCACCTCTGCCTAGACCTGTCTGCTCTCTCATCTGCTGCCTGCCTCAACCCCTGCCTGGACCTAACTACTCTCTTGTCTGTCGTTTGCCTCCACCCCTGCCTGGACCTGACTACTCTCTCGTCTGCTGCCTGCCTTCACCCTTTCCTGGATCTGGCTAATCTCTTGCCTACTGCTTGCCTTGACCCCTGCCTAGATTGCACTACTCTCTCACCTGCCGCTTGTCTTAATCTCTGCCTGACTATTCTCTCGTCGGTCTCAACCACTGCCAGTATCTGACTATTCTCTCACTTGCCGCTTGCCTTCCTCTTGCCTAGACCTGACTGCTCTCTAAATTGCTGCCTTCCTCAGCCTCTGCCTGGATCTGACTACTCTCTCACCTGCCACTTGCCTCCACCCCTGCCTAGATTGCATTACTCTCTCACCTGCCACCTATTTCAATCTCTGTAAGATGGAGGTGGCAGATTTAACACAACAGCTCTAGATCCTGGCTGCCTAAACCAAGGGGAGAGCAGCCTGGGGCCATAATTGTGAGTAGCAAACATAATAACCACCCCCCCTCCTTTCTCGCTTACCTGCCCCCTCTCTCACCCTCCCTCTCTCTCATCCCCCTCTCTCTCCTACCCCTCTCTTGCCACCTCTCTCTCTCTCACACCCCTCTCTCTCTCACCCCATCTCTCTGTCGCCCCCTCACCCCCTCTTACTCTCACCTCTACTCTCTCCCACCCCTTCCCTCTCTTACCCCCTCTCACCCCCTCTCTTTCTCTCACCTCTACTCTCTCCCACCCCCTCTCTCTCTCACCTCGACTCTCTCCCACCCCCATCTCTTACCCCCTCTCACCCCCCTCTCTCTCACCCCTACTCTCTCTCCCCCCTCTCTTACCCCCCTCTGTCTCTCTCACCGCCCCTCTCTCATTCACTCCCCCTCTCTCTCATCCCCCTCTCTCCTACCCCCTCTCTCTCTTACCACCTCTCTCTCTTACCGCCCTCTCTCTCACTCCCTCTCACCCCCCTCTCTCTCTCTCACCTCCACTCTCTCCCACCCCCCCTCTTACCCCCCTCTCAACCCTCTTCTCTCTCTCCCCCTCTCTCTTACCACCTCTCTCTCACACGCCCCTCTCTCGTTCACCCCTCTCTCTCGTCCCCCCTCTCACCCCTTTCTCTCACTCACCTCCACTCTCTCCCACCCCCCTCTCTTACCCCCCTCTCACCCCCCTCTCTCGTGCCTCCTCTCCCTCTCCCCCTCTCTCTTACCCCCTCTCTCTCTCAACGCCCCTCTCTCATTCACCCCCTCTCTCTTGTCCTCCTCTCTCTTACTCTCCTCCACTCTCTCCCACCCCCTCTCTCCCCCCTCTCTCATCCATCCTCTCCCTCTCCCCCTTCTCTCTTACCACCTCTCTCTCTTACCCCCTCTCTCTCTGTCAATCCCCTCTCTCGTTCACCCCCTCTATCTCGTCTCCCCTCTCACCCCTCTCTCTCTCTCTTACCTTTACTCTCTCCCACCCCCCTCTCTCTCTTACCCCCCTCTCACCCCCTCTCTCTTACCCCTCCTCTCCCCCTCTCTCTTACCACCTCTCTCTTACCCTTCTCTCTCTCTCACTGCCCCTTTCTCATTAACCCCCTCTATCTCGTATCCCCTCTCACCCCCCTCTCTCTCTTACCTTTACTCTCTCCCACCCCCTTTCTCTCTCTTACCCCCTCTCTCTAACCCCCCCTCTTACCCCCTCCTTTCTCTTCCTCGCTCTCTCTCACTACTTCTTTCTCACACCCCCTCTGTTCCACCCCCTCTCTCTTACCACCTTCCTACCACCCTCTCTCTCTCACCCCCCCTCTCTCTCTCTCTCTCTCTCTCTCTCTCTCTCTTTCTCTCACCCCTTCTCTCTCCCTCTCACTGTCACCCCTCCTCTCTCTCCCCCCTCTCTCCCACCCTCTTTCTTTTCCACCCTCACTCTCCCCCCTCACTCTCTCTCACCCTCCTCTCTCTCCTTCCCTTCCTCTCTCTCTCTCCCCCCTCTCTCTTTCCCTTCTCTTTCTCACCCCCCTCTCTCTCACCCCCTTTCTCATTCTCACTCCTCCCTCTCTCTCACCCTCGACTCTCTCCCACCCCCATCTCTTACCCCCCTCTCACCCTCCTCTCTCTCACCCCCCTCTCTCTCACCCCTACTCTCTCTCCCCCCTCTCTCTCACCCCCCCTCTCTCTCTCTCACCTCCACTCTCTCCCACCCCCCCCTCTTACCCCCTCTCAACCCTCCTCTCTCTCTCCCCCTCTCTCTTACCACCTCTCTCTCTCTCACACTGCCCCTCTCTCATTCACCCCTCTCTCTCGTCACCCCTCTCACCCCTTTCTCTCTCTCACTCACCTCCACTCTCTCCCACCCCCCTCTCTTACCCCCTCTCACCCCCCTCTCTTGTGCCTCCTCTCCCTCTCCCCCTCTCTCTTACCCCCTCTCTCTCTCAACGCCCCTCTCTCGTTCACCCCCCCTCTCTTGTCCCCCCTCTCTCTTACTCTCCTCCACTCTCTCCCACCCCTCTCTCCCCCCTCTCTCATCCATCCTCTCCCTCTCCCCCCTCTCTCTTACCACCTCTCTCTCTTACCCCCTCTCTCTCTGTCAATCCCCTCTCTCGTTCACCCCCTCTATCTCGTCTCCCCTCTCACCCCTCTCTCTCTCTCTTACCTTTACTCTCTCCCACCCCCTTTCTCTCTCTTACCCCCCTCTCTCTCACCCCCCCTCTTACCCCCCTCCTTTCTCTTCCTCGCTCTCTCACTACTTATTTCTCACACCCCCTCTGTTCCACCCCCTCTCTCTCTCTCTCTTACCACCTTCCTACCACCCTCTCTCACCCTCCCCCCTCTCTCTCTCTCTTTCTCTCACCCCTTCTCTCTCTCTCCCTATCACTGTCACCCCTCCTCTCTCTCCCCCCTCTCTCCCACCCCCTTTCTTTTTCACCCTCACTCTCCCCCCTCACTCTCTCTCACCCTCCTCTCTCTCCTCCCCTTTCTCTCTCTCTCCCCCCTCTCTCTTTCCCTCCTCTTTCTCAGCCCCCTCTCTCTCACCCTCTTTCTCATTCTCACTCCTCCCTCTCTCTCACCCTCTTTCTCATTCTCACTCCTCCCTCTCTCTCACCCTCTTTCTCATTCTCACCACTCCCTCTCTCTCACCCCCTTTCTCATTCTCACCCCTCCCTCTCTGTGCTATGTAATCAGCAGGCGCTACCTTCTTCCCCCGAAAACCACACCCAATATTTGCCATGCCGTGCTGCACGCACCACACATCCTTCTCCAGCATTAGGGCCCAATAATGATCGTGCACATAGGCTCACTGCTTTCATAAAACACCCCTGGTTGCGCCATAAAGATGGCTTCTGCACAGCAGCCATTTTTAAACCTGGAAGCACCCAGTGGCTTCTACAGAAAGAAGTCGGTAACTTCCATGCAGGGTATGCTGCAGTTAGATATTTAAATGCCCCCTCTATGCAGCTGAGCTGCAATAACTAAATGACAGGTGCTCAAATTGCCACCACCATTGATCCTTTTGGATGTTCAGTGGCTTCCCAGCAATGGTAACGGGAGTCTCTCCTTGAGACCTGTCAGGTGTCCAACAGCTTCTCTGCCATTAATGCATGTAATGTGGGCAGTGCAATATGTAGGTCGGGCTTTGTGTGGGTGTGGCCGGGGACACAGGGGGCCCCATGATCTCCTATTGCCCGTGGAGCCCCATGAGTTATCAGTCCGCTCCTGATCATATATTGTTTCTATGTGCAGTAAAATTAATCATAGTGTGTTTTTTTCCCTGAAAATATTGGGTCTGATAACCTGTTGCGCTAATATCTTGTGATGCAAAAAATTGCAACTACTAGGGTCTCTACTTTGTTCTCCAGGGTCTCTACTTTGTTCACCAGGGTCTCTACTTTCAGAAAATGTAAAGTTTTTGTGTTTTAAAGAGGACCCTCCACCCCCTTTCCATACCCTTACTCTATAAACAATTAAAACTGAATAGGGGAGAAATAAACAATTATACATACCTATACCCTTGTGACTTTTTATTCATACTTACCTATTTTTGTCCTACCTTTGTGCCCTTTCCTGCACCACCATATTTAAAATGCTTGTGACACTGCGCATACACAAGATGAAGCAGGTATGACGCTACAAGTATCTATTGGGGGGGCAAACCTCACAAAATATAAGGAAAGTATTCCCTCCCTCAACCCCAACAGATGCCTGTAGTGTCACAGCGCATGCGTCACGTCATGCGCTTCATCTCGCGCATACGTTGTATGACAATACTGTAGGTATGGGATTTCACTGAAGGCAGTGGTGACGTTGCATTTCCAGGGGGCATCAATGTATCCAGGGTTCCGTCACCACTGCCTTCAGGAAAAACAGGAAGTAGAAGGAAAAAAAAGAAAAATTACAAAAAAAAGAAAAAAAAATGTATTCAGCTGGAAAAAGGTACTTTATTTTATTTATTTTTATTTTTTTTTACTTTTTTCACTTTTGACAGATTTACTAAATGCAAACAAAGGTGTTGAAAAGAAAAAAAAAATAACAAATTCATGGAAAAATGTTCCTAATTGCTTAAGAAAGAACAGAATACAGGGCACCCGGAACGCGCCAGTTTGGGCGCGTTCACGCTTTGTGAGTTTTTGTTGACCCCCGTCTCTTCTCCTGGGCAGAAGCCACCGCCGGTTCTCTATATTCTGGATTATGATTTCATCCTCTTCTGCCAGGTAAAAAAAGTTTAGCATCCTCGCAGGATGTGCCGGGTCGCCGAGTCTCCTGGCAGCGCTGAGTTATCGTGGTAACCTTTAAGAAGCGCGCGGCGGTGCGTGTCGCAGGAACGGGGCGATCACCTCCACCGCGGGTCACCCGGCGCGCAGATAAATCTGGGCAGATGCAGAAGTCGGCGCAGCGCGGGGACAGTGCATAAATAACGGCCTTTATTGCCGATCCCAAAACACTGAAGGCTTAACTGGGAGCATTACTTCTCCTCGTCATAATACGGAGAGGAAATTTACAACATCCACCCCGCAGTTCATATGCAAAGAGACGCCAGAGAGACCTTCAGAGAAACCTGAAGAGCTTTCACTATTCGCCTTCTCAGGTGCACATAAAAACTTGGGGTGCAGGGGGATAGGAAAAAGCACCTGTAGCGCCTTTTGCGACAGAAACATTCACCACAGCACATGAACCAATATATATATCTAATTATTAATATTAAACTGTTGGCGCTATATAAATCCTGTATAATGATACCACTACTACTTCTACT
>JBBDGP010003402.1:267500-320000 GCA_037952835.1 Lithobates septentrionalis
CCTGGAGTTTGCATGTTCTCCCCGTGCCTGTGTTGGTTTCCTCCGGGTATTCCGGTTTCCTCCCCTTGGGGCGCTGTGTTTATCCACTGATACCAACAATGGGGCATAATTCCTCCCAATCACACCAACATTTGGGCCCAATGACACCAGTGATGGGGCACAGTTCCTCCCAATGACACCAACAATTGGGCCCAATGACACAAACGATGGGGCACAATTCCTCCCACTGACACCAACAATGGGGAGCGATTCCTCCCACTGATACCAACAATGGGGAACGATTCCTCCCACTGATACCAACAATGGGGAGCGATTCCTCCCACTGATACCAACAATGGGGAGCGATTCCTCCCAATTGTTCACAAAAAAATAAATTGGGCCCAATGACACCAACGTTGGGGCACAATTTCTCCCAATGACACAAATGATGGGGCACTATCCCTCCCACTGAAGCAAACGGTGGGGCTTAACTCCTCCCACTGATACCAACGATGGGGCACAGTTCCTCCCACTGAAGCCAAAGATGGGGCACAATTTTACCAATAACACAGACAACTGGGCCCAATGACACTAATGATGGGGCACAACTCCTCCCAATGACATCAAAGATGGGGCATTGTTTTTTCCCGCTGATATCGGGGGGATTTTCTACTCCTACTGGCCACAGTCTGGCCCTCTAAAGTCTGAAGAACAGTAAACTGGGCCCCTGTTTAGAACGTTTGGAGACTCCAATTTCGAGGGACTGTCCCTCATTTGGTCTGATCTATATAGTTGTATATAAAATGCACTTTTTATCTTTCAAAAAGTGTTTCCCAGAGCTAAACCTTTCATCCAGTTTCTAAATTGCTGCATTTGTAAATTTCAAATGCCAATATAAAGGAATAGTAATGCCCTCTGATTCCTCTTGTATTGAATTGTATTGTACTTTTATTGTCTGCCCTAATGTTGTAAAGCGCTGCGTAAACTGTCGGCGCTATATAAATCCTGTATAATAATAATAAAAAAGCAATTAACTAATAATTTTTTTTTGTATAATTCTCCTTTAAAGGGGGTGTGGCAGTGGGTGTGTCCTATGCCTGCATACTTTCATTAATAGGTGTCCCTCGTTCCAATCTCAGACAGCTGGACGGTATCCAGATTGGTAATGTCTTCTGCAGCATATCCCTACCCAACAATGTATCCTGTCCTCACTCTCTGACCCTCATTTCCTATGTTAGGTCTACAGTCTCTGACACTCCTCTCCAGCATTACATATATTGAACATTATTTGCGGCCCTTCGGTGATGTCAGGGGTTGCGTTTGAGGCCTGCTTTAGTTCATAAGCTGACAACCGCTGATGAAGATGATGTGGCTGCAAAGAGGCTACAGGAGATCAGCAGCACTAAATTAAAACAAACAGTAAAAAACAAAAAAACAAGCATTTTGTTTATTTCTTTATTTTAGAAATGGCAATAATTGTATTTATTTATTTTTATAATAATTAATTAATTCATATTATATTATATTTATCTATTTTAGAAATGGCAATTATTTTATTTATTGTTTTTATATTTATTTCTTCATATTATATTGAATTTTTGTATTTATTTTAGAAATGGCAATTTTTTTTTATTTATTATTTTTATATTTATTTCTTTATAGTATATAATATTTATGTATTTATTTTAGAAATGGCAATTGTTTTATTTGTTTATTTTTTTAAGTTTTTATTTAGTTATATTTTATTATATTTATCTATTTTGGAAAAGGTGATTATTTTATTTATTATTTTTATATTTATGTATTTATTTTATATCATATTTATGTATTTATTTTAGAAATGGCAATTGTTTTTTACTTATTATTTTTATATGTATTTCTTTATATTATATTATATTTATGTATTTATTTTAGAAATGGCAATTGTTTTATTTATTTATTTAAACATGTTTTTATTTAGTTATATTTTGTTATATTTATTTATTTATTTATTTATTTTAGAAATGACGATTATTTTATTTTATATTTTTATATTTATTTATTTCTCTTATATTATATTTATGTATTATTTTTTGGAAAGGGCAATTGTTTTATTTTATTTTTTAAACATGTTTTTATTTAGTTATATTTTGTTATATTTATTTATTTATTTATTTTAGAAATGACGATTATTTTATTTTATATTTTTATATTTATTTCTTTCTCTTATATTATATTTATGTATTTATTTTGGAAAGGGCAATTGTTTTATTTTATTTTTTAAACATTTTATTTATTTATCTATTTATTTATTATATTTATTTATTTATTTCAGAAATGGTGATTATTTATTTATATTTATTTATAATATTTTTATTTATTTATATATTTCAGAAATGTTTACGACACAGTGAACAGAGAAAAACAAACAGCCGCTTAGCTCACTCTGATTACGGCTCTGGATCCTTTGGCCCTGATTTTGCGATCAGCATCATTTCCAAGTGTTTATTTCCAATCTCTATCCATTGTAAACACCCCCCCCCCCCCCCCCTGGCTTTAAATCTCTACGATAAAGAAAAAAAAAAAGGCAGAAAACAAACTCTTTTTCTCTCCTGATCCAATAAGCAGCTGTAACCAGGGGCAAGCAGCTGTCTGCGGCGTGCAGCCCTGACCTATACCTTATTAGACGCAATATGTTGGGAGCGCGGCCTGCCAGGCGAGCTTATGTTACCCTGAAAGGAACGCGCTCGCCTCCGTGCTGCAAATGTCAGGGATCTGCCAGCGCCGTTCCTGGAAGCTGACGCTCTGTCTGTTTTCCCGTGGCCGCCGGTGACCTTTTTTCTAGCAGATGTGCAGGCGGCGGCGGCAGCGGTCGCCCCGTGGGCCCGACACCATTGTACAGATCATCTGCGCAAATTGAGGCCAAGGTAATTGAGACGAGTTCGCCGGGAATGGAGCGTCCGCGGGGGGCCCTGTCGCTGTAATTCGCGGCGTTTGCCGAAGATCTAACGTGCCGTTCATGGTCGTCCTCAGATGATTCGGAAAAGGTGGTGAGGTTGTAGGTTAGGTCGCCCCGCGGGCCCGACACCATTGTACAGATCATCTGCGCAAATTGAGGCCAAGGTAATTGAGACGAGTTCGCCGGGAATGGAGCGTCCGCGGGGGGCCCTGTCGCTGTAATTCGCGGCGTTTGCCGAAGATCTAACGTGCCGTTCATGGTCGTCCTCGGATGATTCGGGAAAGGTGGTTAGGTTGGAGGTTAGGTTCACACTCCTGTACATCAGGAACGCGCGCAAAATCATGCGCTTTCCCAATAAGCAGAGAAACGCGCTGCCGTTGAGTTAATTAGTAATGGCGCCCCCCCCCCCCCCGGCACATATCTGCATTTTTACTTGTGCCAAACCGCATGGTGCGATTTGGCACAAGTAAAGGGCAATGGGCCAGTTGAGTTTACTGCTCTTAAGACTTTAGGGGGGCTGGACTGCGGCCAATGGGAGTAGAATATGTCATAGGCTTGGCGGTCAGTGGAAGTAAAACAAAATTACATAATTTGTGTCAGCAATAGTGCCCCATCATTGGTGTCAATGGGGAAAATAGTGCCCCATCATTGGTGTCAGTGGGAGGATTAGTTCCCCATGTCTAGTGGCAGTGGGAGGAATAGTACCCCATCATTGGTGTTAGTTTGGAGGAATAGTGCCCCATCATCAATGTCAGTTGGAGGAATATTACCCCATCATTGGTGTCTATTGGAGGAATAGTGCCCCATAATTGGTGTCAGTGGGAAAATTAGTTCCTCATTTCTGGTGTCAGTGGGAGGAATAGTGCCCCATCATTGGTGCTTATGGGAGGAAAAGTGTCCCATCATTGGTGCTTATGGGAGGAGTTGTGCCCCATCATTGGTGTCAGTGGGAGGAATATTGCCCCATCATTGGTATCAGTGGGAGGAATAGTGCCCCATCATTGGTATCAGTGGGAGGAATAGTGCCCCATCATTTGTATCAGTGGGAGAAATAGTGCCGCATCATTTGTATCAGCGGGAGGAATAGTGCCCCATCATTGGTATCAGTGGGAGGCATAGTGCCCCATCTTTGGTGTCAGCTAGAGGAATAGTGCCCCATCATTTGTATCAGTGGGATGAATAGTGCCCCATCATTGGTATCAGTGGGAGGAACAGTGCCCCATCATTGGTGCCAGTGGAAGGAATAGTGCCCCACCCATCATTGGAGCACAGGTGTGTCAGGAGGAGGCTGTCTCTCTGGAGCTGCTGCAGATCCGTGTGAGAGGGGACTGGTGAGGAAATCTATCCCAGCTCTCCTGGCCCCTTTCTGGGGAAGCCATGGAGGCCAGCAGGGCCTCTCCTGCTGGAAGCTCACAGCCATCTCCTGGGCCATCAGGTAACATACCTGCCCCTATACAACCCATGGTTGGTGATCTCTCTGCCCCTGGTGAAGATGAAGGTTCCGGGGCCATCCGGGAGCGAGTGGTGGCCGGGATTAAGGTCCTGAATAGGGAAAGAGACAAGCTCTACAAGCTCAGAGCGGAGCTGAAGCGCCTGAGAAGGCAACGTGAGGGCTTACATAGCCAGAAACGTGGATCCATGGATCCGGAGATCCAACTGGCCAAGGTTCGGGTGGAACACCAGGAGACCATTGTGGCCATGATGGAAGGCAGAGATGGGCCATTTAAAGAAAAGTTTTGTAATGATAAAAGATTTGCGAGGATGACAAAGATGGAGGTGGAGGAGGAGACCCCCAGTTCTGACCCCCTGCCCCCTCAGGGAGAGGTAAGCAGCCCCATGCCTTCCCAGGACTCAGGAGGCATGCTCAGGGCCATCCAGGTAATGGAGTCTCCTATGCGGGGGGATCAGCTGGCGTTTAATGATGAGGACATTGCTGATAATGTGCCTGACAAGGTAAAGCCTGTCAAGTCCCATATTGTGGATAAAACAATTTTTGTGTCATTCAACACTGTGACTGATACAGACAATGTGCCCAGTGAGAGTCAGGCTGCTAGTCCTATCTGTAGTAATGCTGTGCCTGCTGATGCTGCAGTACAGCAAAGTTTGCTTTTAAAAAATGACATTCCTGCAGATGCACTACAAGATTCAGCAGAGCCTATTAACCCCCCTTTGGCTGAAGCTGTTTGCCCCACAGCTGCTGAGGACTCTACAGCACAGCTTCAGGAGACAGCTGATATTGCAGCAGAAACTGTGATTATTCCTGATGGGAATGTGAAGTTTTGTGTGACTGATAAAAATCATCCCAGTACCAGTGTGATGAACAATGGTCCCAGTTCAAGTGTGGACAGTCCTACCAACTCCGTTCAAGCAGTGAATAATAATAGTAATGTACAGACTGCTATGACTTCAGTGTGGGGCCTTGGCCCTGAAAAACTTACCTTTGCTCAGGTGGTACGCTCTGCTCCTGGTAGCTCTGCCCCCAAGCGGGGTTTTCCCCTACAGGCTACCACTTTGAGCACCCCAGGATCTGGTCTTGGGTCTCTGGCTTCTGCTGGGGGTCCCAGACGTAATGTTGTTATTCTGAAATGGGAAGGTGGTGCGATCCCTCCAGCACGGCGTGCAGTGGTGGATTTGATTTTAGAGATGGGTTTTGGGGCAAATGATCTGTATGCCTTTATACATGTTGCTGGGACACGGGATTATACAGTTAGCTTCACCAGGCCAGAGGGTCTTGACCTGTTCTGGGAGAGATATGAGGCTCGTTGCAGGTCAAGACCTGAATGGGAAGGTCTGGCCCCAGTTGCAGTTTCTCAGAGGTCTACAGTAAAAAAATCACAATTATCCTCACTAATGAGAGTGTCCCTGCCCGGGATCTAGAGGTTTGGTTAAGGAACTATGGGGAGGTTTTGACCAAGCCCAATAAAATCCTTGATGAGCGTAACATCTGGACTGGGGGTTGGTCGGTTACAGTCAGGTTGGCCAGGGATGGGAATGTTGTCCGTCACCTGCCCTCCTCAGCTTTTATAGGGAGGGATAGGATGACTGTTTTTTACCCTGGTCAGCCGAAGCTGTGTCACCGCTGTGGAGAAAAGGGGCATTTGAGTTCCTCCTGTTCAGCCTTGATATGTTCAGTGTGTCGGGGTCAGGGTCATATGGCTAAGGACTGCACCGAAATGATCAGGTGCAACCTGTGCCTGCGCCTTGGCCACCCCTACAGCAGATGTCCTGAAGCCTGGCACAATATGGAGAAGGAGGTAATAGATGACATGTCAAGGCTGGACAGGATGGAGGGTGATGCCCCTGGTGTACCATCCTCCTCTGCGGTGACTGACTCCCCTGGTCCTGCTCAGGATCCCTCTCCAGTTCCTGTGGCCACCCCTCATGTGTCTGTAAGTATTCCTTCTGTATCTGTCTCCCCCCAGCCTACTGTATCCCCTCCTCTTGTGTCAGAACCTTCCAAGTCTGTGCCCCCCAGGAGTCTACCCCTCCTAAGTCTGATTCAAAGGGAGCACCCCCCCACCAGCAGTGGTAGTGGGTACTAAAAAGGTTGCTTCTTCCTCTGTAAAGAAGTCTTCTGTAAAGACTTCACAGAAAAAAGTAAGAGATGAGGGCATCTCTGAAGCTGACCTGCAGTACCTGGAGGAGAGAAGGAAGGTTGGGAAGCGGAAGAAGCAGGTGGTGAGGACAGAACAGGCTCCAGTGCCTGTCTCCAACCGGTATAGGTCCTCTAATTGGGATATCTCTTCATCTGGAGCTTCTTCGGAGCGAAGTTCTGATTCCGAAATGGAGTTTGAGGCGGCCTCAAGAAAGAGAGAGGCTTCTGGTGATGAGCAGCAGAGGGGAGCTAAGAAGCAAACCACCCAATAACCCAAATGGCGGTTCCCCCTCCGTTAAAAGTGGTGACAATAAATGTCGCCAGCATTAAGTCAGTAAGAGCTCGTTCTATGGCCTTCTTTTTGTTCAGCCAATTAGATGCTGAAATTTTATTTTTGCAAGAGACTAGGCTCACCTCCTTGGCAGATATTCATATGGCCAAGAGAGAGTGGAGGTATGGTCCATCTTACTGGTCTCTTGCGGCCGAGCCTTACGGCGGTGTGGCGGTGTTGTTTAAAACCGGCATGGTAACTGTCCGGCGGGTTATTGAGGTGGAGATTGGGAGATGTATGGTCTTAGACGTCCTTGTGGGAGGGCAGGACCTGCGCCTAATTAATGTTTATGGACCGCACACAAAGTGGGACAGGAAATGCCTTTTTACAAGGATCAAGCCATTTCTTTTTACATCCCGGCAAGTGGTCTTTGGAGGTGACTTTAATACAGTAACTAGGCCCAAGGACAGGAAGGACTTCAAGGACAGGCTGGGATATGATAGCGTTTTTTTAAATAGTATGGTTAGGGATGCTGGTCTTGTGGATGTGCACATTAAGCACCTCCCGGATGACACTGGGTTCACCTTTCATCGAGGTAATAGTCAGAGTAGAATAGATAGGTTTTTTTTGAAGGAGACCTCTGCTTTCTCACCCCCAGTGGTGCAGGCAGTAGAGTTCTCTGATCACTGTATGCTATCTGTGGTCCTGAATGCTTCAGACGCCCCTCAGAGGGGTAAGGGCATCTGGAGATTGAATTCAACTCTACTCAAGGAAGAACATGTTAGACAATCCTTTGAGGAATTCTTTCAGGCACAGGTGACCATCCTGGACTTTTGTAGCAGCAAGGCTGAGTGGTGGGAGCTGACCAAAAAGAGGATCGCTGGATTCTTCAGGGGCCTAGCCAATAGAAAGCAGTTTAATAAATACATGACCTACCAACGTTTACGGAGGAAGCTGGATATTCTTGTCTCGAGAGGAGGAGATCCTGGGGCAATCTCCGAAGTGAAACTCCTTCTCAGGAATTGTCAATATGACCGGCATGCCTCTTTGGTTCTGGAGAGGGACTATGGGAAGTACCACTCGCCTGACCCTTACCAGAACTGCAAACAAGGTGTAGCTGTTAAAACGGTCGTTGGCCTTAAGGACAGTACAGGTTCCTTGACAAAGTCCAGGTCAGGGATTCTGGAGGTCGTGAGGTCCTTTTATGCTGACCTTCTTGGGAGGAAAGAGCTTGACCGTGACAAGATGGAAAGCTTTTTGGACTCTACTCCAGGTCTAAATGATGAAGATGTCCCATTGATGAATTTGACAGAGGAGATCACAGTTGAAGAGGTGATAAGGGCAATTGAACAGCTTGCCATCAAAAAGTCACCAGGACCGGATGGCTTGACGGCTGAGTTTTACAAAGCTTTTAAGTCTATTCTGGCCCCACATTTGGTAGAGGTTTTTAACAGTTGCCTTGCTGAGGGGGTACTTCCCTCTTCCATGAGGCACTCAGCTGTGATTCTTCTTTCAAAGGGTAAAGATCCTTCGATGATTGAGAATTGGCGCCCCATCAGCCTTCTTAATGTCGATAGAAAGATACTGGCAAAGATCATTTTCTGGCGCCTATCGTCAGTAGCAGAGTCTTTGCTTTCTCGCCATCAGCACTGTTCGGTCCAGGGTAGGTGCACCTTCACAGCAGTTTTAGCTGTCCGGGAGGCCTTGGAGCGGTGCAGGGCTGCAGGCTGGGGAAAGTATTTGCTGACATTGGATCAGGCAAAGGCTTTTGATCGTGTTAACCATGAGTACCTGTGGTTGCTCCTTAGTAAGTACGGTCTGCCGGGTGGTTTTGTCGATTGGTTAAAAGTCTTGTATGAGGGGGCAGAGAGCTTTCCTCTTGTTAATGGTTGGGTTGGGCAGTCCTTTGAGGTTGGCTCCGGGGTGCGCCAGGGTTGTCCCCTGAGTCCCCTGCTCTATGTGTTTGCAATCGACCCCTTCATCAGGAGGCTAGAGAGCGGCATGTTGTGTGGGGTGCCAGTGGGGCTTCCGGGTGAGCTGCCTTTGAGGGTTGTTGCCTATGCGGACGATGTGTCGGTGATTGTCACTGGGGCGGATGAAGCAGAGGAGGTGGTCTCTCTGACATCACGGTATTCTGAAGCATCAGGCTCCAAGATCAATCAGGAAAAGAGTGAAGTTTTCTGGATGGGAAAGGAAGGTGAGGGGTTTGATCTCCCGGACACCTTTCCAGTGCCCCAGGAAAGAATTAAGATTTTAGGCATTGAATTTGGACCTGGCGATTATGGCCTCAAAAACTGGGAAGGCAGACTGGAAATTGCCAATACTAAGGTGGTCAGCTGGAAGAGATGGAAGTTATCTATGAGGGAAAGGGTTGATCTGATTAAGACTTACCTGATTCCGATCTTCTTGTATGTCAGCTTTGTCTGCATCTTGCCAGTGTCTCTCTATGCTAGGGTCAGTAGTGTGTTCTTCCAGATGTTGTGGGGGAACAGACTGAACCCCATCAAGAGGAATGTCACCTATCTATCCAGGAGGGAAGGTGGCTTAGGTATGGTCAACCCAGTTCTTTTCTTTTCACTGCTTTTTCTCAAGTTTAATATTGGTAATATGCTTGCAGTGGAACCTCCTGGATGGGCAGGCATATTTAGATCTTGGTTTAGGCCTTTTCTACGACTTTGGGAAGAAGGTGGCCAAGTGAAGAATCTTAGGGGTCATCGTGGTCAGCTACCAGCCTATGTCGCTCCGTGCCTGAAGTTACTACGGCAGTGGCGATTGTCATCTGAAGATCTCAGATCGGTTCCGAGGAAAGTCCTTATGAGTCGAGTCTTGAGCGAAGTCTTTCATGACCCACTGGCCTTAAGGGATTGCCCAGGCCCAGTTTTGAGGGCAGGGTTAAGACTTATTAATTTGGACAGAGTACCCCCTAAATTCAGGGATCTGGCCTGGTTGTGCTTCCATGGGAGACTCTATGTTAGGGGCAATTTGAAATTCCGCAGTGGGGTGGATCGTAGCTGTCCTCGGGAGGAGTGTGCAGGTGAGGAGGAGACTATGGACCATTTTCTGCTTCATTGCCCTTTTAACATAGAGGTGTACAAACAGGTGGGACGGGCCCTCGGTGTCCCTTTCCTCTCCAGGCTGGGTTATGCTGAGTGGGTGTACGGAGCATTCAATACTGGTGGGGTTTTTTGTTTAGATACACTTTTTCTAGTTAGCCTAGTAGTCCGTTATTTCACTTGGAACGCACGGTGTCAGGTCTGCATTCGGCGTAAAATACTTCCTGTTCAGGTGGTGGTGTATGACATTTTGCATGAGGTGGAGAAGATTCGGGTACTTGAGAGAGACAAGCGGAGTCAGGGGGCTTGGTTGAAGGCGTGGAGGGGTTTCAAGCCTCCCTGACTGCCAGGAGTCTCTTTCCCGGGTGTGGCTGTCTGTCTCTTATCACCCTAGATTATTTTTTTTTTTTTGGATTAATTTTTGATAAATGGCTGCGTACATAGGTGATGGGTTGTGCCTCTTAGGCCCTCTCTGCTGCTTTATGTAAATAATTTTGGTAGTGGATTATGTATATATTGTATATATTCTGAACATGGATGTGTATTCCTTGGATTTCTGTTGAAGTTTTGTACTATGGTTTTGTTTTTTACTTTTGTATAAAATTGGTTGCTTGATTCTTTTAATAAAAGATCAATAGTGCCCCATCATTTGTATCAGTGGGAGGAATAGTGCCCCATCATTGGTGTCAGTGGAATAATAGTGCCCCATCATTGATATCAGTGGGAGGAATAGTGCCCCATAATTGTTGTTAGTGGAAGAATTAGTTCCTCATCTCTGGTGTCAGTGGGAGGAAAAATGTCCCATCATGTGTCAGTTTGAGGAGTAGTGCCCCATCATTGGTGCTAATGGGAGGAATTGTGCCCCATCATTGGTGTCAGTCGGAAGAATATTGCCCCATCGTTGGTGTCAGTGGACGGAATAGTGCCCCATCGTTGGTGTCAGTGGACGGAATAGTGCCCCATCGTTGGTGTCAGTGCATGAAATAGTCCCCCATCGTTGGTATCAGTGGACGGAATAGTGCCCCATCATTGGTGAAATAAAAACATCTTGTGAGAAGAATCCACCACCTATGTAGATATATGTTTACCAGAGGTAAGCTGTAATGAAGCTTATGCCAGAAATCCACTCAGTGGGGACACCACCATCTGTCTCAGCAAAGAGGAAGGATCACCCGGGGACTCACCGACAGCAAGGCCAAATAACTCAGCGATGGGAACCCAGGGGAATAAAAAACACATCCTCCATAGTGTGAATCCGCTTAAACAGTTTATTGAGAACAGTAGAAGTAGCGCACTTACCAAAAAGAACGAATAAAACAGCATGTATTAAAAATCAGCCGGCCGGCCTGCATACACCCGTTCGCCGTGGGATAGAAACGATGACGTCAGCGCGTCTGCCTTCCGACGTACGTTTCGTCCTATTGGACGTTGTCATAGGTACGTCTTTTAGCTATCCCTGAGTCCCTTCAAATACAATAGTACTGACCTACCTGATTCCTATACTGACCACTACACACTACACTGTCCACTACACTGACCACTACACTGAGAACTACACTGTCCACTACACTGACCACTATACTACACTACACTGTCCACTATACTACACTACACTGACCACTATACTACACTACACTGTCCACTATACTACACTACACTGACCACTATACTACACTACACTGTCCACTATACTACACTGACCATTATACTACACTATACTGACCACCATACTACACTGTTCACTATACTACACTACACTGACCACTATACTACACTGTCCACTATACTACACTACACTGACCACTATACTACACTGACCACTATACTACACTGTCCACTATACTACACTACACTGTCCACTATACTACACTATACTGACCACCATACTACACTATACTGACCCCTATACTACACTGTCCATTATACTACACTACACTGACCACTATACTACACTATACTGACCACCATACTACACTATACTAACCACCATACTACACTGTCCACCATACTACATTATACTGACCACCATACTACACTGTCCACTATACTACATTACACTGACCACTATACTACACTATACTGACCACCATACTACACTGTCCACTACACTACACTGACCTCCATACTAAACTACACTATACTGACCACTATACTATACTACACTAACCACTATACTGACCACTATACTACACTATACTGTCCACCATACTACACTACACTGACCACTATACTACACTGTCCACCATACTACACTACACTGTCCACTATACTACACTACACTACACTGACCACTATACTATACCGACCACTATACTACACTACACTGACCACCATACTACACTACACTGTCCACTACACTAACCACCATACTAACCACCATACTACACTACACTGACCACTATACTACACTGTCCACCATACTACACTACACTGTCCACTATACTACACTACACTACACTGACCACTATACTATACCGACCACTATACTACACTACACTGACCACCATACTACACTACACTGTCCACTACACTAACCACCATACTAACCACTATACTACACGACACTGACCTCCATACTAAACTACACTATACTGACCACTATGCTAACCACTATACTATACTACACTAACCACTATACTGACCACCATACTACACTGTCCACTAAACTACACTACACTGACCACTACACTGCCCCCCATACTGACCACTACACTACACTGACCTCCATACTAAACTACACTATAATGACCACTATACTAACCACTATACTACACTAGACTATCCTGCGTACAGTCTCTCTCTCTTGCCCCCCCCCCCCCCGGCCAGTGACAAGACTCTCATGAGGGAGTCTCACTCACCTTCTTATCCTGGCTGCATCGATCCAGAGGAGGAGGAGAAGACAGCGGCGGCTCACATTCTCCTCTCCCCTGCGCTCTGCTTGCTGCCATGTTCAGTGTCCAGCGCCCTGTGATTGGGCGTATGGGGGGTCATGTGCGGAGGCGGGACTTCAAGAGCGATCGAGGACAGGCCAGCCCTACACCTCACATGACCCCCATATGCCCAATCACAGGGCGCCGGACACTTAACATGGCGGCCGGAGCCCGGGGACACAGGAATTAGAAATTAGGAGGAGGCAGCCAGTGACACATACTGGCGCCCCCCTAAATGTCGCGCCCGGGGCCACGGCACCCCCTGCACCCCCCACGCTACGCCACTGTCTATCAGTGCTGCCTATCAGTGCCTCCTACCAGTGCCCATTAGTGCCACCCATCAGTGCCTCCTATCAGCAGTGGCGTAGCGTGGGTTGTCAGCACCCAGGGCAAGGCAAGTAATTTGCGCCCCCTAACCTGCGGACTTTTAGCTATCCCTGAGTCCCTTCAAATACAATAGTACTGACCTACCTGATTCCTATACTGACCACTACACACTACACTGAGAACTACACTGTCCACTACACTGACCACTACACACTACACTGTCCACTACACTGACCACTACACTGAGAACTACACTGTCCACTACACTGACCACTATACTACACTACACTGACCACTATACTACACTACACTGTCCACTATACTACACTACACTGACCACTATACTACACTACACTGTCCACTATACTACACTACACTGACCACTATACTACAGTACACTGTCCACTATACTACACTGACCACTATACTACACTATACTGACCACCATACTACACTGTTCACTATACTACACTACACTGACCACCATACTACACTGTCCACTATACTACACTACACTGACCACCATACTACACTGTCCACTATACTACACTACACTGACCACTATACTACACTGACCACTATACTACACTGTCCACTATACTACACTACACTGTCCACTATACTACACTATACTGACCACCATACTACACTATACTGACCCCTATACTACACTGTCCACTATACTACACTACACTGACCACTATACTACACTATACTGACCACCATACTACACTATACTGACCACCATACTACACTGTCCACCATACTACATTATACTGACCACCATACTACACTGTCCACTATACTACATTACACTGACCACTATACTACACTACACTGACCACTATACTACACTGTCCACTACACTACACTGACCTCCATACTAAACTACACTATACTAACCACTATACTATACTACACTAACCACTATACTGACCACTATACTACACTATACTGACCACCATACTACACTACACTGACCACTATACTACACTGTCCACCATACTACACTACACTGTCCACTATACTACACTACACTACACTGACCACTATACTATACTGACCACTATACTACACTACACTGACCACCATACTACACTACACTAACCACCATACTAACCACTATACTACACGACACTGACCTCCATACTAAACTACACTATACTGACCACTATGCTAACCACTATACTATACTACACTAACCACTATACTGACCACCATACTACACTGTCCACTAAACTACACTACACTGACCACTACACTGCCCCCCATACTGACCACTACACTACACTGACCTCCATACTAAACTACACTATATTGACCACTATACTGACCACTATACTACACTAGACTATCCTGCGTACAGTCTCTCTCTCTTGCCCCCCCCCCCCCCGGCCAGTGACAAGACTCTCACGAGGGAGTCTCACTCACCTTCTTATCCTGGCTGCATCGATCCAGAGGAGGAGGAGAAGACAGCGGCGGCTCACATTCTCCTCTCCCCTGCGCTCTGCTTGCTGCCATGTTCAGTGTCCAGCGCCCTGTGATTGGGCGTATGGGGGGTCATGTGCGGAGGCGGGACTTCAAGAGCGATCGAGGACAGGCCAGCCCTACACCTCACATGACCCCCATATGCCCAATCACAGGGCGCCGGACACTTAACATGGCGGCCGGAGCCCGGGGACACAGGAATTAGAAATTAGGAGGAGGCAGCCAGTGACACATACTGGCGCCCCCCTAAATGTCGCGCCCGGGGCCACGGCACCCCCTGCACCCCCCACGCTACGCCACTGTCTATCAGTGCTGCCTCTCAGTGCCTCCTACCAGTGCCCATTAGTGCCGCCCATCAGTGCCTCCTATCAGTGCCGCCCATCAGTGCATCCTATCAGTGCCGCCCATCAGTGCCTCCTATCAGTGCCACCCATCAGTGCCATCTATCAGTGCCACCTATCAGTGCTGCCTTTCATTGCCGTCTATCAGTGCCTCCTGATCAGTATCCACCAATGCCACCTCATCAGTGACACCTATCAGTGCACATCAATGCCCACCAGTGCCACCTTATCAGTGCCTATCAGTGTAGCCTATCAGTGCCCATTAGTGTGGCCTCATCAGTGCCCATCAGTGCCCATCAATGAAGGAGAAAAAAAAAACCTGTTTGCAAAAATTTATAACAAGCTCTGAAAACTTATTTTTTTTGAAAATTTTCAGTCTTTATTTGTTTGTTAAGCAAAAAATGGCAATCATTAAAAAAAACTTCTGCCCAGCTGCTGTCCATTTTCATCCGATCCCTCCATAGGCGGCAGCGGCGCCTGACGAACCCCTCCCCGCTCAGTGAGCAGAGAGGGACCTGTCATCCGCCGGCTCAGCGGAGATCAACGGACAGATCTCCCGCTGAGCCGGCGGACAGAGGCGGACTCTGTGGAAGCTGGAGTCCGCCTCGTGTGAAAGGGGCCTTACATTGCCCAGGAGATTGGTAAAGAAGTGGATGCCGGGACAATGATTAAATTGTTGGAACTGCTGAATATAGATAACAACTTGTGCCTGATCACATTAACTAGTCATGTTCCTCCCCCCGGCCACCAGCTGAGCAAATAAAGCCCGGAGCCCAGTCCAGTCTGGATCACCACAAGCAGTAAGCACTCGAGCTGAGGGGTTAAACAGTCCTGTTGCTTCCCCTGGCCCCCAGCTGAGCAGAAGTTTTTTTTAATGATTGCCACGGGGGGGGGGGGGGGGGGGGCTCTCTGAGGACCCTGATGTAAGGGGGGCTCTCTTGGGACCCTGATGTAAAGGGGGGCTCTCTGGGGACCCTGATATAAGGAAGCTGCTCTCTGGGGGCCCTGATGTAAGGAGGGGCACTCTGGGGACCCTGATGTAAGGGTAGGCTCTCTGGGGACCCTGATGTAAGGAGGCTCTCTGGGGACCCTGATGTAAGGAGGCTCTCTGGGGACCCTGATGTAAGGAGGCGGTCTCTGGGTTCCGCAATGTAAGGAAGGGGCTCTCTGGGGACCCTGATGTAAGGAATAGTCTCTCTGGGGACCCTGATGTAAGGAGTGGGGCTTTCTGGGGACCCTGATGTAAGGAGGCGGTCTCTGGGGTCCGCGATCTAAGGAAGGGGCTCTCTGGGGACCCTGATGTAAGGAATGGTCTCTCTGGGGACCCTGATGTAAGGGGGGGCTCTCTGGGGACCCTGATGTTAGGAAAGGGCTCTCTGGGGACCCTGATGTAAGGGGGAGGCTATCTGGGAAACCTGATGTAAGGAGGCGGTCTCTGGGGTCCACGATGTAAGGAAGGGGCTCTCTGGAGACCCTGATGTAAGGGGAGGCTCTCTAGGGACCCTGATGGAAGGGGGGCTCTCTGGGGACCCTGATGTTAGGAAGGGGCTCTCTGGTTACCCTGATGTAAGGGGGAGGCTATCTGTGAAACCTGATGTAAGGAGGCGGTCTCTGGCGTCCACGATGTAAGGAAGGGGCTCTCTGGAGACCCTGATGTAAGGGGAGACTCTCTAGGGACCCTGATGTAAGAGAGGATCTGCACTCAGATATGTAACAATATATATATCTATATATACTGTATATATAGATCTAGATAGATAGATAGATAGATAGATAGATAGATAGATAGATAGATAGATAGATAGATAGATAGATAGATAGATAGATAGATAGATAGATAGATAGATAGATAGATAAACACACACACATGTATATTATATACATGTGTATGCCTGTCCAAGCGTATGACTTTCTTTACTTCACTGCTATGGGCTCTAGCCCCAGATCTTTTGTAGACCTAGCAACGCCCCTGCCGGTAGAGAAGCAGTTAAGACTGAAGCATAAAAAGGGGGGTAGAGGACAAAGATATGGAATATATAAGGTTTTTGTGTTTCATGCAACAGGAAAAAAGAAAAACAAGACAGCAACAGATACAAACTAAGACAAAGACTGTATTAAACAGTGTAAGGAAAGGAAAGAAGGAAGTGTCCTTCAGTTCAAGAGTTACAACCGTATCTGATGTAACATTCCCATCCAACCTTGAAGTACAATGTTACACTGTACAGTATTCTTACTTGAATAAGAATACAGTGACAATGGTATTGAATATGGAACATACATGCAATAGCTGATTCAACTTATTATTAAAGATTAATCGCAGTCGGTGTAATTTTTTTTTTTTTTATTGTACTGAACTCAAAAAGGAGTCAGGAGAAGCTGCCCACACATCAGTAGAAGTTTGTTGGAAAATTTTCATTTTTGGAACATTTGTTCAATTGTTTTTCAACCACTTAACCTCCGAAAGATTTAGCCCCCTCCTGACCAGGCCATTTTTTTTGGCACTGCGTTACTATAACTGACAATTGCGCGGTCGTGTGACGTTGTACCCAAATAAAACGTATGTCCTTTTGTCCCCACAAATAGAGCTTTTTTTTGATGGTATTTGATCACCTCTGCGTTTTTTATTTTTTGTGCTATAAACAAAAAAAAATATATCCAGTAAAACATTGAAACAATCTAATGTCTTCATTAATTTTTTAGGCCAATATGTATTCTGCTCTATATTTTTGGTAAAAAAAAACAAAAAAAAACCCCATAAGCGTATATTGATTGGTTTGCGCAAAAGTTATAGCGTCTACAAACTATGGGATATTTCTTTCTTTCTTTCTTTTTCTTTCTCTTTCTTTCTTTCTTTTTCTTTCTTTCTTTCTTTCTTTCTTTCTTTCTTTCTTTCTTTCTTTCTTTCTCTCTTTCTCTTTCTTTCTCTTTCTTTCTTTCTTTTTTTCTTTCCTTCTTTATTTCTTTCTTTCTTTCTTTTTTTCTTTCCTTCTTTCTTTCTTTCCTTCTTTCTTTCTTTCTCTTTCTTTCTTTCTTTCTTTCTTTCTTTCTTTCTTTCTTTCTTTCTTCTAGTAATGGTGGCAAACATAATAAAGGAAGCTTTTCACTTTTTGGCACTTTGGCAATATATCTTACCTATCCTACTCATATGCCAGGTACATGGATGATTGGACCAGTGGCCTACTATCATGAGACATCTTCTTAGGGGCTTGGATTGACTAGGTTCAACCCAAACCTTGGCTTGTCATCAGTCAGCACTCCAACAAGCTTGTTTCCAAAAAATCTTTTTTCATTGGATGATAAACATTTTGGGACCATGCAAGCACCCTTTTGTGAGGCATGAGGTCATCATATACTTTATGAAGGATCCCTGCATGGAACCAAAATGTTCCTTAGCCCTTCCAGTGGCCTGTTAAATGTAACGTCTTCCCACGGGCTTGGGCTGAACTGGATTCGACCTGAACCTTAGCTTATCACCGGTCAGTACATCAGTAAGCTTATCTCCACAAACACATTCTTTTTTTTGGATGAGCAAAGCTTGGGACCATGTAAGCACCCTTTGTGAGGCATGAAGTCATCATATACCTAATGAAGGGTCCCTGCATGGACCCAAAATGTTCCTTAGCCCTTCCAGTGGCCTGCTATCATGTAACACCTTTCTACGGGATCAGGCTGAACTGGATACGACCCGAACCTTAGCTTATTGCCAGTCAGCACACCAGCAATCTTGTTTCCAAAAAAATCTTCTTTTATTAGATGATAAGCAGTTTGGGACCACTGTATGGACCAGAAATGTTCCTTCTCTTTGGAATCATGCGACAAAGCAACCTTTTCACTTTAAGAGAAGCATGTTGATGTGCTGACAACTTATCTTACCCATCCTACCCATGTACCAGGGACACGGCCATTCTTCTCTCCCTCCATAGGCTGCAGTAAAGTAAATACTAACCTTGGACAGACCGGGCTGTGAAAATGGAATTTTTGCTGGTCTGCTTGTATGCCGTCATTATATTAATGTTACTGAAGAGATGAAGAGGCCAGGTGGGGAGGGGGTTTGGTATGGCTGGAATTTGTGCATTTGCACTTTGAAGTATTTCATATTTATATATTTCTTTAAGGAATTTAAATTGGCTTGCACATTTTTCAGACATTTCACAGCGATGACTTTATGCAAAGGAAACTAATGGGTGCAGCTCAGCATGTTAATGTTTCGCAGTACCCAAGCTGACTGTAATGAGGGGACAAGTGATAACGAGGGGTCGGGGGGGGTTAACAGCGGCAATTATCGGGGTCACCAGATAGAATTTCAGTGCGGGTGGACCTCTGAACGTGTAATCGTTGGCTTTGTAACAGATGTGGGGATCGCTCTGTGTAAACAGACAATATGGAGCTGTGATTACTCATTACTCCATTGATCGGTTATGACGCCAGGTGATAAATTGTAACGTGATCCGGACCCCAAAACTCTCTCCCCACACTTATTCCATGTTTATACATACTTAACCTTCGTCCTGCAGTCACATCTTAACGATGGACCCAAAAGAAATATTATTCTAAGTTTCCTGCCGTTGTCTTCTCATGATTGATGATGGGGAATGATTGCCTTTTAATTGGGATCCAATGCTGAACCAATTGTTAGATTTCCTGATTGACTCTGGTTTTTGTACCCAGCGGTAAAACTGGACAAGCATAGAAACTTCAAACAGAACTAAAGGCAAACCTTTTTTTTTTCATTTTGGATAGAGTAAGGGAGATTTTCCTTCACTTCCCAATTAGGGAGATTTCCCTTCACTTTCTAATATATTAACTACTTGCCGACCACTGCACGCCGATATACGTCGGCACAATGACAGGGGTGGGCAAATGGGTGTACCCGTACGTCCCCTTTAATTGGCGGGGTTAGCAGGCGCGCACGCGTGCGCCGCCGCGTACAACGTGACTGTGCCCGCGGGACCGCCAGACTCGATGTCCGCCAGTCTCCCGGCAAACAAGGCATTTCCCCGATCTGCCTAGTGACATGACAGAGATCACCGCTCCCTGTCATCGGGAGCAGTGATCACTGTCATGTGAGTTGAAGCCCATCCCCCCCACAGTATCACTCCCTAGGACATACTTAACCCCTTGATCGCCCACTAGTGGTTAACCCCTTCCCTGCCAGTGTCATTTATACAGTAATCAGTGCATCTTTATAGCACTGATCGCCGTATAATTGTCAATCGACCCAAAATAGTGTCAAATGTGTCCGATGCGTCCGCCATAATGTCGCAGTCAAAAAAAATCGCAGATCCCCTCCATTACTAATAAAAATAAATAAATAAATAATAAAAATGCCATAAATCTATCCCCTATTTTGTAGATGCAATAACTTTTGCGCAAACCAATCAATAAACGCTTATTGCGATTTTATTTTTTACCAAAAATATGTAGAAGAATACATATCGGCCTAAACTGAGAAAAAAAAAAAATTATATATTTTTGGGGGATATTTATTATAGCAAAAAAAGTAAAAAATATTGTGTTTTTTCAAAATTGTCGCTCTTTTCTTGTTTATAGCACAAAAAATAAAAACCGCAGAGGTGATCAAATACCACCAAAAGAAAGTTCTATTTGTGGGAAAAAAAGTACATAAATTTAGTTTAGGAGCCACGTCGCAGGACCGCGCAATTGTCAGTTAAAGCGACGCAGTGCCGAATCGCGAAAAGTGCTCTGGTCAGGAAGGGGATAAAATCTTCTAGGGCTGAATTGGTTAAATTATTGGGTAAAGCCCAATATCACCAACCCCCCCTGCATTTGGCACCAACCCTAAATCCTCAAATCACTATAATTACACCAAATTTCACCGAACCCTATCATCTATAAATCTTACAATAAAAGGAATTTTATATGTGCCTCTGCAGGGGTACAACACTATCATATAAAATCGCCAAGTACTTTATTAACACGTTTTAAAATAACTTTAAAAAACATGATTTAAAAGGTACATGAATGCCCTTTTCCCTTTTAGATGTGATAACGCATATCATGAAGTCATGAAGTTGTAGGCTTGGAAAACGTCTGGTTATGACGAAACGTGTCAGACGGAGCCCCCCTCGTGATCGCATCCAGGAACTGAACTGGAAGTTGTAGCTATTGTTGCTGGCTTGGTGAATATATTGATATGCGCATGTTTTTTTATGCTTGTAAGTGCGGTTTTATGACTAATAAATGGTGTGGATGATGCAAATAGACTGTGCAAATAGACTGATTTACTAAAGGCAAATAAACAGTGCACAAAGTGCAGTTGCTCCAGAGCTTAGTAAATGAGGTAAAGCTTCACTTTGCAAAGAATACCCAATCACATACAAGGAAATAAAAAAAAACATTTCTGCTTGCACATGTTCGGATGATGGAAGTTTTTTATTGGAGGAAGCCCAATATCATGGGGTTTGGTAAAACGCGCCCCTAGTGGTCACAAGGCGAAGCGACAAAAGGTAACGTTGTTTCGCCCAGCCCTGCCATTCTGTCGCAGTAAAACTGTGGCGGCTGGTCGGCAAGAATTTTCCTGCAATAATTGGGATCTTTTAGCGCAGCTTCTCTCATTTCTCGTTCTATTATTGTGTGTATCTCCCTTCTAGCTGCTGCTTTGTTTTATTTTAATTACTTTTATTTGTGGTGCAACACTAGCGCCGTTTCTTGCCTAAGGGCCCATTTCACATGGACGTGTCCGTGTACGGGCTCCGCTTTGCTCAGCGGGGGGATCGCTCCGTCGATCCGCAGACGGATGGGAAAGTAGGGTTTTTCTGCGTCACACTTTAGCAGATGGGAGATGTCACCGCTGACATCCGTCACTCCATAGGCCTGTGTGGAGCGTCAGTTCAGGTCCGCCTAAAAAACTGACAGACCGACCTGAACGGTCCGCCTGTGTGAAAGGGTCCTAATGCTCTTTTTAAAGGGGACTGATAATTTATGATTAATTAATTGTGGACTATTTTTTTTTTTACATAGGTTTGCTCACATTTAATTTCTTTTGGTCACTTTAGTAAAATGCTTCAAAAACGCACTGGAACGCACCTACACGCACCAAAAACCCACTAGAACGCACGTGTCTTAATTTAGGGACAGTTCGCACCATAGCAATGCAGTCCAGGTGCTTTTATGCATGCGCGTTTTTGATGCGTTCCAGTGCGTTTTTGGTGCATTTTTGATGCATTTTCCCCCCTCTTTTTTCTTAACCTTAAATAAGGACAAGTGTGTTGCAGTGCGTTTTTGGTGCATTACGTTGCATTTTTTGATGCATTTTAGAGTGTTCCAGTACAGTCCAGTGCAGAAAAAATGCAGCATGTTCTATTTTTTTTCTGGAACTGGAACGCACTGGAACTGCAAGCACTGGTGTGAACTATGCCATTGAAAACCATATAACCTACTTTCCATGTGTTTTTGATGCAAAAAAAAAACAAAAAAAAAAAAACGTACTGGACTGCATGTGATGTGAACTGGCCCTTAAGGTTAAGAAAAAATAGGGGGGGGGGGGGGAGCGCTGGACTGCATCAAAAACGCATCAAAAACGTGCATGCAGAAAAGCATCTGTAGCGCACCCACACTGCGTTTCTATGGTGTGAACTGGCCCACAGTCATTTTCTCATCTTTCCATTTATTAAATCTTCTGCCCTTGCTGTTGTTTTAACTTTGGATAGTAAAACATTTTTTTGTCTGCCAGTAAATCCCTTATACAGCCCACTTCCTGTTTCTTGTCTGGTCATTAGCCTAGGCTTATGACATCATGCACAGCTCTCTCTCTCACTCTCGTGAGAGTTTGCCAGGAAGGTTGGGGGTATGAGTCATAAGAGGGCCAATGAGAGCTGCAGAGCTGGAGGTGTGCCTCTGTGTGTCTGTGTAAATCCAGGAAGTGAACAGGCAGCAGCTTCAGCTGCCCACAGTTAAAATGGAAGCAGCCAGACTCAGTGGAGGGAGATTTCCACAGCATATTTGGCAAGTACAGAATCACAGTATATATAAAACAATATGCAAAGTGGTTGGAGGGGAAGCTACAGAGTAACAGAGATGTTTTTATTACAAATGATGTGAGCAGACTGCAGTTCCTCTTTACATACCTCCCAAGTTTTTGAGATGGGAATGAGGGACACCTATCAGTAAAAGTATGCAGGCATAGGACACACCCCATTGCCACGCCCCCTTAAAGGGGAATTATACAAAAAAACAAGATTGTTTAAACCCACAAGTGCTTTTTTTTACCACTACTATTCCTTTATATTGGCTTTTTGAATTTACAAATGTATCAATTTAGAAATCAGATGAAAGGTTTAGCACTGGGAAACACTTTTTGATAGATAAAAAGTGCATTTTATATACAACTATACAGATCAGACCAAAATGAGGGACAAATGAGGAGGAATGAGGGACGGAGGGACATTACTCCAAATCAGGGACAGTCCCTCCAAATCAGGGACAGTTGGGAACTGTCTTTAAGATACTCAAAAAAGAAAAAAAAGAGGTCCTCAATGAGGCCTAAAGTCAGCTTCGCAAGTAGCCATCAGAAAAGTGTTGAGGACGTGAAGTATTTATTAGAATCGCTCTTGAAAAGTTTGGGATGGAAGCCGAGGATGAAACGTCACCCCCTTCGCATGCCCGGCGCAATCTCTGGGAAACGCGTCGGGGGTCTCTGGTTTGTGTCACAAATCTCCTCCTTCGCTTCGTTTGCTTCTATTCCGAGTCCAAATTTTTCCATCGTTTCCAAAAAAGCTGTTTAGCCAACTAATTGATTCCCCCTTCTGTTTGCTATTAAGAAGTTGCAGACTGATCGGATAATGAGCGGCGCTCCGACATGAAAGGCATTCCGGAGAGAGAGCGGGATTACGCTCACATAAACGTTGCTGGCTCCTCGCATTGTCTTCCTGCTGCTCCATGATTGCAGCTCTTCATATCCCCGCTCTCCATGCATTATCTGAAGTGGGAGACACTAACAAGAGATTAGGAACTGTAATGTATTTCTCATCCAGCTCCTGTGAGTCGTAACATTGTACTGGCGGGAGATCAATTAGACATCACATCCGATAGTTAACTAAGAGCGCCTGGCTGCGCTGTCAGTCGGCCATGACTCTGAATTTTTTTTTTTCCTTAGTTGAAATGTATTTAAACCCAAGAACAAAAAATAATATATACACTAAATTGTCAAAAGTATTGGGACGCCATGAACTTTAATGGCATCCCAGTCTGAAGCCTCGTACACGCGATCGGATTTTCGGCAGGGAATTGTGTGATGACAGACTGTTTGCCTAAAATCCAACCATTAGTAAGCTTCTTCAGACAATTGTTGTCCAACATTCCACCAACAAATGTTGGATGAAAGGCTAGTAAATTTCCGGCGGACAACGGTCTGTTGTCAGATTTTCGTATGGTCAGTACACAAGTCCAAAGTACAAACACGCATGCTCGGAATCAATGCTCATCAAACACGACATTAGCAGAAGGTGCTCCAAAGCATGGAGTCTCAAGAAATTCCTCGTAGTACGTCACTAAGATCGCGTTTGTTGGCCAACAATTGTGTGCCGTTAGTATGCAAGACAAGTTCCTGGCACATGCCCTTCGGACAAAAGTCTGACGCTTGGTTGGCCAACAATCCGATCGTGTGTACGAGGTTTTAGTCTGTAGGGTTTAATATTGAGTTGGCCCACCCTTTGCAGCTATAACAACTTCAACTCTTCTGGGAAGGCCGTCCACAAGGTTTAGGAGTGTGTCTATGGGAATGTTTGACTATTCTTCCAGAAGCCCATTTGGGAGGTCATGTTGAACGAGAAGGCCTGGCTCGCAGTCTCCACGATAATTCATCCCAAAGGTGTTCTATCGGGTTGAGGTCAGGACTGTGTGCAGGCCAGTCAAGTTCCTCCACCCCAAACTCGCTCATTCATGTCTTTATGGACCTTGCTTTGTGTACTGGTGCGCAGTCATGTTGGAACAAGAAGGGGCCATCCCCAAACTGTTCCCACAAAGTTGGGAGCATGAAATTGGCAAAAATGTCTTGGTATGCTGATGGCTTAAGAGTTCCCTTCACTGGAACTAAGGGGCCAACCCCTGAAGAACAACCCCACACCATAATCCCCCCTTCATCATATTATTTGGACCGGAGCACAAAGCAAGGTCCAACCCCACTTCAATACCTGGCACTTTCACCCCCTTCCTGCCCAGACCAATTTTCAGCTTTCAGCGCTCTCACACCTTGAATGACAATTATTCAGTCATACAAAACTGTACCCAAACAAAATTGTTATCTTTTTTTTCACACAAATAGAGCTTTCTTTTGACTCGGTTGAATTGATGATAGGCAACTCCTATCCTCATATTGATTAGTGGTTCCAAATTAATAATAACTACTGCAGTAGGGAACAGACACAAAAGATATGCTCAGCATCTTTCCAAATTACTGTTCTGCTTTATTATGACGCAATTGAAGGTTTTTATGCACATGATTACGTAGGTATCACATTAATATTACAATTGTACGTTTATGGTAACAAGGGGCGTTACATAGGCAGGCTTATTCTAATCAGGACTCAAAAGAATGTAAACATTCACTGAAAACATTATTAGTGCTGTGTGCACAGTGAGGGCAGTGTGCAATACATACAAAATAGAATACAATTATATACAGAACTTACAAATTTCCATTACAGTCTCCCCTCTTTTGATCAATATTTTGATCACTAACCATACCTGCTATCACCTTTAACCTGGAACCTCCACACGCTTAGGTGGAGGTAGTCCTGGCCAAAGAGGCAAAAAAAACTCCATTGTGGAGAAAATAATAGCTGAGCAACTTTTTCATTACCAAATGACTTTTCATTGTGAAAAACAAATGATTGATAAGACATATTTACAGAGTACTGGCTGTACACTCCTGTGGCCAGAATGGCCTTCTAGCCTAATTGTTGGCATGCTGACTTATCAGCATATGTAAACACTGACAATTCTACATAAAATGGAAGACGTACAAAAGACAAATATGACTTCAACATGGCTAAACTATTTTTCAAATATATATATCCCTTACAATTAAAGTAACTGAATCAAAAAGTACCCTAGACTGTGATCACAAGAGGGAAACAAATCAAACAGAGATTTCTTTAATTTAGTCATTTTTGCAGTGTCTGGTGTGGATCCAGGTGACTTTTCCTTCAAGTTTTGCAAAAACTGTACATGAAATAGATGCTGTATTGAGTCTCCAAACATTTCCTTATATATAAATGTCTCTTAAAAATCCACAAGTCACCTGGCTTTAGTTTTAGATCCTTCCAAACTTTTAGGATCTGGAATTGGGGAGAAAACACATAAATGAGTTTGTCAAAAACCTTAAAAGATCAGTAACATTCTCTATGAGATCCGAATGAAGGACTTCAGCTGCTGAGACAAAATATAAGCAAGTGAGTAACACACTCCCAAACCAAATCCCATAGGGAGAGAGTCCACCATCCCCCTTAGGGGCTTCATAAAATATAAGAAAACATTCAGGCAAAGGTTTTCTAGTTTCTTACTCTACTTTGTCTGATACATTGTAGACAGTAGGGGGTGTAAAAATAAAACCTCAAAACTTCTAGTAAGGACTCTCCTATAAAAAATGATTTCCTCTGTTACTCTCTGTACTCCCTGGCACTCTGTACTTACAAACTACTTCTGATAACACTTTTTACTGTGGCCTTTGCAGTAGCATTTGCCACTGGACA
Source organism: Lithobates septentrionalis (assembly GCA_037952835.1). Lineage (NCBI taxonomy): Eukaryota > Metazoa > Chordata > Amphibia > Anura > Ranidae > Lithobates > Lithobates septentrionalis. The sequence continues at coordinate 294,134 of JBBDGP010003402.1, forward strand.
TCCAAAAAACATGTCCATACAGACAAAATGCATACTCGTAAGATCCTAACTTGGGCATCTGGATATTTCTTTTTGTAATCTCTGGAAGGGATGTTCAGCTTTTGGTAACACCTTTGGTAACAGGTAAAACAAGAAGTGGTATGTTATAAAAACAACTGTGGAGAACCCCTGGCTCTATCCCACGCTCATTTACTAAGGCAGCCATAACTGCTTGTGACTCATAACACGGTCCATGTGTCAAGCTGAAGGGAAAAGAGTGGCTGGCAGACATAAATGATCACCTTTTCCAAAGTCCTGTTTCATAAGAAGTTGCCCCCTGTGGACCACTTGTTCTTCTCGTTCTGGGGTCCTTAAAGTTGAATTATTAATCCCAGCTATACTGGGCCAGAACTAGGGTGGAATCTGTGAGTTGCACAGACCCATCAAGTGTCCGGGGCTGTAAATGCAGCATCCTTAGATCAACCTGGTCTGCTTCCATGTGTTAAAGTTAATATGGCTACCTCAGCAAGAACCTGGAAGGCTGAAAACAGCCGATCAAATTAACTTAGCATGCTTTATTGGTTTACCTGCCGAAGTAAATACAAACTTCTGGCCCTTTAAATGGAACCAAAAGCTCTCTATATCTCGACTATCTATATAAATATACACTCTTTTTACAGCTCACAGGCTTTGCTAAAACATGGAGCTCTGTTTCTTGAGCTGGGGAAAAAGGATCCAATGACTTTGAATACAGAGTATCCTTCTGGGTGATAAACTGCATACTCAAATCTACAAAAAATTAAATATCTGGGTCTTCAGGGAGTGTGTCCCGCACTGAGCTCACAGCAGCTGATTCCTACACCATCAATTTAACACATGTGTCTTTTCCTTTCTTTTGAATAAATGTACGCATTTTTCATTGTTAGATTTGTACATAAACAAACTCATATTTTAAACCTTTCATTAAACAAACATTTAGTTAGCTGTATATTTGCTGCACAGAATGTCGGACCATTAAAAATTAAATGTTTGACCAAAACAATATCTAACTTTGTCTAATAGCACCTTTGCATAAAAGCTACAGCTCTGATATATCGGGATGAACCCTTCATTACTGGGTCCAGCTTCCATAAATATATTACAATGGCTTGTTTTCTATCACACTATTTGTGTAAGAACTCCAGTCTCATGTTTCAAAAGACAACTTTTTCCTGGCAATATTATAATAAATGATAACAATACCCTGCGGTCATGGAGAGATGCCCATAAATCCAAAATATTCTTCTGCTTATACCACAGTACTTACAAGAAAAAGGGGCACATCATTTCACAATCCACATATTCTGCTTTGGATTTCAAAAATAAAAATAAATAAAAACAAAAGGACCAAGAATCTGTATGATGGACCAGAAAGCATCAAAAACTATAAAACAACTGGCTGCAGGTGACATCTATCCCAACAGGGTGTGTGGACTTGATGTGATGGGTCTGTTATATTTAAATTTTATTTATAATTACTCTCACATCATGGACTGACATCAAGTTATTATCAAGAACCTTGAAATTTCATTTTTGTAGAAAAACTTCTTATGTATTCCATCCATCTTGGCTTTGTTAAATATTATGACAGCTGTATTCCAAATAACAACCTCATCTTAATCTTTTTTTCTCTCAATAAGGGCTTATTGAATAAATGTAAAATTACAAAATTGTTATCTTAATCTAAACTAATCTCATTCATTACAAATTTCCCCATTAACCTCGACTTCATTTCCAACCAAAGGTTGTCTAAACCAGTTTCAATATATCTATATTATTAATAAAATTGTTAAACTCATATTAGAAATTAATACTCATTATTACTTAATTTTACTTAATTTCCCTTTTTTAAATGCACTGTTTCCACTATCAAAGGATATTCAATTTGTGTAATACACGGTTAAATGTAACCTTCATTTTACCATGTTTGGAAAACAGATTCAAAATAATTGTGATCACATTGTTTACCATTAGATTCGTTAACCCGGCACATTTTGTTATAAATGTTTTGTCTAAAAAACAGAAATTGGCATGGTGTCCTTCCAGCTTATCACTGACCACATTCTTCCAGGAGAGCACAAAGGAGGGGGTCACATCTGCGTACATGACACACACAAGCAATAGAACTAAAGGTCCCAGCATTCGCACACACATACACCAATATCTCTCTAAAATCGCTTACATTTTTCCCATTTGTACACAACACATGCATATCATTCTCTCACTTTCTTTTAACTCTCATTAATATTTTCCTGTCTAAATTCTACTTTCTTTATTTTGTTCAGATATCTTTTATATCTAGCTTCTATGATCAGACGGTCAGCCAGAGTGCTCATCCCATCTTCTCTCTCTGACAACATATAAAGTATTCTGTTTTACCTCTCATTTCTCTGTTTCTGACTCTAATAGTTGTAGTGCCTGACCCCAAATTCATCCCACAACTTAACATGAAAATGTCCCTTTCTGTCTAGTGTTAATGTCACCCTTGATCCATCCTGCTCACATAGATAGCTGTTTCTCTAGCTGTTTACTCTGCATGATTCTTAGTCCCTGTGGACCTTGGTAACCCAGTTACCCATTGTGGATCCCTGTCCACTCTAACCATTAATCTAGGGGCTCAGTATAGGCGGAACCGCACCTTTGGTTCATATATAGCGCTCCTCTCGCGCTGGGCATTTTTGAGGGTCTCTTACCCTTCATTCCCTTACTTAATTTAATGCCCATAATGACTGGCCAGTCTTCTCTCTTCTCTACTTGTGCCTATACCCTCTTGCCTCTAAACTACTTTATCTAGCAGATTTACTACATATACCTGTGAACAGCACTATTATTCCCTTTCTTATCTATAACACTATGATGGACAATAGACAGGGACAACATAACATATAACCACCAATCAATACAGTTCGATTAAGGGGAGTAAAATAGGTACCCTTTGTCCCGAAAATGCCTTACTGATCAAGGAAGTCTGATAACTCAAATGTAAGTAAAAGGCTTACCTCAGCCGGCTGATTATCAGAAATTCCCGGATCGTCTCAAGCTCCTCGTTTCGGATACTCAGGGTCACCTGGAATCCCCTCCTAAGGCAAAGCTTGCCATGCTGACTCGGTTGAATTGATGATAGGCAACTCCTATCCTCATATTGATTAGTGGTTCCAAATTAATAATAACTACTGCAGTAGGGAACAGACACAAAAGATACGCTCAGCATCTTTCCAAATTACTGTTCTGCTTTATTATGACGCAATTGAAGGTTTTTATGCACATGATTACGTAGGTATCACATTAATATTACAATTGTACGTTTATGGTAACAAGGGGCGTTACATAGGCAGGCTTATTCTAATCAGGACTCAAAAGAATGTAAACATTCACTGAAAACATTATTAGTGCTGTGTGCACAGTGAGGGCAGTGTGCAATACATACAAAATAGAATACAATTATATACAGAACTTACAAATTTCCATTACACTTTTGGTGGTATTTAATCACCACTGGGTTTTTTTTTTTCTTTTTTATGCAGTATAAGTAAAAAAAAGAGCGAACATTTAAAAAAAAAAAATTCTATTATAACATTTTGTAAATAAGTAATTTTTGTTCATCAATTTGGGCCAAAATTTATACTGCTACATCTCTTTGGTAAAAATAACCCGAATTAGTGGATATTATTTGGTCTATGTGAAATTTATAGAGTCTACAAGCTATGGTGCAAATCATTAAAAGTTGATCACACCTGATGTACTGACAGACTTTCTCATTTCTTGAGGCCCTGAAATGTCAGGACAGTACAGATTCCCCCAAATGACCACTTTTTGGAATGTAGACAGTCAAATGTATTTAGTAAGCGGCATAGTGGGTTTTTGGAAGTTGTAATTTTTTTCCCACAATTCTTGGAAAAATTAAGAAATTATTATTTTTTGTTTTAACACAAAATTGTCATAATAACAAGTTATTTCTCACACACAGCATATGCATACTTCAAGTTACACCCCAAAATACATTCTGCTACTACTCCTGAGTATGGCGATACCACATGTGTGAGACTTTCACATAGCCCCGCCACATACAGAGGCCCAACATGCAAGGAGCACCATCAGGCATTATAGGGACATAAATTACACATCTAATTTCATTCCTACCTATCACATTTTTGAAGGTCCTGGAGCACCAGGACAGTGGAATCACCCACAAAATGACCCCATTTTGGAAAGTAAACACCCCAACGTATATTCTATGAGGCATAAGGAGTCTTTTGAAAAGTCTTTTGGTCTTTTTTTTAAAGTTTTTTGGAAAACGTGAAAATAAAATGAAAACCTATTTTTTTTACACAAAATTGTCAATTTATAAGATTTTTCTAATGAACAGAATGTACATAGCATAAATGACACCCCAAAATACATTATGCTACTCGTCCCGAGTATGGTGATACCACATGTGGGAGACTTTTACACAGCCTGGCCACATACAGAGGCCCAACATGCAGGGAGCACCATCAGGCGTTCTAGGGACATAAATAATACATTTAGTTTCCTGACAACCTATCACACTTTTGAAGGTCCTGGAGCACCCAGACAATGCAAACACGCACAAAATGACCCCATTTTGAAAAGCAAACACCCCAACGTATTTTCTACGAGGCATGGGTTGGTGACAGGTACTCTAGTACTCTGATGGGTTGGTGACAGGTACTCGGGTACTCTGATGGGCTGGAGACAGGTACTCGGGTACTCTGATGGGCTGGAGACAGGTACTCGGGTACTCTGATGGGCTGGAGACAGGTACTCGGGTACTCTGATGGGCTGGTGATAGGTACTCGGGTACTCTGATGGTGACAGATTCTCGGGTACTCTGATGCTGGTGACAGGTACTCTGATGGGCTGTGACAGGCCCTCTTTATTTGGGGGAGCAATCAGGCACTGTACTATTGTGTTTTTTTTTCCAGGTCACCTGCTCTCACAGTGAGGAGGTGCACCCGGAAAGGAAACGGCATTACAGCCGTTTGTTAACATCTGTGACCGGCTGTGATTGGACACAGCCGGTCACATGGTAAAGAACCAATTTCATTGGCTCTTTACCCTGATCGGGGATGGGCTGTGTCCATGGGACACGCCTCATCCCCGATCGCTGCGCTGCGGGCCTAAGGGAGCCCCCGGGAGCCAAACACATGTGACCAGCTGTGATTGGACACAGCCGGTCACGTGTTAAAGAGCCAATTTCATTGGATCTTTACCCTGATCGGGGATGGGCTGTGTCCGCGGCCCCCCTTGAATCTCAGTGTACTTTTGTGTATTTCTTCCAGATCTGTGCAGTAATCCAGAGTGAGACTTCCTGTAATAAAGACTGCTCACTACTGCTTTCTCTCCTTGTGCAGGTGACCGGTCTTGTCTCCGCCCCCTCCTGTCGTTTTCTGTCACGGGAGGAGCTTGTTGGGCCCCTCCCACAACTCTGCTCTCTGGTCAGGCTATGTACAGCCCGGTGATGAGGTCACTGCTGCTTTTGCAAGGTGATATCTGGGTTTGCAAAGGCATTTGGTACACACAACGTGAATGTAGAGGGCGGAGTGAGTTTAGGAGACCAAAGCAACACTACTGTTCCTTTAACCACTTCAATACTGGGCACTTTCACCCCCTTCCTGCCCAGGCCAATTTACAGCTTTCAGAGCTGATGCACTTTGAATGACAATTGCACGGTCATGCAACACTGTACCCATTATGAAATTTGTATCTTTTTTTCACACACATAGAGCTTTTGGTGGTATTTAATCACCTCTGGGTTTTTATTTTTTTGCTAAAAAAAAAGAAAAAAGACAGAAAAAAAAAGTTCTTCTTAGTTTCTGTCATAAAATTTTGCAAATAAGTAATTTTTCTCCTTCACTGATGGGCACTGATGAGGCAGCACTGGTGGGCACTGATAGGCGGCACAGATAGGTGGCTGTGATGGGCACTGATAGGCGGCACAGATAGGCAGCACTGATGGGCGGCACTGATGGGCGGCACTGATGGGCACTGATGGGTGGCACTGATGGGCACTGATGGGTGGCGCTGATGGGCGGCACTGATGGGCACTAACGTGTGGCACTAAGGAGCAGGCACTGATTGGCACTAAATGGCAGCACTGACTTGCATCACTGATGGGCACAAATTGGCATCACTGATGGGCAAAGATTGGCATCACTGATGGGCACTGTTGGGACTGCACTGATCATCAGTGCACTGATTCTATGTACAGGTTTCCCTGCGAATAAATGCAGGTGATCGGCTCTCCTCTCCTCACACTCTGTCAGTGTGAGGAGAGGAGAGTTGATAAACAGCATTTCCTTGTTTACATGTGATCAGCTGTGATTGGACACAGTTGATCACATGGGTAAAGATCAAATATAAATACATTTATTTTTTTTTTTTTTTGGGGGGGGTATTGTGCTAGGAGGGGAAAATTGGGGGGGATTTGTGCTAAGATGGGGGATTGGAGGAGGGGAATTGATGCGGGAAGGGGGGAGTTCGAAGTGGGGCGGATATTTGTGCTTGGATGGGAAATTCAAGGGATAGAGGATTTGTGCTGGGACGGGGATTTTTTTTTGAGGGTGGGGGTGTTTGTGCTGGGGGCATATAGGGAGAGAGAGGATTTGAGCTGGGAGAGGGGATGGGGGGGGCAAAGATTTGTGCTGGGAGGGGGGATTTAAGCTGGGGGTAGATTTGTACTGGGAGGAGGGGGAATTTATGCCTATGGGGTGAGCATGCAGATTAGTGCTCAATTTTGTAGGGGGGGGGGGTATGGCTTCAGCCTCGACTCCTCCCAAGCCAAGGACTGACACGTCTTGCCCAACCCCCGTGGCTTAGTCATAAAGCTATGGCTCTATGACTAAGCCCTGGGGGAAGGGCAAAATGCATCAGTCAATCACAGTGGGCACATGGTCGTCAGGTCCTTGCTCAATTTTTTAGGGGGGGCATGGCCTCAGCCTCGACTCCTCCCAAGCCAAGGACTGACGCGTTTTGCCCAACCCCCGGGGCTTAGTCATAAAGCTTTGACTAAACCCTTGGGGAAGGGCAAAACATGTCAGTCAACCACAGTGGTCACGTGATCGGCAGGTCCTTGCCCCCCCCCCAGCCGTACAGACCCAGTTAAAGGGATGCCAAGGCAAGAAGGGGTTAGTAACAAAGACCACCAAAATTTTGACAACATTCTTGTTTAACATCTTCCTAAATATTTTTTCTTTAGCGTTTTAGATATTTATAGGAGCCAGAATAATGTGTCCAATCACCTGAACAAACCATAACGGTGTTGCTCAGTCAAGCGCTCTCCCCTGGCGGTTATTGGTCGGCCGTGCATGCATCTGTCTTGATAATTGGAGTCTCTTTTTTTTAGGCTCTTCTTTTTTAGCGTTCTCTTTAGGAATATTTTACGGCTGAGATAAACACGACGTTTTCAGAGCCCCGTGTAATAAAATTTAACGGCTAACATGTCACTTTAGCATGAATTATTCTGCCTGCTTGGCTTAACCAAAAGGAATTCATCGCTAGACCCACACAGCGACAACTCAAGTTTTTACCATTTCCTGTCCGATGTATTTAGTATCACAGTCACCTGTCCACCAGCTCTACTGCTTGGCTTTATCTTCCAAAAGTGGACCTGTCACCTGATATATTTCTTCTTGAGAAGTGTGGCATGCTGAGTAATATGTTAATGCAACACTTCCAGGTATTCATGACCTCTCACAGAGATCCCCCCCCCCCCCCCCGATAGTGCCTTCATCTTGCTTTTCTCTCCAGAGGGACGGTGTCATCTTTGTTCAGCCATCATCCATGATCAGCATCTACTTCTAATGCTGGCTTAGATATGGCACATCCGCCATGTAAACTAGCTCTTGGCTGCATCCACCAATGCCTGACACAGGACAGCCCCCTACCGATCTGTGTTGGACCTCTGCAGAAAGACTACTGCTTCTACATGGAGAGCAAGGGTCCTTCTCTGCAGCTTGCTGGCTGGGTACATTTGGCCAGTCCCTACTGAATTGGCCACATGTCGATCCATGTATGGCCAGCTTATAATCTTGCACATTTTTGTTTTGATGCATGTGTTGTAACACTCACCCCTCCAGGGAATGCAGCTTTGGGTCTTCTCCATGGCGAGCGGACATCGTCACTTCTGGGTTTATGAGTGCAAGTTCTTCGGCCAATCAGGAAACAGCACAGGGGACCACCGCCCTGCTCCAAGTGCACCCCCTGTGCACCCTGCTATATCTCTATGTGCACCCCTAGGCACCTTTATGACTCCTGTGTCTCAGCACAGCCTCCGGTACTCCCTGAGCTTTTTTCTGATCTCACTTACAGGTCCAGACGGCACGTGGCTCGGCCTTTCAACCATGCATCTCTTTGCCTAAGCTCCAGCTCATGTCCCCAAGTGCACCCCTGTGCTCCCCATGTCTTCAAGTTCACCTCTTGTGCTCCCCATGTCATCAAGTGCGCTCCCTGTGCACCCCATGTCATCAAGTGCACTCCCTGTGCACCCCCTGTCATCAAGTGCGCTCCCTGTGCACTCCATGTCATCAGGTGCACTCCCTGTGCACCCCATGTCATCAGGTGCACTCCCTGTGCACCCCATGTCATCAAGTGCGCTCCCTGTGCACTCCATGTCATCAAGTGCACTCCCTGTGCACCCCATGTCATCAAGTGCGCTCCCTGTGCACTCCATGTCATCAGGTGCACTCCCTGTGCACCCCATGTCATCAAGTGCGCTCCCTGTGCTCCCCATGTCATCAAGTGCGCTCCCTGTGCACCCCATGTCATCAAGTGCACTCCCTGTGCACCCCCTGTCATCAAGTGCGCTCCCTGTGCACTCCATGTCATCAGGTGCACTCCCTGTGCACCCCATGTCATCAGGTGCACTCCCTGTGCACCCCATGTCATCAAGTGCGCTCCCTGTGCACTCCATGTCATCAAGTGCACTCCCTGTGCACCCCATGTCATCAAGTGCGCTCCCTGTGCACTCCATGTCATCAGGTGCACTCCCTGTGCACCCCATGTCATCAAGTGCGCTCCCTGTGCACTCCATGTCATCAGGTGCACTCCCTGTGCACCCCATGTCATCAGGTGCACTCCCTGTGCACCCCATGTCATCAAGTGCGCTACCTGTGCACTCCATGTCATCAAGTGCACTCCCTGTGCACCCCATGTCATCAAGTGCGCTCCCTGTGCACTCCATGTCATCAGGTGCACTCCCTGTGCACTCCATGTCAACAGGTGCACTCCCTGTGCACCCCATGTTGCCAAGTGCACCCCCTGTGCACCCCAAGTCTGCCCCTGTGCACCCCATGTTGCCAAGTACACCTTATGTTGCCAAGTATGCTCCCTGTGCACCGTGTGTCTCAAAGTGCACCCCATCTCTTCAAGAGCACCTCCTTTGTATCCCATGTCTCCATTTGCTCCCCTATGCATGTTGTGTCTCCATGTGCACCCCCTGTGTTCCCCAAGTCTTCAAGTGCACCCCCTGTGCTCCCCATGTCTTCAAGTGCACCTCCTGTGCTCCCTATGTCTCCCAGTGCACTGCCTTTGAACTCCATGTCTCCATGTACACCCCTGTGCTCCATCTCTTCAAGTGCACCCCCTGTGCTCCCTATGTCTCCCAGTGCACTGCCTTTGAACTCCATGTCTCCAAATGCACCCCTGCGCTCCCCATGTCTTCAAGTTCACCTCTTGTGCTCCACATGTCTTCAAATGCACCCCCTGTGCACCCTATGTTGCCAAATGCACCCCCTGTGCACCCCATGTCTCTAATTCTGCCCCTGTGCACCCCATGTTGCCAAGTGCACCCCTTTTGCTCCCTTTGTCATCAAGTGCACCCCCTGTGCACCTCAAGTTGCCAAGTATGCTCCCTGTGCAGCATGTGTCTTCAAGTGCACCTTCTTTGTATCCCATGTCTCCATTTGCTCCCCCTGTGCACTATGTGTCCCCAAGTGGACCCCTGTGCATCCATGTCTTCAGGTGTGCCTCTGCGTGTCATGTGTCTCCAAGTGCACCCCCTGTGCTCCCCATGTCTTCAAGTGTGCCCTTGTGCCCCCAATGTCTCCCACTGCACTGCCTTTGCACTCCATGTCTCCAAGTGCACCTCTTGTGCAGTGCACACCATGTTGCCAAATACATCCCTGTGCACCATGTGCCTCCAAGTGGACCTCCTGTGCTCCCCATGCCTCCAATTCCATCCCTGGACAACCCATGTCTCCAAATGTACCCCTGTGCTCCTCTGAGTTCTCAAGTGTGCCCCCCTATGCACCTTGTGTCTCAAAGTGCACCACCTGTGTGCCTCACGTCTCTGAGCACCCCATGTCTCTAAGTGTACCCCTGGGCTGCTCAGTGTATCCTGTGCCTCCGTACAGCCTCTTTGGTACTCCCTTCAGTTGTCTGGCTGGCTACCCTCCACTGTCAATACCCTCTGTTGCCTCTCTACCTTCAGGTATGTTCTTGCAATCACCAGAGCTATCCTTTCTCTGTGACTATGACAACTGGGATGGAATTTACCTGACATAGATTAAATATGAAAAAATTCAGTGCCACTTTGCAGTATCTTTTCTTTTTTGTTTTTTTGTTTTTTTTTGCTACTTTAGAACTGTTCGTCCTTTCTTGATTGCTATTCAATATTGTAAATTTCCAAATTAAACTTTTATCAACTAAAAAAAAAAAAAAGAACAATAAAAATCAGCAATAGGGCCCCCGTGGTTTTGGACCCCGCCGCTGATTCCCGCAGATTCCTCTCTGAATATGGATGAGGAATAGGTGACAAGACGAGCCGACATTTGTGCAAGTTTGGAAATTTCCCCCCCAAGGCAACAATTAAACCCAAATTACAGCAAATAATGCCACGTGTGTTTCTGTTCTCTAATTTGCTTGTTAGGATCTATAAATATTTTCCTACGTTTCACCACCTGCTGTTTGGCGCGTCTAAATGAGCAGCCTGCAATTTCCAAGCTGCCGCTGAGATGCCATTCAGGGGATTTTTATTCACCGAGGTGCAAAGTGAGCCGCACAATAAGCCCAATTCCCACGTTAGGCATCGATTATGACACAACAAGGTAAGATGATCTCTGCGTCTTAGTAGAAGCTGCAACTGCCGATTTACAGGTTGCTTTTTTCTTATCCGAGTCTCTTTTGGGAGATTTGCTGCATACTTTTTTTTTCCTTTTTCAATAAAAATCCTGTTTTTACATCTCTTTCATTTTTTTTTTTTTTTTTACATCTCGGTGCTGATGATCCCTTGCAGACTTTTCAGACACTTCCTGTCTACCTGCCCTCCAGTGATGGCTGCATGGTACACTATATTGTCAAAAGTATTGAGACACCTGCCTTTACACACACATAAACTTTAATGGCATCCCAGTCATAGACCCCCCCCCCCCCCCCATACACACTATTAGATTTTCTGCAGATTTTTGTCTTCAGATTGACCAAAACCATGCCTGCCTGATTGCATACAAATTGAAACTCTTATGCCGCGTATACACACGGTCGGACTTTCCGACAACAAGCTCACATCCAACATTTCCCGTTGGAAAATCCAAACCGGGGCATTAAGGTTTGACCTCATATTATATGGTTTTGGTAAATCTGAAAACAAAAGCAGAAAATCTAATAGTGTGTACGGGGCCTTAGTCCGTAGGGTTCAATATTGAGTTGGCCCACCCTGTCACCCTTTGCAGCTATAACAGCTTCAACTCTTCTGGGAAGGCCGTCCACAAGGTTTAGGAGGGTGTCTATGGGGATGTTTGACCATTCTTCCAGAAGCGCATTTGTGAGGTCAGGCACTGATGTTGGACAAGAAGGCCTGGCTCGCAGTCTCCGCTCTAATTCATCCCAAAGGTGTTCTATCAGGTTGAGGTCAGGACTCTGTGCAGGCCAGTCAAGTTCCTCCACCCCAAACTTGCTCATCCATGTCTTTATGGACCTTGCTTTGTGCACTGGTGAGCAGTCATGTTGGAACAGGAAAGGGTCATCCCCGAACTGTTCCCACAAAGTTGGGAGCATGAAATTGTCCAAAATGTCTTGGTATGCTGACGCCTTAAGTGTTCCCTTCACTGGTTCTAAGGGGCCAAGCCCAACCCCTGAAAAACAATCCCCACACCATAATGCGTCTTCCAATAAATTATTTGGACCAGTCCACAAAGCAAGGTCCATAAAGACATGGATGAGCGAGTTTGAGGTGGAGGACTGGCCTGCACAGAGTCCTGACCTCAACCCGATAGAACACCTTTGGAATGAATTAGAGCGGAGACTGCGAGCCAGGCCTTCTCGTCCAACATCAGTGCCTGACCTCACAAATGTTCTTCTGGAAGAATGGTCAAACATTTCCATAGACACACTCCTAAACCTTGTGGACGGCCTTCCCAGAAGAGTTGAAGCTGTTATAGCTGCAAAGGGTGGGCCAACTCAATATTAAACCCTACAGACTAAAGCCTCGTACACACAGTGCGATTGTTGGCCAACCGAGCGTCTGATTTTTGTCAAAAGGGCGTGTTCCAGGAACTTGTCTTGCATACTAACGTTACACAAATTGTCAGCCAACAAACACGAACGTAGTGACGTACTATGAGGAATTTTAGCTCTTGGGCGCCACCCTTTGTGCCCCTTCTGCTAATTTCATGTTGGTGAGCATTGATACCGAGCATGCGTGTTTGTACTTTCGACTTTTGTTCGATGGACTTGTGTACTGACCATATGAAAATCTGACAACAGACCGTTGTCCGCCGAAAATTTACTAGCCTTTCATCCAACATTTGGTGGAAAATTGGACAACAATTGTCTGAAGGGGCGTACTAACGGTCAGATTTTAGGACAACAGTCTGTCAACAGACAATCCCCTACCAACAATCGTACCGTGTGTACGTTATAATAAATATCCCAATTTTTTTTTTATTTAATTTTCTCAGTTTAGGCCAATATGTATTCTTCTACATATTTTTGGTAAAAAAAAAAAATCGCATTAAGCATATATTGATTGGTTTGCGCAAAAGTTATAGCGTCTGCAAAATAGGGGATAGATTTATAGCATTTTTATTATTTTTTTTTTTTACTAGTAATGGCGGCGATCTGCGAATTTTATCGGGACTGCGACATTCTGGCGGACACACTTTTGACACATTTTTGGGACCATTGGCATTTATACAGCGATCAGTGCTATAAAAATGCACTGATTGCTGTAAAAATATCACTGGCAGGGAAGGGGTTAACACTAGGGGGGCGATCAAGGGGGTAACTGTGTTCCCTAGTGTGTGTTCTAACTGAAGGGGGAGGGGACTGACCTAGAGGAAGTGACGGATCTTGGTTCCTAGGTATGAGGAGCTCACAATCTGTCACGCCTCACAGAACAGAACAGGGATTTGTGTGTTTACACACACTCGTCTCTGTTCTGCCTCTCGTGCCCGAGATCGCTCGTGGCCGGCGGTCATTGTGACCGTCGGCCATGGGCATCGGCACTCCCGCTGTGCAGCGGGCATGTGCACGCCACGCCTCTGGTGGCGCATGCACGCCACGCCTGCTATCCCGATTCCGCGAGCCGACAGATAGCTACGCCGGCTCGCAGGATTGTGCCGACCTCCCACCGTAAAATGACAGCGGCTGGTCGGCAAGCGGTTACATACCACTAAAAGAAAGCTCTATCTGTCTCGAAAAAATTATAAAAATGTCATATGGGTACAGCGTTGCATAACCGCACAATTGTCATTCAAAGTGTGACAGCGCTGAAAGCTGAAAGCTGGTCTGGGCAGGAAGTGGGTGAAAGTGCCCAGACATTGAAGCGGCTAAAAATGTTTATTTTCTCAGTTATCTGTCCCTCGGGGCAGTGCCCGGCTCCCATAGCCTTTGTTTGACATTCTCTTGCCTATTACCCTAGCAAATGGCCATTGCCAAGGCTCAACTCCCACTGGTTTCTATGGGGTTCTGATTCAGTATACAAACTGTGGTAAAGTTTGGCGAGCCCAACCTCAACCGAACCAAGGGACATTCAGCTCATCCCCATTCCTCACGTACTATTGGTCAGTAAAGGACACCTACTAGTCCATTGTTTCCTCCATCTTCTTCCTCCCCTGTACGCCCTCTACATTATCTTATATTCAATATTTGATAAGAATATAAACCTTTAAAAATCCATGAAAACTTTTTGATTTTGGCCTTCGCAGCGCCTTTCAACACACTCGAAAACATTAGCTATAGCTACATGTGGGCTGATGTTCTCTGTTTTTCTCTTCTAACCAGACAAGCTCCCCTTTAGATTAGGGCCACTGTGGTGTGCGTTACTCCGTTAACCTCAAATCTTCCCGTCGGGAGATAAAAGTCGGGAAATCCCGGCTCATTGGCTTCGCAGTCTGTTCCTGATTCCGTTCTGTAAACTTCGTATCGGCTGAGCAGGCAGGCCTTCATATGTCATCAGATTGTTTAAGTGGAAAGCATCTGGGGGCCCCCCGAAGCTTTAATGTGGCTCATCTGACCATCAAGCTGGTGTGGCTTGTACAAGTGCCAGCGTGAAGGCGATCTTTCAGCGTGGCATAATCTAATCAGCGACTTGGCAAAACTTAAACAGATCTGCAGAGAGTGTGTGCGGAGTAATTGACAGCAGCACCAGACTGCAGATGTGAGAAGAACGCGGCCTGGTGGGAGTGCTTACTGCTAATTGGCATGATAGGGAGGTAAATTCGTTGTCAGGTTTATCCTGATTAATGATTGTTGTAAAAGAATATTCTGCTAAGAGCCGATTGTATCGAAAGTGCCCAAAAGAGGTAAGTGTGGCACTGATATACCCTTCAGCCTTAGTATCATTCAAAATAACTCACTTGACCCGCCAGGGAGTGTCAGCCAATGCCCCAGGGGGTCTACCACATGGGTACAGCAGGCGCTTGCTGAGTGGAAGTGCCTTGACACCAAGAAAGTGCCCCACCATGACCATGGAGCAATGTAAAAGGGTACTGGAGCAGCACTTGGGACGCACTGCCATTGACCTGGATGTCCTCTTCTCCTTAGTGCCGTGTGCTGATTAGACATGTGCATTCGTTTTCGTCCGAATGCATTTTCGTCCGAATTTTAGGTATTTTCGTTAAGTGCAGAGTCCGAAAAACGAAAGATCCGACATAAACAAATGCTTTATTTTCGTTTTCGTTGCTACAACAGTTCGATATAGATAGGAGATTCGACATGATGATGACAATAACAATCTGTGTCCATCAAACCTGTGGTCGAATGTGCCTAACCTTAGCTCTATTAGTCCAAGATTATTCTACATAGAGAAAAGATTTGACGTAGAGAGAAAAGATTCAACGTAGGGGAGGAAAGATTCGACGTAGGGGAGGAAAGATTCGACGTAGGGGAGGAAAGATTCGACGTAGGGGAGGAAAGATTCGACGTAGGGGAGGAAAGATTCGACGTAGGGGAGGAAAGATTCGACGTAGGGGAGAAAAGATTCGACGTAGGGGAGAAAAGATAAATAAAAATAATGATGATGATGAATGTTATTGGCTGATTGTAACCAAAGAGGAGGAGCAGTAAAATAGCTAGAACTAAGTACACATGTACTTTGGGTTATGGTGTCTGTTGAAAGTTCTAAGAAGATTCGACGGAGCAATTTTTAACGAAAAACGAAATAAATAAAAACGAATTTCGGGAGTAACTAAATAAATTTATTTTTCAGACGAAAACGAAATTCCGAAACGAAATATTTCAGTGTGCACATGTCTAGTGCTGATGCATCAGGGACAAGAGTGGAACAGCAGGTGGGTGCAGCACCCTTAGGCGGGATGACTTTAACATGTCAGGTGCAGCACCCTTAGGTTGGATGGTTCTAAAATGTGGGGTTCACCATCCTTAGGTGGGATGGCTGTAAAATGTGGGTGCACCAGCCTTAGGTGGGGTGGATCTAAAGTGTGGGGTGCACCATCTTTAGGCAGGATGGCTGTAAAATATGGGGTGCACCAACCTTAGGTCAGATGGATCTGAAATGTGGGGTGCAACACCCCTAGGTGGGATGACTTTAAAATGTAGGGTGCAATACCCTTAGGTAAGATGGATCTAAAGCGTGAGTGCAACAAGCTTAGGCAGGATGGCTGAAAAATGTAGGGTGCACCAACTTTAGGTGAGATGGTTCTAAAGAGTGGGGTGCACCATCCCTAGGTGAAATGGATCTAAAATATGGGGTTCACAATCCTTAGGTGGGATGGATCTAAAATGTGGGGTGCACCATCCTTAGGCAGGATAGCTGTAAAATGTGGGGTGGACCATCCTTCTGTGAGATGTATCTAAAATTAGGGGTGTGCTATCCTTAGGTGGGATGGCTGTAAAATGTAGGGTACACCACCCTTAGGTGAGATTGATCTAAAGTGTGGATGCACTATATTTAGGCAGGATGTCTACAAAATATACGGTGCACCGTCCTTATGGATCTAAAATGTGGGGTGCACCATACTTAGGTGGGATGGCTGCAAAATATAGGGTGTATATTGGCTGCAAAAATATGGCTGCAAAATATAGGGTGGTATAAATCCATCTTACCGTCCTTGGGTAAGATGGATTTAAAATTTGGTGTGCACGATTTTTAGGCGGGGTGGCTGTAAAATGTAGGGTGCACTACCTTTAGGTGAGATGGATATAAAATGTGGGGTGCACCACCCTTAGGTGGCATTGCTGTAAAATATATGGTGCACCAGCCTATGGATCTAAACCATCTTTAGGCAGGATGGCTGTAAAATATGGGGTACACCACCCTTAGGTCAGATGGATCTAAAATGTGGGGTGCACCATCCTTAGGCGGGATAACTTTAAAATGTGGGGTGCAACAACCCTAGGTGGGGTGACTTTAAAATGTAGGGTGCACTACCCTTAGTTAAGATGGATCTAAAGCGTGGGTGCAACAAGCTTTGACAGGATGGCTGAAAAATGTAGGGTGCACCACCTTTAGGTGAGATGGATCACCATACTTAGGTGGGATGGCTGTAAAATATAGGGTGCACCGTCCTTGGGTAAGATTAATTAAAAATTTGGGGTGCACCGTTCCTAGGCGGGGTGGCTGTAAAATGTAGGGTGCACTACCTTTAGGTGAGATGGATATAAAATGTGGGGTGTACCACCCTTAGGTGGCATGGCTGTAAAATATAGGGTGCACCACCCTTGGGTGACATGGCTGTAAAATGTAGGGTGTACCATCCTTAGGTGGCATGGCTGTAAAATATAGGGTGCACTACCCTTAGGTGGGATGGACCTAAAGTGTGGGGTGCACCACCTTCACCACTGAGAAACATCTGAAGGAACCCCAGAAGATAGTGTGTGTATTAGAAAAGGTTTCCAACTTACAGAGCTAAAGTTTGTGTATCTTATCCAAGTTCCAAGAAAAGTTCTCCCATCCATTAGCGTAATGTAACCAGTGTGAGATGTGTGTTCAAAAGCATTAAAAAAAGAACAACATGTTACACCGTGTAGGAAAGACCAGACTGGGACATTAAAGGCATTATTTTCAGGAGAAAGATTGTTTCCTTTCTACTGTCTCTAAATCAGTGGAGTGAAACAACTACAAACAGCTCACTTAAGGTATATGTTTGCATGTAATTGTTTGTCTTTAGTTCTTCTTTATACATAGCTGATAGAGGCATGAAGATCATTTATTTAAGGCCTAGTGGCCATTGGTCTATCCAAAGCCACTGGTTGTGGCCCAGATACAGCCTAAATATAGAACCATTTATCCAACTATACATCCAGACCCACTGATCCACAGTACACATACATCCTAAATATAGAGCCATTTATCCAACTGTATATTCAGAGCCTCTGCTTTATAGACCAAATAGATCTGAAATATAGAACCATTTATCCAACTGTTCATTCAGAGCCTCTGGTTTATAGAACAGATACATCCTAAATATAGTACCATTTATCCAACTGTCCATCCAGAGCCTCTGGTTTATAGAACAGATACATCCTAAATATAGAACCATTTATCCAACTGTCCATCCAGAGCCTCTGGTTTATAGACCCGATACATCCTAAATATAGAGCCATTTATCCAACTGTCCATCCAGAGCCTCTGGTTTATAGACCGGATACATCTGAAATATAGAACCATTTATGCAACTGTTCATTCAGAGCCTCTGGTTTATAGACTAGATACATCCTAATTATAGAGCCATTTATCCAACTGTACATTCAGAGCCTCTGGTTTATAGACCAAATAGATCTGAAATATAGAACCATTTATCCAACTGTTCATTCAGAGCCTCTGGTTTATAGACCAGATACATCCTAAATATAGAGCCATTTATCCAACTGTCCATCCAGAGCCTCTGGTTTATAAGCCAGATACAGTTTAAATATAGAGCTATTTATTTAATTGTACATACAGAGCCATTGGTTTACACATACATCCTATATATAGAGCCATTTATCCAACTGTCCATCTAGAATCGCTGGTTTATAGACTAGACACAAACTTAATAGAGAACCATTTATCCAAATACACATACACAACCACTGGTTTATATCGTACACAACCTAATTACAGAACCATTTAACCAATTTGCATTTAGATGTTTCTAGTTTATTGGCCTCATCAGTGCAGTCTATGTAAATATTTCAGCTCCAGTGTATAGTTAAACCCAACATTCACCAGGTTATTCAAGTAAAGGAAAAAGTAAACACTAGAAGCAAAGAGTAGAATCCAAAATAATCCACTAATTGGAGGTAATTTCTCTATATTCCAGATAAGAATCACATTACTGAAAATGTAACACCCTCATTTCCTCACCAAATCCTCAGTGTTCTAACACCCATAATCCTCAGGCCTGTGTAGGCCAAATCCTATTTTAACGGGAAGGTCAGCCCGCAGCTTGGGTGTGAGTGACAACTTTATGTACTTCAAAGACTTTGTGGCTTATTTCTGCTAAAGATCAGAATTGATAAAATTGCAAAAATTCTGCTGATTTATACTGTAAAACCGGCAATTTCTCCAGCCTTTTTTTCAAGTATTTCCAGTGATAATAATTTTTCCAGGTGCTAATCCATGGCAGCATACTACCACATGTTGGCACTAAGAAAAGAAAATTAAGGTAAGTATTTGATATAATTTTCCATTTCCTGGTGCCAAAATGGCAACATACATGTGGTAGTATACTGCCTTGGGTTGCCACTATGAAAAGAAAATTATGGTAAGTATTTGATACAATTTTCTATTTGCTGGGTCCAAAAAGGCAACATACATGTGGTAGTATGCTGCCATGTGTTGGCTGTAGGAAAAGAAAATTATGGTAAATATGTGATACAATTTTCCATTCCCTGGCGCCAAAGTGGAAACATACATGTGGTAGTAGGCTGCCATAGGTTGGAACTAGGAAAACAAAATTAAGGTAAGTGTTTGATACAATTTTCCATTTCCTAGCGCCAACATGGTAACATACATGTAGTAGTAAGCTGCCATGGGTTGGAACTACGAAAAGAAAATTAAAGTGGAGTTCCACCCACTTTTACAATTTTTCAGCATCCCTCACTAAACTGTGCACTGTAAACTAATTGGATATTTTTTAAAAAAAATTCTCAGCACCTACTGTATATTTGCTGTATTCATTTTTCATTTCCTCCTCCCTGGCCGCGGCCCATCGCATCATTTCCTGTTTGCAATGCCTTCTGGGAAGGGGCGGCAACTTCCTCTGACACTGCCGTTGCTATGGAAACCTGACCTGAAACCTATTACACTGCTTGTGCTGCACTGAGCATGTGCGAGATCTGCAAGGATGAGATCCAGGAAGAAATACAGTCTGGCTTCAGATGCCCACACTTAAGATGGCCACGGCCTGTGTAAGTTTATAAAATAACAAACTACTGCTATAAACTAACAAAACAGACCTTAGTTTACAGACTAACTTTACTAGAATACATTGAGCTTGTGTATTATAGGGGTATTTTTATTTAAAAAGTATAATTTTGGCCGGAACACCACTGTAAGGTAAATATTTGATACGATTTTCCATTCCCTAGCGCCAAAATAGCAACATACACGTGGTAGTAGGCTGCCATGGGTTGGCTATAGGAAAAGACAATTAAGGTAAGTATTTGATACAATTAAAAACAAATCCTGCTTTTTCACGCTTTTTTCACGTTTCATTACACACACCTTACTGGTGTCTCATTTTTCCCTCTCTCCCTTTTTATCATTTTTATTTTTTACCTTCATTCACTTTATTTATCATCCATTTTTCATTTCCACTTTTTTTCTTGCCCCTTTTCTTCTTATTTGCATCTGCCATCACTCACACACTTTTTCACCTCTTCAGTCTTTGTATAATTCTTCTCACGTTCCCCTTTTGTGTCTTTTTATTCACCTATTTTTCATATTTGTCTCCTCACTTTTATTCTCACCTCCTCCGTTTACCCCCTCGCTTTTCACCCTTATCAACTTCCCTTCCCCTTTTTTCCCCCCTTTTTTCACTTTTCCTTTCCCACACTACCACCTCTTATCGTCTACTCACAACTAGATATACCTTCATGTGATTTTCACCCCTTCTTTGGTTTTATTGTTCACCTATCACCATTATCATTATTTTATTTTATTCATACTTTATCACTTTAACACTCATAAGCACCTACGTCTCCAAAATACTTAATTTTCCCACTATAATTGTTCATACCCTCACAATATATAAATTTACGTAACTTTATAGTAGTGCCACATTTAAGGCACCTTACAGTGATGTCCCTCAAGACATTGACCTAGGTGCTGCTTTCCCCACTTCCGCACTCCGCCCATTCTTGGTGGGGCTCTTCTCAATAAGTGTGACTCCTTGTAAGGCACGCATGGGCGGTTGAGGCTCCCGGTTGGCAGGAATCTCTCGGTGGGATCAAGTGAAGGATTTTTAGAAGATCTTAGGTCCAGGAGATTTCGCACAACACAGTGTGACTGGTAACTATACATTAAGATGTTTGCTAACATTACTATAATTATATTCATGAATTACAACACATGTAAATTCCTCTACAGCAAACAAACCCTCTGAAGAAGACCCTGTTGGGTCGAAACGCGTCAGTATTTTGTGTATTTTCAACATCTCTGTTATTGAATGTCATGTACCACTGTGTTCAGCTCTCAGTGTGTTGGTTTTATATCCCCTGTACCACAGCTCATATTTTAACTGTCATTGTCACCCTTTTGATATGATTGCTCCAATAAAATAGAATTTTAATCCAATGTAGTATCTTTCTACTATTTTTGCTGCCTAGAAAACCCCACATGGGGGACACCTCCCTTTTTGATGTTATTAGGGGTGTGCAGCATCCCTCTTTTCTCCTATAAGTGTCTTCCCCTTTTACAGTATGCGATACAGTTTTCCTTTTCCTGGCACCAAAATGGCAACATACATGTGGTAGTATGCTACCATGGGATGGCACTAGGAAAAGAAAATTAAGGTAAGTATTTGATACAGTTTTCCATTTGCTAGGGCCCAAATGGCAACATACATGTGGTAATATGCTACCATGGGTTGGCACTAGGAAAGAAAATTAAGGTAAGTATTTGATACAGTTTTCAGTGGTAGTAGGCTGCGAATTATTGGCACCAGGAAAGGAAAATTATGGTAAGTATTTAGTACAATATTCCAAAATTGGAAAAAATCCATTATAAATACCCATGTAGACTTCACTAATGTAACTCTCTAACCCAAACTTTCATCAGCCAGAGGAAAAGTGTCTGAGACTTAGCAGCAGTCAGGTGATACTGGGAGAGACAAAGAGCTATTATTTTGCCGTAAATAGGCCCCTTTGTGTAATGACCGTCCATCATTCACCAGATCAATGGAATTCTATGTCCTCAGAGTCCTGGCGGCTTCACATATTTATCTTGTGAGTCATTCACATCACAGATTGATGTGAAAAAAGTGACACAACAATAGAAGTTTCACTGCAGAGATAAGAGGAACTAAAGCTTAGTACACACGGGCCAAATGTCGGCCGGCATCAGCCGGTTAGATTAGAAATCACCCGACATTCGGCCCTTGTGCACTGCATTCGGTCAGACAGAAGCCTTCTGTCGATGGGGTATGACCGAAAAAGGTCTGCCGATCGGCTTCCGATCCATGCTCCTAGCTATCTGTGCATGCGTGGGTTTCCCTGCACACAGGTGCATGGACAGAGCCATCAGGAAGGTCCAGGATCCCAACAAGTATATATATATACAACTATGGTATATATACTGAAATTTTTTTTTTCATTTTTTTGTTTACTAGTAATGGCGGCGATCAGCGACTTATAGCGGGACTGCGATATTGAGACGAAAAAATCGGACACCTAACTGACACTTTTGACACTTTTTGGGAGTGATTACTAACTGTGGGGGGGGGGGATGCTTTGTCTGGGGGGAATGTAAAGATCTGTGTTCCTGGACCAGTTCATTCCCCTCTCACAGAACGGCGATCTGCTTTTCTCACGAACGATCGGCAGGTCCCGGCGGACATTGCGCGTGCCAATCACAGTGGGAGTGGCCAATAGGATCACCTGACGCTTTGGCCAATCGGTAAACAGGTCTCAAGACCTGCTTCCTGATTGGCGGGGAGTAACTTCAGTGTGAAAATAGAGAAAATTCATTCGATATCGTCACACAACCGGCTGGGAACCTGTCATCTTACATCTGCAAGCGCAAATGTAATGTTAATGGCACCCTAAACCAGTGGCAGCTGGTGCTCAATTTTTTGGGTGGGGGGGCGGCCAAACCACCCCCCCTCACGGTATGGAGGTAGGTCGGTCGGTGTCCCGATCCCACCCTTTTTTTGAAGCCTATTAGAACCTAATCTACATGCAAGACGCCGGATGCATGGATTCCAATTTTTTTTTTTTTTTTTAGACGCACGTGATTAGAACCAGAGGCTCTAATTGGCTTCAAAAATGGGTGGGCCCGGGGCACACCGACCGACCTACTTACCCACCGTGGAGGGGGTGCCCAAAAAATTGAGCACCAGCCGCCACTGGTTTGGGGTGCCGTTAACATTCCATTTGCACCTGCGGCAGATGATAAGTGCAGTGCATTTGAGCGCGGTGCTCAATTTTTTGGGTTGGGGGGTGGGCAAACCCCCCCATGGTCTAGAGGTAGGTCGGTCGACTGACCTACCTACCAACTGTGGGGGGATGCCCAAAAAATTGAGCACCAGCCGCCACTGGTTTGGGGTACCGTTAACCCCCCATTTGCACCTGCGGCAGATGACAAGTGCGGTGCATTTGAGCGCGGTTGCGTGCAAACTTCCGTGGAATGTGACTTTCCAGCACTGCGCGGGTTCTAGTGTGGATCAGATCTTTATTCTAATCCTTTAATTTTTCTTTCTTTTGGTTGAACTAGATTGGCTCGTGTCTTTTTTAACGATGTAACTACATAACCTCCAATGTTACAATGTTTCCTTTGTGTTCTGCAGAACACGGGGATGAATTTTCGGACCTCCCAGGGAGATGAAGCTCTAATTGATCAGCTTGGCTGCGAAAAGTTTTCTTCTAATTTTCTGGGGTCTGGCGGAGGGGAGAAGTTTGGGCGCGCACATTCGCGCGCACACACACACGCACCGCTATTTCATCTCGCCGAGGAAGCACCGCAAACAATTTGTTCAGAGCTCGCCGTAATTACAGGCTGCCCTGTAGGTAATCTTGATGTGATCTAATTTGCCAGCGGGCATAAATTAGGGACATTATGTAATTAGCAGTGAGGACCAGAGAGAGGAAGCCGGCAGCTGGGTGGCTTGGAGGAGGAAAGTTATGAATTGCGCACTACGTGTCCGCGTTCTGTAAAAAAAAAAAATAATGGATTGCCAACAATTTTACTTTATAGAGGAACTATTAAAAACCTGACAGCCGTTCTAAATTCAATCCATCCAAAAAAAAAAAAAAAGTTTCTCCTTTAGTTATACTTTAATCTCCTGTTGAGTTACGGTTATTTTACGCGTCTGAATCATAATTGGAGTCGTTGCCGTTAAGTCACTAAAGTGCCCGGGTAGTTAAAACACCTGAACGGGGTCCAAAATCCTAAATATCTTTTAATGCCACTAAGGCGTTTTTTTTGTTTTTTTTTACGCTGTGCAGACCCGTGCATTTTTTATTTTTTGCCACTACACAACAACAAAAAAAATACGGACAATTTTGAAAAAAAAAAAAATCTGCTATAAAATATATCCAATAAAAAAAATTAAAAAAAAAAGGAATTTCTTTATAAATTTAGGCCAATATGCATTTTTTATTTTTTATTTACGCTGTGCAGACCCACCGCCGTTCCTCTTACTAGATGCGAAGAAGCGGGGGGCGAGAATTATCAGTCGCAGTGCATTTAGGACCCACGCTGTCCTGCAGGTGCGTTGACAACTACTGCATATAAGTGCGCTGGGGTCCCATTCTTATCCACTTGACCTCCGGAAGATTTACCCCCCCCCCCCTTCATGAACAGGCCATTTTTTTCGCGATATGGCACCGCCTTACTTTAACTGACAATTTGCACGGTCGTGCAGCGCTGTACCCAAACAAAATTGATGTCCCACCAATACAGCTTTCTTTTGGTGGTATTTGATCACCACTGCATTTTTTTTGGCACTATAAACAAGAAAATACTGACATTCAAAAAAATATATATATTTTGCCGTCCCCCCTTGGCTCCACCCCTGACTACCACTCCCTTTGCCCTGCCCATGTATAACCCACCTTTTTAATGAAGCGCCCATCAAATGCAGCCTCACTTACGCCCATCAAATGCAGCCTACCAGCGCCCATCAAATGCAGCCTCACCAGCGCCCATCAAATACAGCCTCACCAGCGCCCATCAAATACAGCCTCACCAGCGCCCATCAAATGCAGCCTACCAGCGCCCATCAAATGCAGCCTCACCAGCGCCCATCAAATACAGCCTCACCAGCGCCCATCAAATGCAGCCTACCAGCGCCCATCAAATGCAGCCTCACCAGCGCCCATCAAATACAGCCTCACCAGCGCCCATCAAATGCAGCCTCACCAGCACCCATCAAATACAGCCTCACCAGCGCCCATCAAATGCAGCCTCACCAGCGCCCATCAAATGCAGCCTCACCTGCGCCCATCAAATGCAGCCTCACCAGCGCCAATCAAATGCAGCCTCACCAGCGCCCATCAATGCAGCCTCACCAGCGACCATCAAATGCAGCCTCACCTGCGCCCATCAAATGCAGCCTCACCAGCGCCCATCAAATACAGCCTCACCAGCGCCCATCAAATGCAGCCTCACCTGCGCCCATCAAATGTAGCCTCACCAGCGCCCATCAAATGCAGCCTCACCAGCGCCCATCAAATGCAGCCTTACCAGCACTCATCAAATGCAGCCTCACCTGCGCCCATTAAATGCAGCCTCCCCAGCGCCCATCAAATGAAGCCTCACCAGCGCCCATCAAATGCAGCCTTACCAGCACTCATCAAATGCAGCCTTACCAGCACTCATCAAATGCAGCCTCACCTGCGCCCATTAAATGCAGCTTCCCCAGCACCCATCAAATGCAGCCTCACCAGCACCCATCAAATGCAGCCTTACCATCACCCATCAAATGCAGCCTTACCAGTGCCCATCAAATGCAGCCTCACCAGCGTCCATCAAATGCAGCCTCGCCAGCGCCCATCAAATGCAGCCTACCAGCGCCCATCAAATGCAGCCTCACCAGCGCCCATCAAATTCAGCCTCACCATCACCCATCAAATGCAGCCTCACCAGCGCCCATCAATGAATGTTTGTTTGCTTCTATTCATTCGGGAGTCGGGACACAGACACAGTCCTCTGCCGCCGCTGCCCCTCTGACACTATGTGAGAACGGAGCGGCGGCTGCCTGCCGATTCTGAGACTTAGTTGCTTGCTGCA
>JBBDGP010003402.1:325000-390000 GCA_037952835.1 Lithobates septentrionalis
TCACCTTTCCACCCGCAGGAATGTCACTCCGAGCTTCCTGTCTATTAACACGCGGATGATATGGACTCAGCGCACATAGAAGGGGAGCGCCACAATGGGCGGCCATGCTGGGAATGTTGTTGGAGATGTTGGGGTAATGATGACACTTCTGAGGACCTTCTGTCTCTGGCTGGGCTCATCCTTCACAATTCTGACACCCACTTGTGAAAAAGGGCAGCAGAGAGGTGAGAAATAGTGAGAGATGATCCCTTCCACAGCGTGCGGGGCACCGGGCCAGAGCCGCCCTATCAGGGTCCCCCACATCGGCTGTCCACCGGGACAGACATCACATGGAGGCCGCTGATACCCGTCAGATGATCATATATAGAGATTAACGAAATTGGGAATCTTTGCTTTGATGAAATTTCAGAACATTTCAGTGAAATTATCCATTTTGGAGAAAATGCATTGCAGTCCAGGGGAAGGTTACGGCTGCATTCACACCTGAGCGTAGCGTCTTTGAGCGTTTTTATTTTGGCACATTTTTATGCACATTTTTAAACAGCGTTTTTTAGCTTTGGCATTTTTTTTATTACCTGTTAAAGAAAACTATCATCAGTTGCATCATTTGTTGCTAGGTTTTTCAGCTTTTTTTTTACTTTTACTATTTATTTATTTATTTAGTTTTGGGTAAGGGGTTAGATTTAAGGTTAAGGTTAGGTTACAGTTAGGGTTTGGGTTAGGGGATTAATATTTTATGTATTGCCTTATTTTTCTTATTTTTCTTTTTGGTAGGATTGAGGTATTAATATTACTAATAATATTAATTATACATGAATAAATAAATGTAAAATAAATACACAAATAAATAAAAACACATAAATAATAAATAAATAAATACAATAAATTAATACTATGTAATAAGTAAATAATTAAACCCTAACCTTAAACCCTAAACCTTAAAAAAATAGAAAAAACTATTAATAATGATAATAATAACAATAATAATAATAATAATAATAAATAAACACCCCAAACCTAAGACAAAATAAATTATTATTAATAATAATAATAATAATTATTATTATTAGTATCAATATTAATCATAATAATAGTACATTAGAGGGTTAATATTTTATTTATTTATTGTCTTATTTTGTTATTTCATTTTTGGTAGGTGTAGGGTGTTAATACTACTACTGATATTAATAATAAATGAATAAATAAATGTAAAATAAATACACAAATAATAAAAAAATAATCATAAATAATAAATAAATACAATAAATTAATACTATGTAACAAGTAAATAAGTAAACCCTAACCTTAACCCCTAAACCTTAAAAAAATAGGAAAAAAAATAATAATAATATTTATTATTATTATTATTAGTAGTAGTAGTAGTAGTAGTAATAATATCAATAATAATAATAATATTAATAATAATACATTAGGGCGGTAATCTTTTATTTATTTTATTTTATTTATTGTATTATTTTATTATTTTTATTTTGGTAGGATTAGGGTGCTAACACCACTACTAATATTAATAATAAATGAATAAATAAATGTAAAATAAATACACAAATAAATAAAAATAATCATAAATAATAAATAAATACAATAAATTAATACTATGTAATAATAAATAAATTATTAACTCCTAACCTTAACTGATAACCCTTAAAATAGAATAATAATAATAATAATAATAATAATGACAAAAATAATAATAATAACCATAAATATTATTATTAGTATTAGTATTATTATTATTGTAATTACTATTTTTTTGTTATGGTTTATTGATTATTATGTAATTATTATTATTATGATTATTATTATTATGATTACTATAATTGTTAACATCCTAACCCTAATACAAAATAAATATAAAAAATAATAATAATAATTAATAATAATAATAATAATAATAATAAATATTATTATTAGTATTAGTATTATTATTATTGTTATTACTATTTTTTTGTTAAGGTTTTATTGATTATTATGTAATTATTATTATTATGATCATTTATTATGATTACTATAATTGTTAATAATGTTTTTTAAATATTTTTTTTAATGTTAGGGGTTCATTATTATTTATTTATTATTACATATTACTCATTTATTTTATTTTTTTATAATTTATTTATTTATGATGACTTTTAGATATTTTTGCATGTATTTATTCATATATTATTACTATTATTATATTTATTTATTTTTTTTTAATTTTTCATTTGAGCAGAAAATCTCGCAACAAAGCGCACAAAACGCGCAAATCGCGCGTTACCATTAATTTCTATGGGAATAAAAATGCGCCAAGAACGTGCAAATCTGCCCAATTTGAGCTACAAAAAAGCTCCAGAACTTTTTTGCGCTCCAGGCGTTTGGGTTCAGGTGACTTGGAGCAGAGATGTGAACCAACTCCATAGAGAATAATTGATTTCTTTTCTCCTCCAGCATTTTGGAGCTTCAAGCTACGAAACGGTGAGGTGTGAATGGTAAAATAGACTTTCAATGTCACCCAAGGGTTAGGGAAGAGCCTTTCCACTTTCCTAGACCTGTTCTTGTGCTAAAAAAAAAGAGTAAGGGCTCTTTCAGACGGGGCGGATCAGTGATCGCTCCGCCAATCCCCGCTGAGCAGGAAGATGACAGGTCTGTATCTGCACACTGTGCACCGACGGACCTGTCAGAGCGCCGCTCTCCCCTATGGGGGATTGGGTGATGACGGACCGTAGTGTCCGTCGTCACCCGATCCGATCCGAAAACGGATGGAAAAGTAGGTTTTTCCTCCGTTACACTTTTCGGATCGGAGCGGGTCGGATGTCAGCGGACATGTCACCGCTGACATCCGACGCTCCATAGGGATACATGTATGTCCGTTTTTCATCCAAAAACGGAAGGATGAAAAACGGACATACGGATCGTTAGTGTGAAAGAGCCCTAACTCATTAACCGGGAACATGATGGTATATAATGAGGAACAGATGAACCCTAACAGTAATCTTAACATTGACCCTAACACTAAACCTAATACTCACCCAAATGCTAGTCCTAACTCTGACCCTAACTAACTCTTGCACTAACTGTATCTTTAACCCTGAACTAACCCTATATCTAAACCTTAACCCTAACATAAACCTTGTTACTGACCCTAACAGTAACCCTGACACTAACCCTAAAACTCACATTAACCCTAGGTTAAAGTGGAGCTCCACCCAAAAGGGAAAGTTCTGCTAGTTGGCAACCTTCACTGTCACATTTGGCATTTTTTTTTTGGGGGGGAGCAAGTACCTGGTTTTGACAGGTACACCATTGCCATTGGTGTATGACCTGTGACATGAAACTGTCTTCCACAACCTCAGCTTAGCAGCAGAGTTTGGATGTTCCTTACCCAGGTTTAAGCCTTCTACACAACTATTTCTATTTCAGTTAATGACTGTGTTTCAACCTGCATATGAAATTGATGATCATTGGCACCTGCTTGGTATAATTGGTAAGCCAACGCCAACCCCCCCTCCCCCATGCACGCGGGAGACGAACGGGAATGCAGTGGCAATCAGAGGCCTCCTTACATGGGCCATTGCTTCTCCTCCAGAACGAACATGAAGTAGGTGCTGACTGAGACCCGATTGGTCGGGACTCCTAAGACTCCCCGGGCCATCCATCTAAAAAGTGCTGTGAAGGACCATAGAAGTTTCTCCCTTCCATTGGATACCGTTTGTGTTGAACGATCCCCCTGGGTGTATTACAGCACAAGCCTGAGTCATATGCCTATTTGGGTTCAACTTTTCTGGTAAGCCTTATACATATCGTGGTGGATTATCTACTGACAAATTGTCTGCACCGAGTTTTTTCAAGTCACCATGTCGTTTTATATGGACTTTGAAGTTTTTCCATCAATGCACAAAATTTTGCTTCACTTATTTTGTTTCACCATACAGTTATCAGTTTTAACCATTTGAGAAGTTATTCTGATTTACATGAATGCATGGGGATGTTTGATTTTACTATATATTTTATTAACAATTGAAGTTATTGTACTGGCGATTTAATCACACCCGCTCAAATTCATCCCAAAGGTGTTCTATCGGTTGTGCAGGCCAGTCAGGTTCCTCCACCCCAAACTCGCTCATCCATGTCTTTATGGATCTTGCTTTGTGGACTGGTCCAAATCATTGGGTGGAGGGGGGATTATGGTGTGGGGTTGTTTTTCAGGGGTTGGGTTTGGCCCCTTAGTTCCAGTGAAGGGAACTCTTATGGCATCAGCATACCAAGACATTTTGGACAATTTCATGCTCCCAACTTTGTGGGAACAGTTTGGGGATGACCCCTTCCTGTTCCAACATGACTGTGCACCAGTGTACAAAGCAAGGTCCATAAAGACATGGATGAGCGAGTTTGGGGTGGAGGAACTTGACTGGCCTGCACAAGTCTTGGTATGCTGATGCCTTAAGAATTCCCTTCACTGGAACTAAGGGGCCAAGCCCAACCCTTGAAAGACAACCCCACAACATATTTCCCCCTCCACCAAATGATTTGGACCAGTGAGCAAAGCAAGGTCCATAAAGACATGGATGAGCGAGTTTGGGGTGGAGGAACTTGACTGGCCTGCACAAGTCTTGGTATGCTGATGCCTTAAGAATTCCCTTCACTGGAACTAAGGGGCCAAGCCCAACCCTTGAAAGACAACCCCACAACATATTTCCCCCTCCACCAAATGATTTGGACCAGTGAGCAAAGCAAGGTCCATAAAGACATGGATGAGCGAGTTTGGGGTGGAGGAACTTGACTGGCCTTCACAGAGTCCTGACCTCAACCTGATAGAACACCTTTGGGATGAATTAGAGCGGAGACTGTGAGCCAGGCCTTCTCGGCCCAACATCGGTGCCTGACCTCACAAATGCGCTTCTGGAAGAATGGTCAAACATTCCCATAGACACACTCCTAAACCTTGTGGACAGCCTTCCCAGAAGAGTTGAAGCTGTTATAGCTGCAAAGGGTGGGCAAACTCAATATTGAACCCTACGGACTAAGACTGGGATGCCATTAAAGTTCATGTGCGTGTAAAGACAGGTGTCCCAATACTTTTGCATATCTCCCAACATTTCGAGATGGGAATGAGGGACACCTACTAATAAACGTATGTAGGCATAGGACACGCCCCCTGCCACACCCCCTTAAAGGAGAATTAACAAAAAAAAAAGGTAAATTACTGTAAATCCACAAGGATTTTTTTTTACCATAGCTATTCCTTTATATTGGCTTTTAAAAATTTACAAATGCAGCAATTTAGAAATTGGATGAAAGGTTTAGCACTGGGAAAAAAAACTTATTGATAGATAGGAAGTGCATTTTATATACATCTGTATCGATCAGACCAAAATGAGGGACAAATGAGGAGGAATGAGGGACAGAGGGACATTGCTCCAAATCAGGGACAGTCCCTCCAAATCAGGAACAGTTGGGAGCTATGCTTTTGGTAATATAGTGTATAAGATAGATAGATAGATAGATAGATAGATAGATAGATAGATAGATAGATAGATAGAAAAGATAGTTAGAGAGAGAGAGAGAGAAGAGAGAGAGAGAGAGAGAGAGAGAGAGAGAGAGAGAGAGAGAGAGAGAGAGAGAGAAAGAGAGAGAGAGATAGAGAGAGAGAGAGATAGATAGAAAAGATAGTTAGAGAGAAGAGAGAGAGAGAGAGAGAGAGAGAGAGAGAGAGAGAGAGAGAGAAGATAGATAGAGTTTTCATAGAAAACTTTTTTTTTTGGTAACATTGTCCTTTTTGTTTTTTCCACAGATGAGACCAGTTAACTCTCCTGAGATTTGTAGTTCTTTATACGGTAATTGTTCTCATCCCCAATAACGAGAGCCGTGTGAGGTCCAGTTTATCTGATTTTTGGTTCCCGGACCCCATGTGTACTGCACGCCTTTTGATCATTATCAGCCTAAAATGACTTCCATTTGATTAATTCGCTTTCTATATTGGCACTGACATGGACATCACAGGGAAGAATGTCTAAATAAAATTCTGCTCAGCGCCGATCGGCTGGATCCAGTAAAATGAGACGGACCCCCCGAGTGTCCTCTTAATGGAAAAACGCCCCATGGTGAGAAGGTTTGATCAGACTGACAGGGGACACCCTGCGTTTTCCTGCCGCTGAGTGAAAGAACTGAGAATTAGCGATAAGGAGATCACTACACCATTCACCGCTCTATGTTATCACTTAAGCTGAAATTTAGCAACTGCCAAAGAATTGAAAAAACCTATAAAATAAAAAAAGGACCTAAATGATATCCGTGCAACACAGGCTGAGGATTTAGTAAAACGGTTTCATCACATGCAGCGTGATTCACACATTTATAGCCATCCCAGGTACTGGGGACAGGAGAGGGGGAAGGGAGGGGAAAGGAGAGAAGAAGAGAGGAAATAAGTTAGGGAGTGGAGATGAGGGTTAGAGAAAGAGTGAAGAAGAAAGTAGAGGGCAGAGGAAGAGAGCAGAAGTTGAAGAAAGAGCAGAAGCAGAAGAAAGAAGTTGGGAGGTGGGGGTGAGAGTTAGGGGAACAGTGGAGAGGAAAGGAGAGGGGAAAGGAAAGAGCAGAGAGGAAAGAAGTTGGGGTGAGAGTTAAATGAACAGCGGAGAGGAAAGAAGAGGAAGGGTGCAGAGGGGAGAGGAAAGAAGTTGGGAGGTGGGGGTGAGGGGTAAAGGGACAGTGGAGAGGAAAGAAGAGGAAGGGAGCAGAAAGGAGAGGAAAGAAGTTGGGAGGTGGGGGTGAGAGTTAGGGGAACAGTGGAGAGGAAAGAAGAGGGAAAAGGAAGGAGCAGAGAGGAAAGGAAAGAACTTGGGAGGTGGGGGTGAGAGTTAGGGGAACAGTGGAGAGAAAAGGAGAGAGAAGAGGTTGGGAGCAGAGAGGAGAGGAAAGAAGTTGGGAGGTGGAAGTGAGAGTTAGAGGAAGAGTGGACAGGAAAGGTAAGGAAGGAAGCAGAGAGGAGAGGAAAGAAGTTGGAAGGTGGGGGTGAGAGTTAGGGGAACAGTGAAGAGGAGAAGAGAGAGGAAGGGAGCAGAGAGGAGAGGGAAGAAGTTGGGAGGTGGGGGTGAGAGTTAGGGGAACAGTGGAGAGGAAAGAAGAGGTGAAAGGAAAGAGCAGAGAGGAGAGGAAAGAAGTTGGGAGGTGGGGGTGAGAGTTAGGGGAACAGTGGAGAGGAAAGAAGAGGTGAAAGGAAAGAGCAGAGAGGAGAGGAAAGAAGTTGGGAGGTGGGGGTGAGAGTTAGGGGAACAGTGCAGAGGAGAGGAGAGAGGAAGGGAGCAGAAAGGAGAGGAAAGAAGTTGGGGGGTGGGGGTGAGAGATAGAGGAACAGAGGAGAGAAAAGGATAGTGAAGAGGTTGGGAGCAGAGGAAAGAAGTTGGGAGGTGGGGGTAAGATTTAGGGGAACAGTAGGGAGGAAAGGAGAGAGGAGAGGTTTGGAGCAGATAGGAGAGGAAAGAAGTTGGGAGGTGGGGGTGAGAGTTAGAGGAACAGTGGAGAGGAGAGAGTAAGGGAGCAGAGTGGAGAGGAAAGAAGTTGGGAGGTGGGGGTGAGATTTAGGGGAACAGTGGAGAGGAGAGAGGAAGGGAGCAGAGAGGAGAGGAAAGAAGTTGGGAGGTGGGGGTGAGATTTAGGGGAACAGTGGAGAGGAGAGAGGAAGGGAGCAGAGAGGAGACAAAAGAAGTTGGGAGGTGGGGGTGTGATTTAGGGGAACAGTGGAGAGGAAAGGAGAGGAAGAGAGCAGAGAGGAGAGGAAAGAAGTTGGGAGGGGAGGGTGAGAGTTAGAGGAACAGTGGAGAGGAAAGGAGCAGAGAGGACAGAAAAGGAGAAGGGAGGAGTTGAGAAGGGAGATGAAGAGAGAAGAGGGGAGCAGAGGGTAGAGAAGAGAGGATGAGAAGAATGTAGAGGAGTGGCGAGATGAAGACAAGTGAGGACAGAGGAGTTGAAGAGGAGAGAGGGGAACAGAGGGGAGGAGACGACGTGAGGGGAGAGAAGGTGAGAAGGTAAGGAGAGCAAAAGGAAGCAGAGGGAAAGGAAAGGAGAGGTGAAGGGAGGAGAGATTAAAAGCGGATGGGAGAGGTGAAGAGGGGAAAGAAGAGGTGAAAAGAGAAAGGAAATGTAAGGAAAACAGAGGGGAGGTGAAGAAGGTAGAGTAGGGGAGAGGGAAGACTAAGTGAGGGTGAAGAAAAAAGCAGTGAGAAGGAGGAGTGATGAAAGGAGGGAAGAGGAGAGGAGGTGAATAGAGGAAAGGAGAGAATAGGAGAGGAGTAGTGAACAGAGGAAAGAGGAGAGGAGGGGAGGAAAAGAGAGGGGTATGGAGGAGAGGAGAGCATACTGAAAAAGTTGGGGAGAGAAGAGAGAATGGGAGTAAAGGAAGGGAAGAGAGAAGAGAGGAGGAGAGGAGAGTGAAGAAGAGAAGAAATTAGAGATGTGGAGAAGAAGTGAGAAGAGGGAGGACGAGGGTTTGAAAGGCATGTAAAGAGATGTAAAAAGTGTTAGTGGCCCCACGCTTATGGAGGAATGGACAAGTACCAGTACAACCACCTAAGTGGAATGTAAATGTGTGAATAGGAAAAGGTAGAGATGGCGCTTTTCTAGGGTGTAATGTTACACACCCCTGTGTGACTTTCAAGAGATCCCGATGTAATAATACAAAAAATAACTTAAAATAAAATAAAAACAGAAACAAAAACAAAGTGTCTTGCGCTTAGTGTGAACCAAATATGTGCAAATGCTACCAATGCACTTGTGCAGCGATATTGAATACTCCTATTTAAAGTGACAATTGCTCTGCTAAATATAGCCTCGGTGTAGCTCATAAAGGTCAATTTCATATGCAAAGAAATAAAGACTAATGCCCCGTACACACGGTCGGACTTTCCGACGGAAAATGTGTGATAGGACCTTGTTGTCAGAAATTCCGACCGTGTGTGGGCTCCATCGGACTTTTTCCATCGGAATTTCCGACACACAAAGTTTGAGAGCAGGCCATAAAATTTTCCAACAACATAATCTGTTCGCGTAAATTCCGACAGTGTGTGGACAATTCCGACGCACAAAGTGCCATGCATGCTCAGAGTAAATTAAGAGACGAAAGCTATTGGCTACTGCCCCGTTTATAGTCTCGATGTACGTGTTTTACGTCACCGCGTTCAGAACGATTGGATTTTCCGACAACTTTCTGCGACCGTGTGTATGCAAGACAAGTTTGACCCAACATCCGACGGAAAAAATCCATGGATTTTGTTGTCGGAATGTCCGATCAATATCCGACCGTGTGTACGGGGCAAAACAGTGGGGACGGAAAGTATTCAGACCCCCTTAAATTTTTCACTCTTTGTTATATTGCAGCCATTTGCTAAAATCATTTAAGTTCATTTTTTCCCTCATTAATGTACACACAGCACCCCATATTGACAGAAAAACACAGAATTGTTGACACTTTTGCAGATTTATTAGAAAAGAAAAACTGAAATATCACATGGTCCTAAGTATTCAGACCCTTTGCTGTGACACTCATATATTTAACTCAGGTGCTGTCCATTTCTTCTGATCAGCCTTGAGATGGTTCTACACCTTCATTTGAGTCCAGCTGTGTTTGATTATACTGGTTGGACTTGATTAGGAAAGCCACACACCTGTCTATATAAGACCTTACAGCTCACAGTGCATGTCAGAGCAAATGAGAATCATGAGGTCAAAGGAACTGCCTGAAGAGCTCAGAGACAAAATTGTGGCAAGGCACAGATCTGGCCAAGGTTACAAAAAAAATCTGCTAGACTTAAGGTTCCTAAGAGCACAGTGGCCTCCATAATCCTTAAATGGAAGACGTTTGGAATGACCAGAACCCTTCCTAGAGCTGGCCGTCCGGCCAAACTGAGCTATCGGGGGAGAAGAGCCTTGGTGAGAGAGGTAAAGAAGAACCCAAAGATCACTGTGGCTGAGCTCCAGAGATGCAGTTGGGAGATGGGAGAAAGTTGTAGAAGGTCAACCATCACTGCAGCCCTCCACCAGTCGGGGCTTTATGGCAGAGTGGCCTAACGGAAGCCTCTCCTCAGTGCAAGGCACATGAAAGCCCACATGGAGTTTGCTAAAAAACACCTGAAGGACTCCAAGATGGTGAGAAATAAGATTCTTTGGTCTGATGAGACCAAGATAGAACTTTTTGGCCTTAATTCTAAGCGGTATGTGTGGAGAAAACCAGGCACTGCTCATCACCTGTCCAATACAGTCCCAACAGTGAAGCATGGTGGTGGCAGCATCATGGTGTGGGGGTGTTTTTCAGCTGCAGGGACAGGACGACTGGTTGCAATCGAGGGAAAGATGAATGCGGCCAAGTACAGGGATATCCTGGACAAAAACCTTCTCCAGAGTGCTCAGGACCTCAGACTGGGCCGAAGGTTTACCTTCCAACAAGACAATGACCCTAAGCACACAGCTAAAATAATGAAGGAATGGCTTCACAACAACTCCGTGACTGTTCTTGAATGGCCCAGCCAGAGCCCTGACTTAAACCCAATTGAGCATCTCTGGAGAGACCTAAAAATGGCCGTCCACCAACGTTTACCATCCAACCTGACAGAACTGGAGAGGATCTGCAAGAAGGAATGGCAGAGGATCCCCAAATCCAGGTGTGAAAAACTTGTTGCATCTTTCCCAAAAAGACTCATGGCTGTATTAGATCAAAAGGGGGCTTCTACAAAATACTGAGCAAAGGGTCTGAATACTTAGGACCATGTGATATTTCAATTTTTCTTTTTTAATAAATCTGCAAAAATGTCAACAATTCTGTGTTTTTCTGTCAATATGGGGTGCTGTGTGTACAATATGGGGTGCTGTGTGTACAATATGGGGTGCTGTGTGTACATTAATGAGGAAAAAATGAACTTAAATGATTTTAGCAAATGGCTGCAATATTTTTTTTTTTTTTATCCAGAAAAAAATTCTTTATTGAAAATTAACAGCGTACAGTCCAGAGATTCATAAGCTTTACAATTACGATATGGTATAACACCCCTCGTTCCCCAGGAGCCCAGCCACAAATATGCAAAATAATATAACATAACATGCCATTCTCCCCTAGACACACCATATTCAAGATACCCTGCATACCTTCGAATACATCTGTACTTAAATGTATGTTCTGTCAGATTATTAGGGTGTGGGGTCTCTCAGCCCGTATTGAGTCTCAGGAGTCTATCCATGACCAGGTCCTCCGGGGCCAATCCCGGAGTTCCCAGCCACGGCTCCCACAGTTTTTCAAATTTGGCAGCACATCCCCTATGCTGGTATATGATTTTCTCCATCCTTAGCGTATTACCCACTGCTGTAATCCACTGCTTAACTGTAGGGGGTGACTCAGACTTCCAATGTAGCATAATCAATTTACGGGCCATGAAAAGGGTCCGTGTGAGGGCTTCTCTAATATGTGATTCCCATTCTAATTCGTCCAATAGGTTCAGAATACACCGTCTAGGGTCCAGAGGAATCTGTACCCCAAACACTGCAGACAGAACCTCTATCACCCCCCTCCAATACACATGGAGTTTGGGGCAGCGCCAAAGCATATGTATCAACTCTCCATGATCCCTCTTACACCTAGTACATAGCGGGGAGGGCGTCAGTCCCATAGCATGGAGTCTATGGGGCGTGTAATAAACTCTCAGAAGTATGTATAGTTGGGTCAACCTTTGTGTCACATTTAGGGAACAGGTAGCCACTGATTGCAGGGCTTCCTCCCACTGATCGTCATCTAGGGGCCCTATGTCCGTTGCCCACTTTCTTTTGACCGTAAGGGGGTGTTTGGAATGGTATTGAGTAGATAATGTGCCATAGCATTGGGAAATAAATCCCTTAGAAACCTCTGCCATTCTAAGTTGGGAAAGAATGGGATTGGGGTCCATATGCCACTCAGTGGTCTTAGATTGGGCTATAAATGCGTGTCTGAGTTGCATATAGTAGAATTTCATATTTTGAGGTAACCCGTATTTCTCTTTCAAAGTTTCCCAGGATATCAGTTTCCCACTGCTTATAATTTGAGCCAGGTAGAAGATACCATGTCCCTTCCACTTGTCTGTGTGCTGCAATTTGGCTAGCTCCGGGTAGGTCCCATTTGCCCAGATCGGGCTAAACTCAGTGAAACCCGTGACCCCCTGCAAATAATTGACCTTATTCCATACTTTTTGTATAAGACTGTATGTGGGGAAGGTTTTTTGAGGTTTACCAAAGGCCAATGCCTCAAGAGCAGTCGGGACTGATCGCCCACCCACTGCATGGAGCATAATAGCCTCGGAAGCACCGGGGGATCTGTCGCCCACTACACCCTCCATGGCCATAATACCTATTAAGTGTTGCATCTGGGATGCCAGATAGTACAGCCATGGATTCGGGAGAGCAAGGCCACCATCGTCTTTAGGGCGCTGTAACTGTTCTAGTTTTATCCTCGGGGGCCTATTTTTCCAGATAAGTTCACGGAATATGGAGTTGACTATCCTAAAGATCTTCAGTGGGATCACTATTGGGGAATTATGTAGCATGTATAACAGTTGGGGCATCAGAATCATTTTGATTAGATTCACTCTGCCCGCAACTGACATATACAGGGTGTTCCATGTCTTGACCCGCTGTCGAAACCTGGCCAAGAGTGGAGAAATGTTGAGTTGGCCGTAATCCCTAATTTGGGGTGTAATCCATATCCCCAGGTATTTGAAGGAATGGGTAACGGGAATTTCTCCTACTCTCTCACCGTCCTGGACTGTGGCACCGTCTAGGGGCATCAAAGCAGATTTGGCCCAGTTTATCTTCAGACCTGAAAATTCCCCAAACCGGATCACTGTGTCCATCGTGTTCCTCAGGGATTGCTCCATATCACCCAATAATATCATGGTGTCATCCGCGTAGAGCATCACTTTCTCCTGTCTATCTCCATAGCAGAAGCCTGTGATACCCTTGTGATTTCTAATTTTAATTGCTAGGGGCTCTATCGCCAGGGCAAACAGCAGGGGGGATAAAGGGCACCCCTGCCGTGTGCCCCGGCCCAAAGCAAACGACAGCGACATTCTACCTGCCTCCCTTATGGCAGCCCGAGGGCAGTGATATAGCAAACGTACCCAGGTGATATATGTGTCCCCAAAGCCAAATCGCCTCAGGACCTCCCAAAGATAAGGCCACTCTACACTATCAAAGGCTTTCATAGTGTCTAGTGACAAAAGAGCCCTTGATCCCATGTTGTCAGTCTGCGTCTGCATATTAAGAAATAGCCTTCTCAAGTTTATCGCCGTAGATTTATTGGGCATAAATCCCACCTGATCTGGATGTATCACTGAAGTGATCACCTTATTTAGTCTAAGAGCTAATACTTTGGCCAGGATTTTAATGTCTGACTGGAGTAAGGATATCGGTCTATAGGATGCTGGATCTACGGGATCTTTACCTGGTTTCAAAATCAACACAATATGGGCTTGCGACATGGATGGTGGAAGGGCAGACTGGTCTCTGGCCGCGTTAAACATTGCCAAGAGCTTGGGCAACAATATTTCAGAGTATTCTTTGTATATCTCCATGGGGATACCATCCCCCCCTGGGGCTTTACAGTTGGGAAACGCAGCCACAGCCACCTGCAGCTCCTCCAGTGATATCGGGGAGTCCAGCTCCCGGCATTGTAATGCAGAGAGTTGCGGGAAATCAATGCCGTCCAAGTAATTACCCAACTCCCCCGGGTTTTTTAATGAGGTTGAGCGATATAATGTCTCATAAAACTCGGCTAATGTGTTCAATATTAGATCGGGCGACTGTACCAACTGTCCCCCTTTAGTTTTTATGGCTCCGATTACTGGGGACTTCTGTTCTGAGTTAGCAATTCTTGCAAGAAGGCGGCCCGTTGTCTCCCCCTCTTCAAAAAAGGCAGTTTTAGAGAAAAATCTTTTCTTTTCCGCCGAGGAGGCTAGGAGGTGCCCATAAGCAGATTGAGCTGCCTGCCAGGCCTCCCTTGCGGAATCGGTGGGATCCTGCACATACTTATCCTCCAGGGAATGGACCTGCATCTCCAATGTTTCCCTGAGAGTTTCAGAGCGCTGTTTAACTTTAGTAACCTCATTGCTTAGCAGTCTACGGAGATATATTTTAAATTTCTCCCACTCTGCAACCACTGCCGCTGGGGTTGGCTGAACCTGAAAAAACCCACTGATGCCTCCCTCTAGTCTCTCAGGAGATGTAAACAGCTGAAGCCAAAAGGCATTAAATTTCCATGGTGCCTTGGGGAGCATAGACCCCTGTGTTGTGACTAATTTTAGTACCATATAGGAATGATCTGAAACGCATCTGGGTTTGTATGAAATTTCAGAAACCGAGGGGAGCATATTTGAGTTTCCCACAGCCAAGTCTATCCTAGATAGAGACCCGTGAGTTTTTGAAAAGCAAGAGAATTGCTTAGTTACTGGGTTTCTATGTCTCCATATGTCTAGCCAACCCAGCTCCTGCAGCATTCTAGCTAATGATGTTGCCCTGCATGGGGCTTGTATTCCCGGGGGTGGATGTTTATCTAGAGCGGGGTTTAGCCAGCTATTGAAATCCCCTACAATGAGCGTAGGGAGGTTCGGCTTATCCGTCAGAAATTCCATGAAAAGCCGAAGCACCCGTGCATCAAACGGGGGGGGTATGTACACACAGGCTAGAATACAATGCAAAGTTCCAATACGGCAATGCAGAAATACAAATCTCCCCTCCACATCTATCTTAGAAGCAAATTCCTGAAAATCCAGGGATCTGTGTATCACTACACTCACACCCCGAGAAAAAGAGGTGTGGGTGGAGTGATAGGCCCATCCTATCCATCTGTACTTCAAACAGCTCCTGGTCATTGTAGTGAGATGTGTCTCCTGTAGACATATAACCGCAGGAAAAAACTTCTTTAGACAAGTAAATATCATAGTGCGTTTAAGGGGGGAGTTCATGCCCCTAACATTCCAGGAAATCAGCGAAGATCCCGCCATTGTGGAAATGTCGTCATCAGTTGGCGTGGGTAAACAATGGTCATCTGTGTGGTGAGTCCATGGAGATAATAATAGGCAGTCTTGTACGTGTGTGGCAAATTGACAGAGAGGCTAGTAAGCAAATTTAGGTAAGTCTCTGGACTGTAAGATAGTGCAAACTGTAAACCATAACCTGGCACAACGGTGCCAACAAACTTCATTTTTATTGTAGTATGGTGGAACCAAGGCAGGTATCCCTCACTGGCGTCAATGACCACCAATGCAGGGCAGGATAGTAGGATCAACCACAATAGCTTCATCGGCCAGGCCAAACATAGCCTGGCAGCACAGCCTAAAAGCTGGCTGACTGTAGGGGCTTGCATTGCCACCCAAACAAAACAGAGTCACTTGGACAAAGAAAGATTGGAAAAAAGCTCAGTTCTTTTATCTCCAGCTTTTCTATATATGAAATGTGATCCCGGCATCTAAACAAGGAAAAGAACAAGTAAGTAGGTCAAGGGATGACCATACAAGGTGTAGGCATGGACGACTGCTTAGTCAGTAGAAAAAATAACAACAACAGTATACTCCGTATTGAGAGGAAATCTTGGCTGCGTATCAGGGTCAGTCTCCTTCCGCATCCGGCCGGCGGTGTCGCAGGGCTTGTTCATTATGATCTAACCACATCATTGCATCTCTAGGTGATTCAAAGAACTGTGTATGCCCATCTGCCGTCACTCGCAGTTTAGCTGGGTAAAGCATAGCGTATGGTAATTGCAGGGCTCTCAGACGTTTCTTTACTTCCCCAAATTTCGCTCTGCTTCTCTGCACCTCCGCTGAGAAATCAGGGTAGAATGAGACTCTGACGCCATTAAACTTAACATTTGCTTTCTCCCGTGCACATCTTAGTATAGCCTCCCTGTCTCGATAGTGTAGTAGCTTTGCCAACATGGACCTGGGAGGGGCTCCCTGTGGAGGGGGTCTGCCAGGGACTCTATGTGCTCTTTCCACAGTGAAAAAAGGGGAAAACGCCTCCCGGCCAAAAATCTCAATGAGCCAGTTCTCCACAAAGGTAGTGGGGTCCTTACCCTCAGCCTTCTCAGGGAGCCCCACTATACGGACGTTGTTCCTCCGTAAACGGTTTTCTGTGTCTTCCGCCCTGTTGTATGTTTCTTGTGCCATGCGGTGTGCTGCTCTAGCTTCCTGTGCAATTGGGGGGGATTTTGTCCTCCATATCGCTCACTCTGCTTTCCACCGCCGTGGCCCTTTCCCTGACCTTTTGCAGATCCTGTCTGAGAAAGGACATCTCCTCCCTGACACCTCCCAACTGATCTTTCATGACATTGACTGCAGCCGTACACATATGAACTGCTTTCAGGATTTCAGCCAGTGTAGGTTGCTCCAGAGTCTCTGGTGTGTCTTCCGATGGGGAGGGGGAGGGAGGGCGAGTGTCTTCCTCCATGAAGAGGTTAGGTGTGCTCACTGTGTCCATGTCCCAGTCTGCATGTAATGTCTTATCCACCTCTCCCCTTTTGTGCGCTGACCCCCCCTCATCTGCTGTCCCGGGGCCTTGTAGCTTCTGGGCATAGTAGAGGATATCTCTATACTGTTCCTTACCCGGGGTCTTTGGAGCTTTCTTAGTGCTGCCGTCTTTCATCCTATCCACTGTCCGGGGAGCGCGCTGGTGTAAGGCTGCAGGCGCGGCGGCGCCATCTTGGGATTCCGGTCCCGCCATCTCCCACGGGCCTCGGCGGGTCTTCCCCC
The DNA here is from genome assembly GCA_037952835.1 of Lithobates septentrionalis. Taxonomy (NCBI): domain Eukaryota; kingdom Metazoa; phylum Chordata; class Amphibia; order Anura; family Ranidae; genus Lithobates; species Lithobates septentrionalis. Next base: position 341,752 of record JBBDGP010003402.1, read on the forward strand.
TCGTGCAGAGGGCCGGAGGTGGGTCCGGGGGGTACTGGGACTCGGTAGCCAGCTGAGGGGCTGAAAGAACCAGGATCAGCGATGCCGGGGAAGGATCGTTACACGGATCAGGCAGGAGCTGTGAGAAGTGCGTCCTCTCACATGCCGGTCTTGGCCACGCCCCAAATGGCTGCAATATAACAAAGAGTGAAAAATTTAAGGGGGTCTGAATACTTTCCGTCCCCACTGTATATATTCGGACCACAGTGCATTTACTAAAAATATATAAAAAACCTTTTTCATAAAGTGACTAGTGCCCTTCAAAAGTGATACTCCTATGTATCAATCTCAACAAACATAGGTAATATATACTGTGTTCAAAAATAGTCCATGAGTTATTTTAAAGAAAAAAAATCATGAAAAATAAAAATAAATGAAGAATAAAAAATAATATGGATGAAAAGTGACAGGTGCTTTTCAAATCTGTGCTCAGTGCTTCTTATAGGTGCCCTATAGGTAATGCACTCACCAGAACCATTCACCCCACTCAGGGGTATTTCACTTTCACAGTATCTGCCACTGTGTAGCAAATAAAAGACTTTTTCCCGTGTCAGCTGTTTGTTTCTGTGCTTGCGGTGTAAGATATACGATTCTCCTCTAACTTTCCCTCCGCAATCCCTTCAATACCTGCTTCAATAAACCCAAATTGTTCCAATAATTTCACAAACAGAACAATCACGAATCAGAACGGCTATCATTTCAAGACCTTCCAAGTTCATGGCGAGTTAGGCCAGATCTGACCAAAGGCCACAACCTAACTCGCCATGAACTTGGAAGGTCTTGAAATGATAGCTGTATTATTTTTTTACTAGTAACGGCGGCGATCTGCGATTTTTATCGGGACTGCGACATTATGGGTGGACACATCGGACACTTTTGACACATTTTTGGGACCATTGGCATTTATACAGCGATCAGTGCTATAAAAATGCACAGATTACTGTAAAAATGTCACTGGCAGGGAAGGGGTTAACACTAGGGGGCGATCAAAGGGTTAACCGTGTTCCCTATGTGTGTTTCTAACTGTAGGGGGAGGGGACTGATCTAGAGGAAGTGACGGATCGTGGTTCCTAGGTAATAGGAACTCACGATCTGCCGCAGTAAAATGACGGCGGCCGGTCGGAAAGCAGTTAAATAGGAGTATACAATATCGCTGCACAAGTGCATTGGTAGCATTTGCACATATTTGGCTCGCACTAAGCACAAGACACTTTTTTTTTGTTTCTGTTTTTATTTTAAATTAATTTTTGTATTATTACATCGGGATCTCTTGAAAGTCACACAGAGGCCTGTAATATTGCACCCTAGAACAGAGCCATCTCTACCTTTTCCTATTCACACATGTGAAGAGATGTGTCGAGAGGAGAGGGAGAAAAGAGAGGAGGGGAGGAAAGTAGATGAGAGAAAGGGAAAGAATGGAGAATAGGAGGGAAGGGAGGAATGGGGAAGGAGAGGGAATGGGAGGAGAGGGGACTGGAGAGGAGGAGAGGGAAGGAGAGAGAAGATGTGAACAAAGAAAAGGTGAGAAGAGGAGAAGTAAGGAGAAAAGTATGGAGGAGAGGAGAGCATACAGAAAAAAAAATTGGGGAGAGAAGAGATAATGGGAGTAAAGGAAGGGAAGAGAGAAGAGGAGAGGACAGGAGAAGAGTGGATAAGAGAAGAAATTAAAGTTGAGGAGAAGAAGGGGAAGGAGGGTTTGAAAGGAGAGTAAAGAGATGTGTGGAGAGGAGGAAAGAAAAGAGAGGAGGGGAGGAAAGTAGACAAGAGAAAGGGAAAGAACGGAGAATAGGATGGAAGGGAGGAATGGGACAGGAGAGGGAATGGGAGAGGATGAGAGAGAAGAGGAGAGAAGTGGTCAACAGAGAAAAGGTGAGAAGAGGGGAAGTAAGGAGAAATGTATGGAGGAGAGGAGAGCATACAGAAAATAAGTTGGGGAGAGAAGAGAGAATGGGAGTAAAGGAAGGGAAGAGAGAAGAGGAGAGAACAGGAGAAGAGTGGATAAGAGAAGAAATTAAAGTTGAGGAGAAGAAGGGGAAGGAGGGTTTGAAAGGAGAGTAAAGAGTTGTGTGGAGAGGAGGGAAGTAAATAGAGGAGGGGAGGAAAGTAGACGAGAAGAAGGGAAAGAATGGAGAATAGGAGGGAAGAGAGGAATGGGGAAGGAGAGGGAATGGGAGGAGAGGGGAGTGGAGAGGAGGAGAGGGAAGGAGAGAGAAGTGGTTAACAGAGAAAAGGTGAGAAGAGGGGAAGTAAGGAGAAAAGTATGGAGGAGAGGAGAGCATACAGAAAATAAGTTGGGGATAGAAGAGAGAATGGGAGTAAAGGAAGGGAAGAGAGAAGAGGAGAGGACTGGAGAAGAGTGGATAAGAGAAGAAATTAAAGTTGAGGAGAAGAAGGGGAAGGAGGGTTTGAAAGGAGAGTTAAGAGATGTGTGGAGAGGAGGGAAGAAAAGAGAGGAGGGGAGGAAAGTAGACAAGAGAAAGGGAAAGAACGGAGAATAGGATGGAAGGGAGGAATAGGACAGGAGAGGGAATGGGAGAGGAGGAGAGAGAAGAGGAGAGAAGTGGTCAACAGAGAAAAGGTGAGAAGAGGGGAAGTAAGGAGAAAAGTATGGAGGAGAGGAGAGCATACAGAAAATAAGTTGGGGAGAGAAGAGAGAATGGGAGTAAAGGAAGGGAAGAGAGAAGAGGCGAGAACAGGAGAAGAGTGGATAAGAGAAGAAATTAAAGTTGAGGAGAAGAAGGGGAAGGAGGGTTTGAAAGGAGAGTAAAGAGTTGTGTGGAGAGGAGGGAAGTAAATAGAGGAGGGGAGGAAAGTAGACGAGAAGAAGGGAAAGAATGGAGAATAGGAGGGAAGAGAGGAATGGGGAAGGAGAGGGAATGGGAGGAGAGGGGAGTGGAGAGGAGGAGAGGGAAGGAGAGAGAAGTGGTTAACAGAGAAAAGGTGAGAAGAGGGGAAGTAAGGAGAAAAGTATGGAGGAGAGGAGAGCATACAGAAAATAAGTTGGGGAGAGAATGGGAGTAAAGGAAGGGAAGAGAGAAGAGGAGAGGACAGGAAAAGAGTGGATAAGAGAAGAAATTAAAATTGAGGAGAAGAAGGGGAAGGAGGGTTTGAAAGGAGAGTAAAGAGATGTGTAGAGAGGAGGGAAGTAAATAGAGGAGGGAAGGAAAGTAGACGGGAGGAAAGGAAAGAATGGAGAGTAGAAAGAGACGAAGCAAAAATGGAGGAATTGGGAAGGAGAGGGAATGGGAGGAGAGGGAAGAGGAAGGGGAAGGGCAAGGGGATGGGTGGGGAGGGCAAGAAGACAGAGGAGGGGAGGAGAGCAGAAGGGAGAGGAGGATCCATAAAAGCTCTATTTCCAATTGTAGCAGTACCCTATTGCAATTACATTTGGTCTCCATATAAACAAGAATAGAGTTTTGCATTAGTAAGTAGTATTGGCAGCTCAGGTTCCTCATGGTTGAAGGAATTGTCAATAATAAGGTCAGTATAAGAAAAGCCAACAAAAAAAAAGAAAAAAAAGAAAAAAGTCCACTTATTAATGAAAATATTCCAACCAATTTTTAAAGTTTTAAAACACCCCCTTAATCGGGGCTAGAATACAATAAAATCTACAATAATATATTACAATATATGAAATAATATGTGGAAGCTACAATCTTGTTAAGGAATCTGGTGTCACCTTGCTGTCTATGCATAGTATTAAAATGAATCCCAACTATTTTTCAGGGTAAATAGTTCATGTAGATGGATTTTGCCTGTCTATTGAGCTGTCTGGGCTGAGTTTTTTTTTTTTCGAGGTCCTGTTTTTTTTTTATTGTTTTTTTTTTTATATCAAAGGCATTATAACAAGTCAACAACCAGTGGGATGGTGATCCGGGCTTTGTGTCTGATCTGATATGAGAAGGAAGATTGACATCTCTTCCATATTAGAGTTGGAACAATGTTGCAATTCCAATTTTCTACGGTAAGAAAAGAGCAGCTGGTCCTAACCAGATCGGCTCTGGATATCAGCGGTCGGCGGTTGAGCCGGGTTCTGATTATATCAAAGAGCCTTCTGATGGGCTCAGCTGTTTGAAGCCACAACGAGAGTGAAACCTGAGTCGCCCGAGCCAGCTGAAGCAACACAAGCTCATGACAAGGGAGCGCAGCACATGGAGCGAGCCCGGGCAGATGTCCCCTGTGACCGGGGCTCATAACATTCGACACAAATATGATTCGGTTGTAAAGCTGGCTGCTTAGGTTGGCCATTGATCTGGGCCCAGGAAAAACATAACCTAAGAGTTCTCCAGAAGCTCTTTTCGGGCACACTCGTCACTTTTTGATGGAATTTGGGTGACCTCACTCCTTTCATCTAAATACCAGCTGCCGGTGGCACCGGTTTAATGAACCACACAGAGGAAGGGGGGGGGGGGACTCATTCTAAAATTTACATTTTAATTCTGCAGAAACTTTTGTGTTATTATTAAAAAAAAAGTCGCCTGTTTATGTTCACCTTTTTAAATGAAAAATGCCTATTATAGCCAAACAAAAATTGTATTCTGGTAACCAGATGAGATTAATACATATGTTATGATAGCATTCAGTATATAAATTCCTTTTTTTCCTCCACTGGACTTTATTCACATTAAATTTGATTTGATATGATTTTTTTATATGATTAGATATACGGTATCTCACAAAAGTAAGTACACCTCTCACATTTTTGTAAATATTTCATTCTCTCTTTTCATGTGACATCACTGAGGAAATGACACTTTGCTACAATGTAAAGTAGTGAGTGTACAGCTTGTATAACAGTGTAAATTTGCTGTCCCCTCAAAATAACTCAACACACAGCCATTAATGTCTAAACCGCTGGCCACAAAAGTCAGTACACCCCTAAGTGAAAATGTCCAAATTGGGCCCAAAGTGTCAATATTTTGTGTGGCCACCATTATTTTCCAGCACTGCCTTAACCCTCTTGGGCATGGAGATCACCAGAGCTTCACAGGTTGTCACTGGAGTCCTCTTCCCCTCCTCCATGATGACATCACAGAGCTGGTGGATGTTAGAGACCTTGCGCTCCTCCAACTTCTGTTTCAGGATGTCCCACAGATGCTCAATAGGGTTTAGGTCTGGAGACATGCTTGGCCAGTCCATCACCTTTACCCTCAGCTTCTTTAGCAAGGCAGTGGTCGTCTTGGAGGTGTGTTTTTGGGTCGTTATCATGTTGGAATACTGCCCTGCGGCCCGGTCTCCGAAGGGAGGGGGATCATGCTCTGCTTCAGTATGTCACAGTACATGTTGGCATTCATGGTTCCCTCAATGATCTGTAGCTCCCCAGTGCAGGCAGCACTCATGCAGCCCCAGACCATGACACTCCCACCACCATGCTTGACTGTAGGCAAGACACACTTGTCTTTGTACTCCTCACCTGGTTGCCGCCACACAAGTTGACACCATCTGAACCAAATAAGTTTCATCAGACCACAGGACATGGTTCCAGTAATCCATGTCCTTAGTCTGCTTGTCTTCAGCAAACTGTTTGCAGGCTTTCTTGTGCATCATCTTTAGAAGAGGCTTCCTTCTGGGAAGACATCCATGCAGACCAATTTGATGCAGTGTGCGGCGTATGGTCTGAGCACTGACAGGCTGACCCCCCGCCCCTTCAACCTCTGCAGTAATGCTGGCAGCACTCATACATCTATTTCCCAAAGACAACCTCTGGATATGACGCTGAGCACGTGCACTCAACGTCTTTGGTTGACCATGGTGAAGTCTGTTCTGAGTGGAACCTGTCCTGTTATACCGCTGTATGGTCTTGGCCACCGTGCTGCAGCTCCATTTCAGGGTCTTGGCAATCTTCTTATAGCCCAGGCCATCTTTATGTAGAGCAACAATTCTTTTTTTCAGATCCTCAGAGAGTTCTTTGCCATGAGGTGCCATGTTGAACTTCCAGTGACCAGTATGAGAGAGTGAGAGCGATAACACCAAATTGAACACACCTGCTCCCCATTCATACTTGAGACCTTGTAACACTAACGAGTCAAATGACACCAGGGAGGGAAAATGACTAATTGGGCCCAATTTGGACATTTTCACTTAGGGATGTACTCACTTTTGTTGCCAGCAGTTTAGACATTAATGGCTGTGTGTTGAGTTATTTTGAGGGGACAGCAAATTTACACTGTTATACAAGCTGTACACTCACTACTTTACATTGTAGCAAAGTGTCATTTCTTCAGTGTTGTCACATGAAAAGATAGAATAAAATACCCAAGTTAGATTTTGTTCATATGGTATAAATCCTTTTTTTTTGTTTGTTTTTTAAAGAAATAAAAAAAATATTCCTGACACTAAATAATAATAGTTAGCTTGAGTAAAGCTTTATTTTTTTTTGTCTTACTTAATTAAAACTTCATGTTCACAGAGTGACAACACTGCTTTGCAATTTCATTATAGAACAAACAGAGTTGTCACCCTGTTAAAGGAAGTGACAACATGATGGATTTGCAGGCAGGATCAACAGGTAATAAAACTATGTTACAGAAATCAGTTTATTATTGCTGACAAACGGCATCATATATGTCATTTTTTATTTTTTTACATATAGTTCCACTTTAAAACCTGTAAATTAAAGTATATAAAATATCCCTGGAAAAGCTGAAATAAGTAACTTTCAGCAAGTGCTGGTTCTGTGATCTTTGTATGTCTGTGCAATGGGGGTTAATATATGGGGGATGGGGATATGTGAATATTTGAGGTTCATATTATCACAATCAGACATCTCTGTACAGTTGAGAATGAAGGTTTCGTGTTAATTTGTGACCCGTATTCCTCATTCCGCAGATGTGCGCCAGCTGTTGTGTTGAATTATTCAATATTAAGAAAAGCACTTTAGGCTCTGACACCGCTCCTACTTTCTAAACTCCGGCATAGAAAAATCATCATTTTTAATATCCTATTCGGCCCTACAAGGTCACAGTAAAATCATTTTACTGCAATTAAAGCAGACGGGTCAACACACTATTATAAGTACGCAAATCCTCTACAAATGTCAATCTTTACCTTGTGTGCAGCACTTCACAGCAGCCAACACACAGTACAGTGTATAGGGTGCAGCACTCCACAGCATGCAGCACTCCACAGCATGCAGCGCACCGCACTGTGCTGTGCAAAAGTTTTAGGCAGGTGGGAAGAAATGCTGTAACGTAAGAATGCTTTCAAAAATATATATTTTAACCACTTCAATACCAGGCACTTTCGCACCTTCCTGCCCCAGGCCAATTTGCAGCTTTTAGTGCTGTCACTTATTAAATGACAATTGCGCGGTCATGCTACACTGTACCCAAACTAAATTTTTATCATTTTGTTGTACAAATAGAGATTTCTTTTGGTGCTATTTGATCACCACTGCGTTTTTTTTTCCTTTTCCATATTGAATAAAAAAAGACCGAAAATTTTTAAAAAAGAAATAATTTTCTTTGTTTTTGTTATATAATTTTGTAAATAAGTAAGTTTTCTCCTTCACTGATGGGCACTGATAAGGCGGCACCGATGAGGTAGCACCAATGAGATGGTGCTGATGGGCCCTGACAATAGGCACTGATAGGCAGCACTGATAGGTGGCACTGATAGGCGACACTGATGGGCACTGAAAGGGTGCACTGATGGGTACTTATGGGTGGCACTGATAGATGGCACTGCTGGGCACTGATAGGCACCACTCACGGGCACTGAAAGGTGGCACTGATGGGCACTGATGGCTGGCACTGATAGATTTCACTGCTAGGCATCACTGGTGGCACTGGCACTGGCAGGCATTTTTCATTGGCACTGATTGCCAGCTGCCTGGGCACTGATTGGCATTTCCCTGGTGGTCTAGGGTGGCATACCTGGTGTTCCAGTGTGGTGGCCATCCCTGGTGGTCCTGGCGGCATTCTGGGGGTCCTGGGCGGCATCTGGGGGGGGGGGCTGCACTGATAAACAATCAGCACAGACCCCCCCCTGTCAGCAGAGCAACCGATCGGCTCTCCTCTACTCATGTCTGTCAGACGCGAGTGAGGAAAAGCCGATCAACGGCTCTTCCTGTTTACTTAGTGATCAGCCATGGTTGGACACGGCTGATCACGTGGTAAAGAGTCTCTGTCAGAGACTCTTTACCTAGATCGGATTTGAGGTGTGTCAGACTGACACGCCGCAACAACGATCGCCGCAGTGCGCGCCCCCGGGGGCACGCAGCGGCTTGATATCCTGACAACATCATATGACGTCCGGTCAGGATATCACAACCACTTTGCCAATGTCATATTGCTATATGGCGGGCAGCAAGTGGTTACTTGTTTTTTTTTTTGTTATCAACTTACACAATGCAAAGTGAGTGAACAGAAAAAAAAAAATCTATATCCAATCAATATTTGGTGTGACTACCATTTGGTTTTAAGCCAGCATCAATTCTTACACTTGCACACTTTGTACACTTGCACAAAGCCAGGGATTTTGTAGGATTAAAGTCAGGTGTATGATGATTACCCAATTATGTCAAGCGGGTGCTAATGATCAATTTCTTATGTAGTTGGAAAAACAGGCATTATGTGAAACAGAAACAGCTGTCTAGGAGGCTTAAAGCTGGTTGGGGAACAGCCAAACTAAGGTGAGGTTGTGGAAGACAGTTTCATGTCACAGGTCATATTCCATGGCAAGACTAGGTAGTTATACTGCATCAGCAAGGTCTTCTTCAGGCAAAGATTTCAAAGCAGACTGGGGTTTCAAGATGTGTTGATCAAGCTCTTTTGAAGAAGCGTAAAGAAAGGGGCTACGTTGAGGACCATGAGAAGTGGTTTTCTGATATGAAAAATGTACAAAGTGTGGCACATCCCAAGAAAATTGGAATAGAGAGGAACCCCTGGGGGTGGGATTTTTAAGGCACTACCAACACACAGTATAGAAAAAGTAGAAATTTTATTGAGTAACTATCTAGAAAAATACATTGGACATGGAGACATCAAAGTTGTGCAAATTGATGATACAGATATCCTATACCCATAGACACAGTGGTCTGCCAAGCAAACTTAATGCAGCAGATGAGAGACACCTCATGCTTACTTCCCTTCCCCAGGAGAGAAGTTGGTTTGAAGCCAAGGTCAGGTGCCAGGTGGGTTTCAGAATGAACGTGGTAAGGTGGATCGCTGGGGTCAAACGCAGGAGAGCAGGAAGAGAAGATCAGTTAATCAAGCCAAGGTCCGGTCAGGGGATGGGCAGGAGACAGGATCAGGACAAGCCAAGTCAGTAACAGGAAATCACAGGAACAAGAAAATCGCAGGAACAACGCACTGGAAGACATGAAGATTCACCAGCAACTGCAGATACTGACTGGCATCCTTATAAAGGTCGTTTGGCACCCAACTAAGCAGGGGGCGTGCATAACTGTGAACCAGTGCGCATGTGTGTTCTGGTACACATTCATGCGTGCGCTTGTTCGACAGCGTGCAAGCATGCGTCAGTGCGCACTCCTGCGCATTTGTTATGCACCAGTGCAATTTTTTTATGCGGCCTTGCAAGGTACTGGCGGGGATGCCAGGTCTTTGAGCACCTCTGTTGAGGATGATGTGTGGAAAACAAAGCTAAGCTGCTTAACTATGTATGAAAACAAAGGAACTGGGGTGCAGAAACATTGGCAGCAGGTGCTCTGGGCTGATGAGTCAAAATGTGAAACATTTGGCTGTAGCCGGAGGCAGTTTGCTGGCAAAGGGCTGGAGAGCGGTACAATATTGACTGTCTGCAGGCAACTGTGAAGCATTGTGGAGGTTCCTTGCAAGTTTGGGGCTGCATTTCTGCAAATGGAGTTGGAGATTTGGTCAGAATCAATGGTGTGCTCAATGCTGAGAAATACAGACAGATACTTATCCATCATGTCACACCATCAGGGAGGCGTGTGATTGGCCCCAAATTTATTGTGCAGCAGGACAACCACCCCAAACATACAGCCAATGTCATTAATAACTATCCTCAGTGTAAAAAAAGGAGTCCTGGAAGTGATGGTTTGGCCCCCACAGAGCCCTAATCTCAACATCTTGGAGTCTGCCTGGTATGACATGAATAGAAAGAAGGATTTGAGGCAGCCGACCTCCATAGAAGATCTGTGCTTAGTTCTCCAAGATGTTTGGAACAACCTACCTGCCGAGATCCTTCAAAAACGGTGTGCCTAGAAGAATTAATGCTGGTTTGAAGGCAAAGGGTGGTCACACCAAAAACTGATTTGGAGTTCTCTTCTGGTTTCCATTTTGTTAATTAATAAAAATTAACTATTAACACTTCTATTTCTGAAAGTATTCTTAATATATAAGCATTATTCACACCTGCCTACAACTTTTGCACAGTAGTGTGTGGCCATTGTACAGGATGCCAGGAATGGGTCCTGGATAACAGGTATATTTTCCCACTGTTTAGGGAACAGAGCCCTGACCTCAACCCTACTCAACACCTTGGAAATGAATAGGAATGCTGATTGGGAGGTGGGTCTTTATATCCAAAATCAACACCTAACCTCACAAATGGGCATCAATTAATTTCTTCCCAGAAGAGTGGAGGATGTTATAACCACAAAGGAAGGCAATTCCGTATTAATGGCCATGGTTTTGAAAGGAAACACCCAGTCGTGTATATTGTAATGCCGCGTACACACGGTCGGACTTTTCGTCTACAAAAGTCCGACGGACGCCGACGGACTAAAGCTGGCTGACAATCCGATCGTGTGTGGGCTTCCCCGGACTTTCAGCGGACTTTTCCAGCCTCAAATCTGACGGACTTTAGATTTGAAACATGCTTCAAATCTTTACGTCGTAACTACGCCGGACCCAGAAATCCGCTCGTCTGTGTGCTAGTCCGACGGGCAAAAACCCACGCTAGGGCAGCTATTGGCTACTGGCTATCAACTTCCTTATTTTAGTCTGGTGTACGTCATCACGTACGAATCCGTCGGACTTTTATGTGATCGTATGTAGGCAAGTCCGCTCGTAAGAAAGTCTGCCGCAAGTCCGCCAAAAGTCCGACAAAAGTCTGTCGAAAGTCTGTCGGACAGGCTGTCGGACTTTTGTAGACGAAAAGTCCGACCGTGTGTACGCGGCATAACAATACAAAATTGTCAATGACTGTGACATGGATAGCATGAGATGAGGGAATAAAGTCATTAGATCACGTTATATACCTAAAGTGGACTATACAGAAGAGAATATGTGAAATGGTCTCAACTGAGGGCTTAGATTATCTCCTTCGATACTCAGTGGAGGAGCTGAAGTAACTTGGAAACAACTCTGATCAGGGAGAGGACTTGTTGAAGGGATATGGGCCGGATCTGAAAGAGAGGAGAGTGGGTGTTTATGGGGGAGTGGGGAAATGGGGCTGGGGGGATTTTGGCAGAAAGAGGATGGGGAAGGGTGCTACTGCAATTGTAGAAGAGAGTGGGAGAGGATCTGCTCTCCCATGAAGTTGATAGGTTTTCTGACAAATATTACAAAAAAATGTAGGCTCCAACAAGTGACACAACTTCCCAGGGGGGCCATCATCTCCACTGGTGATGAAGCTAGACTCTGGAATGGATGGTCTTCTTGTGTTTGCCTCAAGTTTGGCTTGAAGGATATTTCAACATTGGCTTAAAACAAGGGTCTGTGATCCTTGTGTTAGGAGCCTGAAATCTGAAACTGATTGTTAGCTTCTCTGCCAAACATTATGACAAAACATGGGGTCCAACAAGTGACACAACTCCCCGGGGGGGGGGGGGGGCATCATCCCCACTGGTGGAGCTAAACTATAGGAAGAATGCCATTCTGGTGTTCACCTCAAGTTTGGCTTGAAGGTGATGGCAACATTAATGCCTATAAACAAGGGTCTGTGATTCTGGATGATATAATCCTGAAATGTGAAGCTGATTGTTATCTTTTCTGCCAAACATTACAGGAAAACTTGGAGTACACTGGTGGATCTAAACTATAGGAAGGATGGCATTCTGATGTTCACCTCAAATTTGGCATCAAGTAGATGTCAACATCGCCAATAAACAAGGATCTGTGATCCTGGACTTTGGATCATAGGAGACTGAAATTTGAAGTTGATTGTTAGCTTTTCTGCCAAACCTTACAACAAAACATTGGGCCCAACGCGTAACATAACTCCCCAGGGGAACCATTATCTCCACTAGTGGAGCTAAACTTTGGGAAGGATGGCCTTCTGATGTTCACCTCAAGTTTGGCATGAAGGAGATGTCAACATCATCTTAAATCAAGGGTCTGGGATCCTGGACTTAGGATCATAGGAGCCTGAAATCTGATGGTGATTGTTAGCTTTTCTGCCAAACATTACAACAAAACATGGGGTCCAACGAGTGACACAACTTCCCAGGGGGACCAACATCTCCACTGGTGGAGCTAAACTCTGGGAAGGATGGCCTTCTGTTGTACACCTCACGTTTGGCTTGAGGGAGATGTCATTTTCACCTTAAATCAAGGGTCTGTGATCTTGGACTTAGGATCATAGGAGAGTGAAATCTAAAGCTAATTGTTAGCTTTTCTGCCAAACATTACAAAAAAACATGGTGTCCAACGAGTGACACATGAGGGGGGGGGGTATCATCTCCGGGGGTGGAGCTAAACTCTGGGAAGGATGGTCTTCTACTTTTCACCTCAAGTTTGGCTTGATGGAGATGTCAAATTCACCTTAAATCAAGGGTCTGTGATCCTGGAGTTAGGATCATAGGAGTCTGAAATCTAAAGCCGATTGTTAGTTTTTCTGCCAAATATTACAACAAAACATGGGGTCCAATAAGTGACACAACTCCCCAGGGGGGCATCATCTTCTCTACTGGTGGAGCTAAACTCTGGGAAGGATGGTCTTCTGGTGTTAACATCAAGTTTGGCTTGAAGGAGATGTCAGCTTTGTCTATAAACAAGGAACTGTGATCCTGGACATAGGATCATGGGAGCCTGAAATCTGAAGTTGATTGTTAGCTTTACTGCCAAATTGAACTAACTCCAAATGCAAAGAAGCAGGCAGGAATTCTGATGTTTTATTACTGAACCTTCTGCTCAGCTTTGAGTTTTTCCTTCCCTTTTTGGAGAAACTAAACAGCCTAATTTATTGCAACGGTGCGCTTGTCAGGGGGATTCAGCTATATGATGGCAATGACAAGCATATAATAACCAACTGTCCCCAAATCCACCTTATTACCTGCATTCACCGGACTTTTTATTGTTCTCAGTACAAATCAGCGATTTCATTAGGAACTCCAAACGATTGTAACAAATATCTTCCGCATAAGCGACGGTGCCGGCCACCCAAACCGTACGAAAGCAGGACAATCAATATTTTTTAAATTGAACAGATCAATCTCTCCTCCTATGCTGGGAGGAAATATTGAGTTTCATTTGATACGGCGCCAAGCGGAGCTCTTTTCTGTAAGCAGCACCAAGCACAGATCTGTCCGCGCCTCCTCAGTCCGGAACTTTTCCAGAACCTCTTATAATGTGTGAGGAATCTGTTCATTTTGTTTATATGACGCTAAAAATATTTTCACAGGCTAGTGAAAGTTTATTGAAGTTCCATGTTGAGGAGACGTGTAAAACAAATGGGTACACTTCAACTTTTATAGTGTAGAGGCTGGAAAGATTCATAAAAAAAAAAAATCAAGCTGTAGTTTAAAATACCACATTGATTTCGGAGATGAAGGAGAAGTCTTAAGCTCGGTACACGGTTTTCTTATGACTTGTTCTTTGGTTGGAGTTAATTGAGTTCTCTGGCCAGAATCACCGTAGAAAAAAAAATATGGAGTGCATTTTCATTCAAAATTTAGTTTTTTTTTAGCACTGATGCATATTTTTTTAGTCTTGGATATGTAGTTAAACAACAACATCAGATACAGTTGACGCATTTCGAGCATAAGCCTTCCCCTTCTTCAGGGCTTATATACATAATTTTATACAACGTATACAATATTTGTTAACCTTGAATATTTGGTTGAGCAAGAGTGCCAGATACAGTCCATGCATTTTGAGGTTAACTTTTAACATTCTTCAGGGCTTATATACAGTATATTGTTATTGACAATATTTATTAGTCTTTGATACATGGATGAACAAGAATGTGAGATACCGTCAACACATTTTGGGAGTAATTCCTCACCCTTCTTCAGGGCTTATATACACTGTGATATGCAATATTTTCAGCCTTGGATACGTAGCTGAACAAGAACATCAGATACAGTCAATGTGTTTCAGGGATAAGCCTCCCCTTTCTTTAGGGCTTATATACATTGTTATATATACAATGTGCACAATATATTTTAGTCTACGGTGTATACATTACACGTATATAAAATGTATACAATTTTATTATATACAATGGGTAAAATGTAGATGAGATGATAGTTTTTAGTCTTCTTGGATATGTGGTTGAACAAGAACGTCAGCTACAGTCAACACATCTCGAGCATAAGCCTTTCCCTTCTTCAGGGCTTATATACATTGTTATATAGAATGTATACAATATTTTTTAGTCTGCATTGTATACAATACATGTATATACAATGTATACGATATTATTATATGCAATGTAGACAATATTATTTAGCCTTGGATATGTGGTTGAGCAAAAACCATCAGATAAAGTTAACATGTTTCAGAGATCTCACCTTTCCTCAAGGTGTATATACATTGCTATATACAATATTTTTTAGCCTTGGATATTTGGTTGAACAAGAGCGTTAAGTATAGTCAATGTGTTTTGGGGATAAGCCTCCCCACTCTTCAGGGCTTATGTACATTGATATATACAATTTATACAATATTTTTTAGTCTATGTTGTATACAATACATGTATATACAATGAATAAAATGTAGACAATATTTTTTAGTCTTAGATATGTGGTTGAACAAGAACGTCAGATACCGTCAACGTGTTTCAGAGATGAGCCTCACTCTTCCTTAGGGCTTATATGCATTGCCATATACAATATTTTTTAGTCTTGGATATGTGGTTGAACAAGAACGAACATTAGGTACAGTCAACATGTTTTGGGGATAAGCCTCCCCACTCTTCAGAGCTTATATACATTGTTATCTACAATGTGTTAATATTTTTTAGTCCTGGATATGTGGTTGAACAAGAACATCGGATACAGTCAACGTGTTTTGGGGATGAGCCTCACCCTTCTTTAGGGTTTATATACACTATTTTTTAGTCCTAAATCTTCGGTTGAACCAGAACATTAGATACAGTCAACGAGTTTCGGGGATAAGCCTCCACCTTCTTCGGGACTTATATACATTGTTATATACAACTTATGCAAATAAATACCATGTCCATGTATGTACAATTTATAGAGTATTATTATATACAATTTATAAAATGTAGACAATATTTTGTACTCTTGGATACATGGCTGAACAAGAACACGAGCGGGGCGTCAAACCATGAAACTGATGCATAGGAGGCAAGGCCCCACCCCCAAGCGTCATCCACTCCAGAGCATGGAGTGGATTTTCCCCCCCTTCCATCTAGGTGGGGCTGGAACTTGCTTGGTTCCACAGTGGATTCATATGCCGCTGATGAAGCCCAAGCTTGTCGCTATTCCCTGCCACATTGGTTGGGTTTTTTCATGACGTCGGTGGGGACCCGCTCCTCACCGGGCATGAATGGCTCGGGCTGGCCAGCTGACCATTCCACATGGGTCATTCACATGAGGGGGATCCCAGGCATGCTCACATCCACGGAATCATACACATAAGGTAACAGATGTTAATTTATATCACACACATAACACTTTTCAGGTCTATTTTAGTATCACTTATTATATTTCACCATCTTTATGGAGTGCACATAGTTATCACATGGTGGGTTTGGACTTGGATTTAATTTTGGTGGGTACATGCACACACATCTCTTTTGCTAGCAGTCCTTTTAGTAAGCACACTTCAGTTCACTGCAGCAATCATACACCATATATCACCTCCATTTAGTCACTGGTATAGGTCCACCTTATTAACAGTTCATTCATCTAATGAATAAGCGGCTCTCCCTGTCAGAGGGGGGGGGGTCTGTGCTGATGATCAGCACACTGATTATCAGCACAGCCCCCATCAAATGTACCCATAAGCTGCCAATCGGTGCCCAGTCAGTGTCCCATCATAACTCCCTGCCAGTGCCCAATAAAGTGCCAATCAGTGCCCACCACAGTGCAAATCAGTGCCCACCATAGTGCCATTCAGTGTACATCACAGTGCCAATCAGTGCCCAGCATTAACACCTGTCAGTATTTGCCCAATCAGTGCTGCCCATCAGTGCCATCTATTATTGTCCATCAATGCCACCTGTCAGTGCCAATTAGTGCTGCCGGTCAGTGCCCATCAGTGCCGCCTGTCAGTGCCCATCAGTGCTGCATATCAGTGCCACCTATTGGTGCCCATCAGTGCTGCATATCAGTGCCGCCTATCAGTGCCCATCAATTCTACATATCAGTGCCTCCTCATCAGTGCCCATCAGTGCCACCTTATTAGTGCCAACTCATCAGTGCCCATCGGTGCCGACTCATCAGTGCCCGTCAGTGAAGGAGAAAACAAAATTTTATAACAGAAACAAAGAAAAACTTTTTTTTTATCAAAAATGTTTTTAGTTTGTTTAGCAAAAAATAAAAACTGCAGAGGTGATTAAATACTACCAAAAGAAAGCTCTATTTATGGGAAGAAAATGATAAAAAAAAGTCGTTTGGGTACAGTGTTGTATGGCCACGCAATTGTCATTCATAGTGCGACAGGGCTGAAAGCTGAAAATTGTCCTGGGCCGGAAGGGGCGAAAGTGCCCGGTATTGAAGTGGTTAATGGATGAACGATCTATGAAATTGTACTGCCAATCATGTTGTATTTTATTTTGTATAATAATTGTATGTGTATACAAGTGAACTGTTGTTTACAGTATATCATGTCTTTTACCAAAGATTATTGATACTTTTTAACTTGATTTGGAATTAATAAACAATTCAATGATCAATATAAACTAGATAGTTATTCAGTGACATGCCTCATATAAAGGGTATACAAAGGTGTCCTTGTCATTATTTGACCCAAATTATGAAATTATAATCATTTTAATAAACCAATATTTTAATAATCCAATTATATAAAATAATTCAGGTAAGATATTGGATGTATTATTATTATTATTATTATTATTGTTATTAAATACAAATAATCCTGTAATAATACATACTATATATATATATATATATATATATATATATATATATATATAAATTGCTAAATTAAAATAAAATAAAATTACAAAAGAGTATGTTCACTTTGCAAAGAGAATTTGAATGAGATGAAATTGTACTGCTTTCAATCGTCCATTCATGTGTGAGCAAAAATCCTGTTTTTTATTTTTTGCATTGCACATAATTTAATAAAACACATTTTAAACAGTTTTTTAATGTTTTAAAAAAAAATGATAATAAAAATGCAGAATAAATAGCACAGTGGCTCCAACAAACTGGCTGTAAGTGGCAACACATGTTAAACTGCTTCTCACCCCCCCAACCCACCTGTGTGCCCCCGTCTCTGTAGGAAAGATCTGTTTATTGCCCCCTTTTAATGTGCAGGACGTGTGTTCTGATGGAACAATAAGCCAGGAACAGCTGCATATAAAGCCGACATCAGAGGAGGCAGAGAAATGTGACGGATTTGTGGCTGATATAATGTTGGGTTGGTAGGGGGCTCTACCTATCACAGGTGTCCGGAGGGGTGATAGAAGTCCGGGGCCCCGAATACAGAGCCCTGAGCCCAGCTGCCACCTGTGAATTCTCATTTGTGACTACAGAGAGAAAAATCTATGGCAGTAAATGTTCTATAACACCTTTCCTCTTATAGATATCAGAATATTCTACTGACAACAACAATCCAAAAAAATCCATTTACATTTACAGTGCTGCTATCTATCTATCTATCTATCTATCTATCTATCTATCTATCTATCTATCTATCTATCTATCTATCTATCTATCTATCTATCTATCTATCTATCTATCTATCTAATCCCCTGCTGACATAGGCGTGCGCACAGGGTGTGCTGGGTGTGCCTGGGCACACCCTAATTACCTAGTGCGCATTAGCATTATCGCTCTGTGGGCAGCAGGGAGATGAGAAAGACCTCCTTCTTACCAGCTCTGCCATAAGAGAAGTGCTTACGCACTTTTCTTTCACTGTCCCAGCAGATCAATGTGCCAGAGCCATATATATAGACACATACACACACATGTGTGTTTGAGCTTTGGGGTGCACACCCTAATGCACTAGGTTGCGCACACCTATGCCTGCTGATTTTGTACGTTTGCCCACTGACAAAGAAATGATCAGTCTATAATTTTAATGGAAGGTTTATTTTAACAGCGAGGGACGGAACAACAGCAAAAAAAATCCAGAAAAATGCATTTAGAAAAAGTTATAAATTGATTTGCATTTTAATGAGTGAAATAAGTATTTGATCCCCTATCAATCAGCAATAAGTATTTGATCCCCTATCAATCAGCACGATTTCCTGGCTCCCAGGTGTCTTCTACATAGGTAAAGAGCTGAGATTAGGAGCACTCTCTTAAAGGGAGTGCTCCTAATCTCAGCTTGTTACCTGTATAAAAGACACCTGTCCACAGAAGCAATCAATGAATCAGATTCCAATCTCTCCACCATGGCCAAGACCAATCTATCTATCTATCTATCTATCTATCTATTTATCTATCTATCTATCTATCTATCTATCTATCTATCTATCTATCGTCACACCATAAGTGCCAGAGACCCCCCATGCACCCTCTAGGCTACATGCTGTACACCAGATCAGTAGCATTTTTACATATAAAGAGCAAATATGCCTGCAGAGATGTTCTGTATCTATACAATTACAGTTCATAGAAAAAAAAAAAAAGAATTACAAAAACCTAACACACATTGAAAAGATTATATACATCTAGTTGATGTCATTCTCATGTGTATATAACTGTATAAAAAAAAAATAACTACAGATTTTCTATGAATATGAACACAAACCTTTGAGATTCACAAGGTTTGCCAGAGCCGCGGCTCCGCTCTGTGCGCCTTCTGATAAATGATGCGTTGATGGGATATGATCCTAACCTTTGTAAGGCAGCCAATGGCGATGATATCTGGTGTTATTTTGGACACATGTAAGATCCATGTCACCCCGCTGACAGATAAATGGGGGCAATGTCGGAATAATGGCCGCATAAAGGCCACCTAGACCACCACTCAATTAGAAGAGATAGGTCTCCATGTTTTACCTGTCTCCTTACGATGAATTCCAGCTGCTAGTTTGTCATTGAGGGCATTGAGAACCCATAATAGATTAAACTTATTGTTTAAATCAAACCGTGCTCAGTGTCTCATGGAAGTAAAAAAACTTTAACGCATGCCAATATTCTATTTGCTTTGTTAGCAGCAGCTTGGCATTGCATGCCATTGCTGGGCCGATCATCTACTAGGACCCCCAGGTCCTTTTCCATCCTAGATCCCCCCAGAGGTTCTCCCCCCAGTGTATAGATTGTATCATTTTAGTCTAATAAAATTGGAAATACCATGGTAATAATCCCCCTAAAACTCATCCAGCATCCTGCCAGCCGGGAGAGACAATCCTTTCTATATAGACTGGATACTGTTTGATGTCCCAGCTGGGAAACTAAGGAACCTCTCATTGGTGGAAATGATGTAGATTTCACATTATAGAATGTTTCATGTATCTCTCCAGAGCAATTTATCTGCTACTGTGAGTCAATTTTATGTGCAATGCTGCAGACAACATTTTGAACATAGAGCAGCCACCGGTGAGCATGGAATATAAGGGCACCGCATCCCATATATAGTATATATAGAAAAGCACATTTAGGGACTTTTAAGGTGTCAAAAACACAAACCACAATTTATAGGATAAAAAGAGTTTTATATTTTATTGAACATCATAATAAAATACATTTATAAACTCGCCACAGTGATCACTCCCTATGTCCAACGTAATAATTTGGGGACCTAATGGCTGGACATGTGTGGCCCCTTTTGATGTTGTGTGCTGGTTTAATATACACTCACCGGCCACTTTATTAGGTACACCTTTCTAGTCCCGGGTTTGACCCCCTTTCGCCTTCATTCTTCGTGGCATAGATTCAACAAGGTGTTGGAAACATTCCTCAAAGATTTTGGTCCATAGTGACACGATAACATCACTCAGATTCTGCAGATTTGTTAGTTGCACAGCCATAATACGAATCTTCCATTCCACCACATCCCAAATGTTCTCTATTGGATACAGATGTGGTGAGTGTGGAGGCCATTGGAGTACAGGGACCTCATTGTCCAGTGGTGAGATGATTGGAGCTTTGTGACATGGTGCATTATCCTGCTGGAAGGAGCCATCAGAAGATGGGGACACTGTAGTCATAAAGGGATGGACATGGTCAGCAACAATACAGTAGGCCGTGGTGTTTAAACGATGCTCAATTGGTACTGAGGGGCCCAAAGAAAATATCCCTCCCACACAATTACACCCCCAGCCTGAACCGGTGATACAAGGCAGGATGGATCCATGCTTTCATGTTGTTTACACCAAATTCTGACCCGACCATCTGAGTGTCGCAGCTGAAATCCAGACTCATCAGACCAGGCAACGTTTTTCCGATCTTCAATTGTTCAATTTTGGTGAGCCTGTGTGAATTGTAGCCTCAGTTTCCTGTTCTTAGCTGATAGGAGTGGCACCCAGTGTGGTCTTCTGCTGCTGTAGCCCATGTGCTTAAAGGTTCGATGTGTTGTGCATTCAGAGATGGTATGTCTGCCCATTCTCCTCTGACCTCTGACATCAACAAGGCATTTTCCTCCACACAACTGCCGCTAAACTGGATATTTTCTCTTTTTCGGACCATTCTCTGTAAACCCGAGAGATGGTTGTGTGTAAATATCTTAGTAGATCAGCAGTTTTTGAAATATTCAGACCAGCCCATCTGGCACCAACAACCATGACACGCTCAAAGTCACTTAAATCCCCTTTCTTCCCCATTCTGATGTTCGGTTCGAACTTCAGCAAGTCATCGTCGCCACTTCTGGAAGCCTAAATGCATTTAGTTGCTTCCATGTGATTGGCTGATTAGCAATTTGTGTTACTAAGCAATTGAACGGGTGTACCTAATAAAGTGGCCGGTGAGTGTATATCTACACATGGACTGTGGGTTCATGCAACTTTTTTGCCCACACTCTATTAATGGGAGGCACCTGTGACCTTATACCCCTCCTATGATCTACCAAAATTTCTGGAGATGATACTTGAATGTGCGAAAACATTTTGTTTCGTTGACATAAGTTTGTGTCCGGATTCCCTCCGTGGTACTTATACAATCCTGAGGAAGCCAGAGAGAGGCGAAACATGTTGAGTTGAAACAACTACATGTACAGACCACATGGATGTTTTACACACATAAGACCAAATTACTTTTAATAAATGGTTTTTATTATGATGTTCAATACAATATAAAACTCTTTTTTTCTTATAAAATTGTGGCTCGTGTTTTTGGCACATTGAAAGTCCCCCAAATGTTTTTTTCTATGTATAACATTTTGAAGGGTTGAAAATAGGAGAGCTCTATTCGGTGGTAGGATGCATGGTGGGCTCATGTGGTTTTTATCATAGGTATCTTACCATGGGATTTTTTTATTTGATTTTACTTTGTATAATACATGATCTTTCAGGGGACATTGTCAGAAACCATGAAATCAGGCCGAGACAGAAGTACAGTTAAATCACACTTGTTTAATAATAAAAGTAAAAAGAACAAACGTAGTCAAAACATAGCCAAAGTTCAGTAACCGTAACGGATAGTCAGCCAAGCCAGAAGTCAGGGATCAATGTAGTGGAACAGCAATCAGGATCTGGAGCCAGAAGGGATGTCAGCAAAGCATGTCTTGAACAGGATCACAGGAGATAGTTTCTGTAATGTTGACCAAGGTGAAGGCAGAGCTCCTCTGGACTGGACGGCTTAAGTAGGCAGGACTGACGAGCAGGATATCATCAAAAGGTGAGTAACTGTGGAGAGATAGGAGCTGGCAGCAGTGGCGTAGCGTGGGTTGTCAGCACCCGGGGCAAGGCAAGTAATTTGCGCCCCCCCCCCCCAACCTGCGGACTTTTAGCTATCCCTGAGTCCCTTCAAATACAATAGTACTGACCTACCTGATTCCTATACTGACCACTACACTGAGAACTACACTACATTGTCCACTACACTATACTCACCACCATACTACACTGACCACTATACTACACTGACCACCATACTACACTGTCCACTATACTGACCACTATACTACACTACACTGTCCACTATACTACATTACACTGTCCACTATACTACACTACACTTGACCACCATACTACACTGTCCACTATATTACACTATACTGACCACCATACTACACTGTCCACTATACTACACTACACTGACCACCATACTACACTGTCCACTATACTACACTACACTGACCACCATACTACACTGACCACCATACTACACTGTCCACTATACTACACTACACTGACCACCATACTACACTGTCCACTATACTACACTACACTGACCACCATACTACACTGACCACCATACTACACTGTCCACCATACTACACTGTCCACCATACTAGGTGGGCACTGCACAGCAATTTATATGATGGGCACTGCACATGACATGGTGGGCACTGTATGACACAGCACATTACATGGTGGGTACAGCGCATTACATGGTGGGCACTGCATGGCACAACACATGACGTGGTGGGCACAGCACATTACATGGTGGGCACTGAATGGCACATAACATTACATGGTGGGCACAACACATTACATGGTGGGCACTGCATGGCATAGCACGTTTCATGGTGGGAAATGCAACTGCACATTACATGTTAGGAACTGCACATGACATGGTGGGCACTGTTGAACAGCACAGCACATTACACAGTGGGCACAACACACTACATGCTGGGCACAGCACATGGCAGGGTGGGCACAGCATAGCACATGACATGGTGGGAAGTGCACATGACATGGTGGGCGCTGCACATTACACGGTGGGCACTGCACATTACACGGTAGGCACTGCACATTACATGGTGGGATCAATGTATGGCACAGCACATGACATGGTGGACACTGCAAATTACATAGCGGGCATTGCAAGGCACAGCCATGACATGGTGGGCATTGCACATGACATGGTTGGCACTGGATGGCACATCACATGACATGGTGGGCACTGCACATTACATGGTGGGCAATGCAAGGCACAGCACATGACATGGTGGGCACTGCACATTACATGGTGGGCACTGCAAGGCACAGCATGACATAGTGGGCACTGCACATCACATGAAGGGCAATGTAATGCACAGCACATGACATGGTCAGCACTAGGGATGAGCTTCGTGTTCGATTCGAACCCATGTTCGACTCGAACATCGGCTGTTCGACTCGAACATCGGCTGTTCGACCGTCCGTCGAATTGCTAACGATATGGGCCGTTCGCGCCAAATTCGTGTGGCGCGTCACGGCCCATAATTCACTGCGGCATCGCAGTGCATTGCTGGCTGATGATTGGCCAAGCATGCACTATGACCCGCATGCTTGGCCAATCACAGCGCCGTCAGTAGAGAGAGCTGTAATTGGCCAAAGCCAGGGTGGCTTTGGCCAATTATGGCTCAGGGGATTTAGTACACGCCCCACACTATATAAGGCCGCCTACACGGCGGCCCTGTGTAGTGTGTTCCGGTGTGCTGAGAGATAGAGAGAGAGACAGACAGTGTCATTTGATTTGAGTTAGATAGATTAGGCAGAACAGTCAGTCAGTTAGCTGCACTTACAGTGTATTGTGTATATATATATGCATCCCAGGTGTTGCATATATATATATATACACTGTATTCAGTTTAGCTAGATCCGTTCCTGTTATCTTCTATCTAGACTATTTATATTTGGTGCAGTGCGTCCTGCTCACAGTGTTCAGCTAGATCCGTTCCTGCTATTTACATTTAGTGCAGTGTGTCCTGCTCACAGTGTTCAGCTAGATCCGTTCCTGCTATTTACATTTAGTGCAGTCAGTGCGTCCTGCTCACAGTGTTCAGCTAGATCTGTTCCTGCTATTTACATTTAGTACAGTGCGTCCTGCTCACAGTGTTCAGCTAGATCCGTTCCTGTTATCTTCCTACTGACAGGCAGGCTTGTCTGGTTACAGTATATAAAGCTACCTGAAGAAAATTACAGGTGTTCTATCCCAGCTTAGTGCAGCTACAGGCCATTAGTATGTCTGGAAGGCCAAGAAGGAGAGGCAGACAGTCACAAGCCAATAAGAGAGGGCAAGCAGGCTCTGTGTCTAGTGCTGGTCGTGGAGACGGTGCATCCTCATCAGCACGTGGCCATGGGACACGCTTGGCCTTTTTTTCGGCAGCTGGCCGTGTTGAGCCGCAACATGCGGAAGACTTGGTCGAGTGGATGACCAAGCAGTCCTCATCCTCCTCATCCTCTCTCACCCATGCCCAGGGTGCTTTGTCTGGCAAAGCAGCGGCCTCTTCCCTCAGCTCAATGTCATCAGTGACTCCTTCCCTAGCTCCACCATGTCCTCCTGAGGATTCCCTCGAACTGTTTGACCACAGTGTTGGGTACATGCTCCAGGAGGATGCCCAGCGTTTGGAAGGCTCTGATGATGATACTGAGCTCGATGAAGGCAGTAACATGAGCACGGACAGAGGGGGTGCCCAAGAAGGACAGCAATCTGGCAGTCATGCTCCCCCTGCTGCAGCATACTGCCAGGTTTGCTCCAGTGATGAGGAGGGAGGGGATGATGAGGTCACTGACTCAACGTGGGTGCCTGATAGGAGAGAGGAGGAGGAGGAGGAGGAGGAGGCGGCACATCACCAACGAGGCAGGATGCCCTCCAGGGGCCAGCCTAAGGGCAGCACATTGACTGCATCCAGTGGCGTCTCCAGCTTTCATATTTAGGGGGGGCACATGGGGGGACAGGGACAAAAATAGGGGGGCAATATAAAATGCAAATATAGATAGATAGATAGATAGATATATCTATCCATCCTGGGGCCCTTTACTACGATCCCACAACGGCCCTTTCACATGTTCTGCAGTGAGCTCCCTTCCTACTGTATTGGGGCTCGCCCCAGGGTGACAGAGAACAAGAGATATATGTCACCAGCATACCAAGAAAATATAAGGGTCCAAAGCAGTGGGAGAACTATCAGGGTTGCAAAGGTTGTCTTGCCACCGGGCCCTGGTGTTCTGCCACTGTGGGGTTCCCCAGCCTCCTCTTGCTGTCCTGCCCCTGCCCTCAGTCTGTTTTTTCAGTAACTGAGAGTCCTGGTGGAGCCCTACTTGCAACTCACTCTTCTCCCTGCCAATGAGGATGCAGGGGAAGGAGCAGATCGGGCGGCCGTGGTTGTGTGAGCGCTCGCATTATGCAGTGTCAGCGAGCAGAGGGAGGGGGGAGGAATCACCCACTGGGGACCTTCTCCCTCTCAATAGAGACTGTGTTACCCCAGCGGTGGCCCGAGTAAGATGCGGCACATCCGATGTGAATACAAACAAAAAGAAATTGCCTTTTTGTAAAAAAAAAAAAAAAAATTAAAAAAAAAAAAAAAATTTTTTTTTTGGGGGGGCACATGGTGGGGCCCAGCATAATGTTGGGGGGGTCAGGGCCCCCTCTGGCCCCCCCCTAGGGTCGCCATTGACTGCATCACACCCCAAAGCTCCACATGTGCAGGGCGCTGCAGTCTCTGCGCGTTATTCAAAAAGTTCTTTGGTGTGGGCCTTTTTTGAGACGAGTGCATCAGATCGCACCGCTGCTATTTGCAACATATGTCTCAAGCGTATCTCGCGTGGCCAAAACATCTCCCGCTTGGGCACCACATGCTTGACCAGACATATGTTGACCTGCCATGCAGTTCGTTGGCAAGCATATCTAAAAGACCCACACCAAAGAACAAAGAGGATCTCTCCTTGCTCCTCATCAGCTGAGATTTCCAACCCCACTAGACCTTCAGTCCTCTCTGAGACCTGCAGTGAGAGGAATGAAGGTGTAGAATTAGGTGTGTCACAGCCAAGTACTTGTGGGCAATCTGCTTTTGGTACACCGACGTCAGATTGTACCAGGCAAATTTCCCTGCCCCAGCTGCTGCACCGCCGAAAGAAGTTTGCTCCCAGCCATCCACATGCCCAGCGGTTGAATGCTAGCTTGGCAAAATTGCTAGCACTTCAACTGCTGCCTTTTCAGTTGGTAGACTCTGCCCCCTTCCGTGAGTTTGTGGAATGTGCGGTTCCTCAGTGGCAGGTACCCAAACGCCACTTTTTCTCACGGAAGGCGATTCCGGCTCTCTACCGGCATGTGGAAGGCAATGTCCATGCCTCGCTGGACAGGGCGGTCAGCGGTAAGGTGCATATTACCGCTGACTCATGGTCCAGCAGGCATGGACAGGGACGTTACCTAAGTTTCACGGCGCATTGGGTGACTCTGCTGGCAGCTGGGAAGGATGCAGGACAAGGTGCAGTAGTGTTGGAGGTTGTTCCGCCACCACGCCTCCAAAATGCTGATTGTGACACACCTCTCTCCTCCACCCCCTCCTCTTCTTCTTCCTCCATGGCCTCTTCCTCGGAACCAGCGGTGCTCCGTAGGCGTTCAAGGGGCTACGCAAGTACGCAGGCCAAAAGATGCCATGCGGTGCTTGAGCTGGTGTGCTTGGGGGACAGGAGCCACACTGGGGCAGAGGTTCTGTCAGCTCTGCAGGGGCAGGTTCAGAGGTGGTTGACGCAGGGACTGTTCTAAACATGGGAAACACGCGTCACTTTACAGGCATACTATAGACACCCCCCAGGTACGATATTTAAAGGAATATTTCACTTTTTTTTTTTTACTTTAAGCATCATTAAAATCACTGCTCCCGAAAAAACGGCCGTTTTTAAAAGTTTTTTTTGCATTGATACATGTCCCCTGGGGTAGGACCCGGGTCCCCAAACCCTTTTTAGGACAATACCATGCAAATTAGCCTTTAAAATGAGCACTTTTGATTTCGAACGTTCGAGTCCCATAGACGTCAATGGGGTTCTAACGTTCGTGCGAACTTTCGGGCCGTTCGCGGGTTCTGGTGCGAACCGAACCGGGGGGTGTTCGGCTCATCCCTAGTCAGCACAGCGCATTACATGGTGGGCACTGCAATGTACAGCAAATGACATACTGGACACAGCACATTACATGGGGGGCACTGCAAGGCACATGACATGACATGGTGGGCACAGCGCATTACATGGTGGGCACTGAATGGCACATAACATTACATGGTGGGCACAACACATTACATGGTGGGCACTGCATGGCATAGCACGTTTCATGGTGGGAAATGCAACTGCACATTACATGTTAGGAACTGCACATGACATGGTGGGCACTGCAAGGCACAGCATGACATAGTGGGCACTGCACATCACATAAAGGGCAATGCAATGCACAGCACATGACATTGTTCAGCACAGCGCATTACATGGTGGGCACTGCAACGTACAGCAAATGACATACTGGACACAGCACATTACATGGGGGGCACTGCAAGGCACATGACATGGTGGGCACAGCACATTACATGGGGGCACTGCAAGGCACATGACATGACATGGTGGGCACAGCACATTACATGGGGGCACTGCAAGGCACATGACATGACATTGTGGGCACAGCACATTACATGGGGACACTGCAAGGCACATGACATGGTGGGCACAGCACATTACATGGGGGGGCACTGAAAGGCACATGACATGACATGGTGGGCACAGAACATTACATGGGGACACTGCAAGGCACATGACATGGTGGGCACAGCACATTACATGGGGGGCACTGCAATGCACATGACATGGTGTGCACAGAACTTTACATAGTGGGCACTGCAATGCACATGACATGGTGGGCACAGCACATTACATAGGGGCACTGCAATGCACATGACATGACATGGTGGGCACAGCACATTACATGGGGGGCACTGCAAGGCACATGACATGACATAGTGGGCACAGCACATTACATGGGGGGCACTGCAAGGCACATGACATGACATGCGGGGCACTGCAATGCACATGACATGGTGGGCACAGCACTTTACATAGTGGGCACTGCAATGCACATGACATGGTGGGCACAGCACATTACATAGGGGCACTGCAATGCACATGACAGGACATGGTGGGCACAGCACATTACATGGGGGGCACTGCAAGGCACATGACATGGTGGGCACTGGGCACAAGAGAGCACATTACATGGGGGGAAGCAGCAGTCTGTCCCCTAGCACAATAATTACACAACATCCCCCTAACAAATGTACTGACCTTATCATAACAGCATGGGAGATGTCCTTCCTCCCGGGCTCCTGCTGGTTAGGACATCAGCGCCCCTCCCCCAGACACTGAGGATCTGTGTGAGTGAACAGATCCTGTGATAGGGGTCAGGCATCGGCAGAGACAGGACTTGGCTGCACTGACTGGTCTCCTCCAATACTGTCCACTACACTGACCTCCACAGTGACACTACACTGCCCCCCATAGTGACACTACACTGCCCCCCATAGTGACACTACACTGACCTCCATACTATACTATACTACATTGTCCTGCCTACAGTCTCTCTCTCTTGCCCCCCTCCCTCCCCCTCCCAGTAACAATACTCTCACTTACCTTCTTCTCCTGGCTGCATCGATCTGGATGAGGAGGAGAACACAGCGGCGGCTCACTTTCTTCTCTCCCCTGCGCTCTGCTTGCTGCCATGTTCAGTATCCAGCGCCCTGTGATTGGGTGTATGGGGGTCATGTGCGGAGGCGGGGCGCCTCACATGACCCCCATACACCCAATCACAGGGCGCCGGACACTTAACATGGCGGCCGGAGCCCGGGGACACAAAATTAGAAATCAGGAGGAGGCAGCCAGTGACACATACTGGCGCCCCCCTAAATATCGCGCCCGGGGCCACGGTACCCCCTGCACTCCCCACGCTACGCCACTGGCTGGCAGTTAGCTGATAGCTGAGCGGCCAGCTCAGAGAAGGAAGGGCTGAGCCCAGCTCTGACAGACATGGCTTCGGTACAGTTTAAAGTCATATGTGTGGCCATGTAGTCTACAAAAAGTAGTGTTTTTTGATAGCTGGTGGCAATTAGTCACATTCAACTGGACTTCTTTTGTAATGTTGAAGACCTATTGTAGCTTATCCAAGCCCCTTCTTTGGTTCCAATGAGTTTCCAGCAATTATTCTGACACTCGTGGGAACTGAAGAAGTGGGTTGGAGAAGCTACGAAAGTTTACAACATTATTGAACAAGTCCAGTTGAACGTGACTACTTATTACTAGCTATACCATGACCTAGATCGGTGGTTCTCAATCCTGTCCTCAAGTACCACCAACAGGCCATGTTTTGGGAATTTCTCTTCGATAAAATAGCTGTCCAAAATACCAAGCCATGGACTCTGATTTAAACCACCTGTGCAAGATCAAGGAAAACCTGCAAACATGGCCTGTTGGGGGTACATGAGGACAGGGTTGAGAACCACTGACCTAGATGAATGAGAGCCTTCACAGTTATTCTTTGAGAGTTGACTTTAGCTATACTGTTGACTCCAAATTTATTTTCATTTCTTGGGGTTTGATTGATTTGGTATAGCATGTGAGTTCTATGTAATGAATGAAACCAAGAAGAACAAGCTGCAAAGGCGGGAAACCTGGGAAACACATTTAAGGAATGCTAAATAGCAACTTAGAATACCATTAACTGGAGTGGTTATAAAGTGTGATTTCCTTTTGCATAACAAAACACGATAATCTCAATAGTTCCTTTAATTCTTTAGCTTAAAAGAGAAGTATGGGATAGGCTAATTAGCAAATATTGCCATTATCATGAACCGGCTGTTGTTTTTTTCCTCCCTCCTTTTGTTATTCCAGCAGAGGCACTCCATCTATCACGGACACGTAGGTCTCTGTAATGGTCCATTTGCTGTTTAAAAGTTTAGAGGGGGCGGTTACAACATCAGCAATCTACCCTCTCTTTCTGTCCATCCATTACTTGGAGATGTGGCTGTGCCTACTAAACAGGCACACATCTGAACAGTAAACAGGTTCAGGCACTGTGTTATTCTTCTGCATAGTGGAAAAAACATGGCTGGATCAAGGGAGAGGTGTTGATAAGGGCTGTTCCCACCCCCAGATTTCAGTTGTGCCCCCCATCCTTCATGAATGCTGTGCTCGTTGGCAGTGGCGGCTGCTGCTCAAAATTTTTGGGGGGCGCAAACAAACTGAAAAGTTCTGGAAAAAAATCCCATCAATCGCAGCCGCTGTGCCCATCAATCGCAGCCACTGTTCCCATCAAACGCAGCCGCTGTGCCCATCAAACGCAGCCGCTGTGCCCATCAATTGCCGCCACTGTGCCATCAAACGCAGCCACTGTGCCCATCAAACGCAGCCACTGTGCCCATCAAACGTAGCCACTGTGCCCATCAATTGCCGCCACTGTGCCATCAAACGCAGCCACTGTGCCCATCAAACGCAGCCGCTGTGCCCATCAAACGCAGCCGCTGTGCCCATCAATTGCCGCCACTGTGCCATCAAACGCAGCCACTGTGCCCATCAAACGCAGCCACTGTGCCCATCAAACGCAGCCACTGTGCCATAACAAATGCTCCCACTGTGCCATCAAATGCTGCCACTGTGCCCCATCAAATACAGCTACTGTGCCCATCTTATGCAGCCACTGTGCCCATCTTATGCAGCCTCTTTGTGTCCCATCAAATGCAGCCTGTGTCCCATCAAATGCAGCCTCACTGTCCCATCAACCCCCCCCCCCCTGTTCTCCGTGGGAGGTCCGGACTGGCACTTACCTTGCTGTGGTGTCCTCTCCTCCTGCTGTGTCTCCTTCAGTGGGCACTGGCATCGGCAGCGGAGGAGTCCACTCCTTATACTTCCTCCGCTCGGGTGCAATGGGAGAGAGAAAGCCAGAAGTGACATCTAACTCGGATGTCAATCAAACCACCCGGCCGTAGTAATACATACTAACTAACTAATGGAAGCTGCTCGGTGCTTTGGAATGTGCCGCAAGTAGGGACAAAAGCCAAAAATGAAGCGCCTCGTCTGCAATCTCGTGATTGCATAGACGTGGCGCTTCTCAAACACAGTGCACTTAAGGACCTTTTTTTCTATTTTTTTTTTTAAAGGGCAATTTTTTTTTGTGACTGCCTAGAGGGGGGGCAGCGCCTATGCGCCCCCTATGGATGGGCCGCCAATGCCCGTTGGGCTCCTTCTCACATCCCCATACTGCACACAGTCTGAGCACAGGCAGTATGGCTCCTCTCCCCGTCCCTTCTCCTCGCACACAGCTCAGATCGATTCTCTTACAGACGGCCTCTATGATCTGCACACTGCTATGCTGCACAGTCCGCTTTATCTGGGAACTTCACAGCTCAGAACTGCAGCACAGCAGGCAGCTACACAGTGTGCAGATGGAGGCTGTCTGTAAGAGAAATGATCTGAGCTGTGTGCTGGGTAAGAGGAGGAGAATGGGGAGAACAGACAGCCCAGGGCCGACATCAAACAGAAGAGAGGGAAAGGGGTGGATCCTGAACAGATTGTCAGCATAGGAATCCAGAGAAGACTGTAGCCTCTTCCACAGGTATTTACCTTGATTTTTTACAGAAAGGGTGCACTTCTCAGAGGGCTGGGAAGATTTTTATGTAAGGATGAAGGTAAAAAAAGGAAACTAATACTTCTCTTTTAATTTTTCTTTTTAAACAGTATGACTTGGAACTGAAGTAGTGGCTATAGTGCTGACTCCAGCTTTATTTTTGAGATTTTGGGGTTTGTAGGCCAGTGTTTTGTTATAGCAAGTGAGTTGTGTCTGATGAATAAAGTCAAGAGGAACATGCAGCCAGGAAGGGAAATCTGACAAAACACATCCGAGGAATGCTAAATGGCAGCTTAGTATACCAAACACTATAACATCAATAGTTGCTTTATTTCTTTAGCTTTATTTTATTTTATTTTTTACTCTCCCTTAAATAGAGCTGTATATCTTGAAACTGAAGAACTGGCTTGGATAAGCTATGAAACATCTTCAAAATTACAGTACAAGTCCAGTTAAGCGTGACCAACTATTACGCACTAGACCATGACCTGAATAATCGTTGACTTTGGCTATACTGTTATGACTAAGCACAAGATGTGTGAAACATGCTAACCTTCCGTTCATTCCTGTGACTGCATCTGTCTACATTACAATAGAAGACGTTTTTATTCGTATTTCGGTGCGGTGTGCGGCAGCCTATTTCCTTGTGTGTCACCCTGGTGAGTCGGGCCAGCACCTGTGAGGTTACCTGCTGTGGGATCTCCTCAGCTCACCTGGAGCGGTGATTTCTCCTCTGCCTTCCTGCCTTGGCAATACCATTGACTCCGGCTTTCTTTTGACATTTTGGGTGTCTGTAGACCTTTGATGTGGTACAGCACATGAGATGTATCCAATGAATGACACGAAAAAGAATGTACTGCTCGGGATGTAAATCTTCAATGTTACAGTACAAGTCCAGTTGAATGTGACCAACTAATACTAGCTCGACCATGACCTGGATGATAGTTGACTTTGGCGATACTGTTGACTCCGACTTTCTTTTGATATTGTGGGAATTGGTAGGCCTTTGATTTGGTACAGTGCATGAGTTGTATCCAATTAATGAAACCAAGAAGAACATGCTGTAAGGGTGGGAAATCTGAGGAAGGCTAAATGGCAGCTTAGAATACCCAACACAATAACATCAATATTTGCATTAT
Organism: Lithobates septentrionalis; assembly: GCA_037952835.1. Lineage (NCBI taxonomy): Eukaryota > Metazoa > Chordata > Amphibia > Anura > Ranidae > Lithobates > Lithobates septentrionalis. The sequence continues at coordinate 374,707 of JBBDGP010003402.1, forward strand.
TTCTTTAGCTTTATTTTATTCATCTCTCTTAAATAGAGCTGTATATGCTGAAATTGAAGAAGTGGCTTGGATAATCTATGAAACATCTTCAAAATTACAGTACAAGTCCAGTTGAGCGTGACCAACTAATACTCACTAAACCATGACCTGGATGATAGTTGACTTGGGCTATACTGTTGACTCCGGCTTTCTTTTGATATTTTGGGTGTTTGTAGGCCATTGATTTGGTACAGCACATGAGATGTATCCAATGAATCACACGAAAAAGAATGTACTGCATGGGATGTAAATCTTCAACATTACAGTACAAGTCCAGTTCAATGTGACCAACGAATACTAGCTAGACCATGACCTGGATGATAGTTGACTTTGGCGATACTGTTGACTCCGACTTTCTTTTGATATTGTGGGAGTTGGTAGGCCTTTGATTTGGTACAGCACATGAGTTGTATCCAATGAATGAAACCAAGAAGAACATGCTGCAAGGGTGGGAAATCCTGGATTTGTGAGGAATGCTAAATGGCAGATTAGAATACCATTAGCTGTAGTGGTAAGAAAGAGTGATTTTCTTTTGTATCACAAAACACGACAATCTCAATAGTTGCTTTAACTCTTAATTTACATTTTTTAATCTCTGTTAACTAGAGCTGTATATCTTGAAACTAAAGAAGTGGCTTGGATAAGTTACAAAACATCTTTAATGTTATATTACAAGTCCTGTTGAATGTGACCGACTACTGCTAGCTATATCATGACCTGAATACATTAGAACCTTTACAGTTCTTTTTTAGGATTGACTTTGGCTATAGTGCTGACTCCAGCTTTATTTTAGGATTTTGGGGTTTGTAGACCAATGGTTTGGTATAACAAGTGAGTTGTGTCCGATGAATGAAACCAAGAAGAACATGCAGCAAGGAAGGGAAATCTGGCAAAACACATCTGAGGAATGCTAAATGGCAGCTTAGAATACCCAACACGATAACATCAATAGTTGCATTATTTCTTTAGCTTTATTTTATTACTCTCTCTTAAATAGAGCTGTATATCCTGAAATTGAAGAAGTGGCTTGGATAAGCTATGAAACATATTCAACGTTACAGTACAAGTCCAGTTGAGCGTGACCAACTAAGACTCACTAGACCATGACCTGGATGATAGTTGACTTTGGCTATACTGTAGCCAAAGTCTACTGTACTGCTTTCTTTTGATATTGTAGGTGTTTGTAGGCCATTGATTTGGTACAGCACATGAGTTGTATCCAATGAATGACACCAAAAAGAATGTGCTGCAGGGGATGGAACTCTTCAACATTACAGTACAAGTCCAGTTGAATTTGACCAACTAATACTAGCTAGACCATGACCTGGCTGATAGTTGACTTTGGCTATACTATTGACTCTGACTTTCTTTTTATATTGTGGGTGTTTGTAGACCTTTGATTTGGTACAGCACATGAGTTGTATCCAATGAATGAAACCAAGAAGAACATGCTGCAAGGGTGGAAAATCCTGGATATGTGAGGAATGTTAAATGGCAGATTAAAATACAATTAGCTGCAGTGGTAAGAAAGAGTGATTTTCTTTTGCATAACAAAACACAATAATCTAAATAGTTGCTTTAATACTTCAGCTTAATTTTTTTTTTTTTTTATCTTCATTAAACAGAAACGGTATATCTTGAAACAGAAGTGGCTTGGATAAGCCGAGAAATGTCTTCAGCATTATTCTACAAGTCCTGTTGAATGTGACTGACTACTGCTAGCTAATCTATATCATGGCCTGAATACATTAGAACCTTTACAGTTCTTTTTTATGATTGACTTTGGCTATAGTGCTGACTCCAGATTTATTTTAAGATTTTAGGGTTTGTAGACCAATGGTTTGGTATAGCAAGTGAGTCGTATCCAATGAATGAAACCAAGAGGAACACGCGGCAAGGAAGGGAAATCGGGCAAAACACATCAGAGGAATGCTAAATGGCAGCTTAGAATACCAAACACGATAACATCAATAGTTGCTTTATTACTTTAGCTTTATTTTTTTACTCTCTGTTAAATAGAGCTGTATATCTTGAAATTGAAGAAGTGGCTTTAATTAGCTATGAAACATCTTCAACGTTACAGTACAAGTCCAGTTGAGCGTGACCAACTAATACTCATTAGACCATGACCTGGATGATAATTGACTTTGTCTATACTGTTGACTCTGGCTTCCTTTTGATATTTTGGGTGTTTGTAGGCCTTTGACTTGGTACAACACATGAGAATTAGATGTACCCAATGAATGAAACCAAGAGGAACCTGCTGCAAGGGAGGTAAATCTTCAACATTACAGTACAAGTCTAGTTGAATGTGACCAACTAATATTAGCTAGGCAATGACCTGGATGATAATTGACTTTGGCTATACTGTTGACTCAGGCTTGCTTTTGATATTGTGGGTGGTTGTAGCCCTTTGATTTGGTACAGCACATGAGATGTATCCAATGAATAAAACCAAGAAGAATATGCTGTGAGGGAGGGGAATCCTGGACATTTGAGGAATTCTAAATTGCAGATTAGAATACCATTAGTTGTAGTGGTTGGAAAGTACAGCAATTAATATGAGGTAGATCGTGACCTGGATGATAGTTGACTTTGGCTATATTGTTTACTCTGGCTTTGTTTTGATATTTTGGGTGTTTGTAGGCCTTTGACTTGGTACAACACATGAGATGTACCCAATGAATGAAAGCAAGAGGAACATGCTGCAAGAGAGGTAAATCTTCAACATTACAGTACAAGTCTAGTTGAATGTGACCAACTAATACTAGCTAGATCATGACCTGGAAGATAGTTGATTTTGGCTATATTGTTGACTCTGACTTTCTTTTGATATAGTGGGTGTTTTTAGGCTTTGATTTGGTACAGCACATGAGATGTATCCAATGAATAAAACCAAGAAGAATATGCTGTGAGGGAGGGGAATCCTAAATGGCAGCTTAGAATACCAAACACAATAACATCAAGGGAGGGGAATCCTGGACATTTAAGGAATTCTAAATGGCAGATTAGAATACCATTAGTTGTAGTGGTTGGAAAGTACACCAATTAATATGAGGTAGTTCATGACCTGGATGATACCCTGTTTCCCCGAAAATAAGACCTAGCGTGATTGTCAGTGATGGCTGCAATATAAGCCCTACCCCCCAAATAAGCCCTACACTGTTTCCCCCGAAAATAAGCCCTACCCTGAAAATAAGACCTACAAGGACTTTAACTAGGGCTTATTTGGGGGGTAGGTCTTATATTGCAGCCATCACCGACAATCATGCTAGGTCTTATTTTCGGGGAAACAGGGTAGTTGACTTTGGCTATATTGTTTTACTCTGGCTTTCTTTTGATATTTTGGATGTTTGTTGGCCAATGATTTGGTACAGCACATGAGATGTACCCAATGAATGAAACCAAGAAGAATGTGCTGCACAGAAAGTAAATCTTCTTCAGCGTTACAGTACAATTCCAGTTGAATGTGACCAACTAATACTGACTAGATCATGACCTGGATGATAGTTGACTTTGGCTATACTGTTGACTCTGATTTTCTTTTGATATTGTGGGTGTTTGTAGGCTTTGATTTGGTACAGCACATGAGATGTATCCAATGAATGAAACCAAGAAGAATATGCTGCGAGGGAGGTAAATCCTAAATGGCAGCTTAGAATACCAAACACAATAACATCAATAGTTGCTTTATTACTTTAGCTTTATTTTTTCACTCTCTCTTAAATAGAGCAGTATATCTTGAAATTGAAGAAGTGGCTTTGATAAGCTATGAAACATCTTCAACGTAACAGCACGGAAAGTAAATCTTCTTCCACGTTACAGTACAATTCCAGTTGAGCGTGACCAACTAATACTCATTAGACCATGACCTGGATGATAGTTGACTTTGCTTATACTGTTGACTCTGGCTTCCTTTTGATATTGTGGGTGTTTGTAGGCCTTTGATTTGGTACAGCACATGAGATGTATCCAATGAATGAAACCAAGAAGAACATGCTGCGAGGGAGGTAAATCCTGGACATTTGTTGAATGCTAAATTTCAGATTAGAATACCGTTAGCTGCAGTGGTAAGAAAACGTGGTTTGATTTTGCATAACAAAAGATGATAACCTCAATGACTGCTTTAAATCTTTACTTTTCTTTAATTGTTTTACGTTCTCAAATAGAGCTGTATATCTTGGACGCTGAAAGACGGTTTTCTGGAAACTACTGAATGCCCTCCATTGGCCATTATTTGGAAATGCAAAAGAACTCATTAGGCATTTTGTCTTACAGTTTCCAAGGTAGCAAAAAAAAAAAAAAAAAAAGTTTGTTTTCCTGGAGAAAACTTCGTATGCTTTACACTGAGTACAGAAAGCAGAAGTCTGCAAAGACAGGTTCAGATTGTTAGCTGGGGGCCTGAAAGCTATTCTGACATTCTTAGTAACCCAAAAACAGACTTTATTTGCTAAAACGTGACCTTATTCCTTTTTATTTATTTATTTTATTTATTTATTCATTAAAAGTTTTGTAAGAATTACATCTGTACAGCAAGACGAAAGATTACAATGATATAAGACAGCGGATGCCGAGTGGTGTTTAAATTCGCATTGCATAATATATCAGCTTTGGGCGCTGTTAACATTCTGTAAATGAACAATAGGAAAAAAACGTTGTGTATGAAGAATGCATAAGTGTACAGATAAAGAGAGGAAGCAAAAGAGTTAGAAAAAAATAAAAAAGATTAGAGTAACAGAGAAATACGAAGGAACCCATGCCCCAGCCCGAATGTGATATTCTAATGACACATGAACAATAACAGGTGCAGTATGAGAGCCAATAATTAGTCAAGCACCATAATATCCAGATGGGGGGGGGAGGGGTTTGATAGATGATCCACCAGGACCATACCTTAGGCTACATTCACATTTGAGCGTAGCGTATTCAGGTGATTTTACTGGTATTTTTTGGAGCTGTTTTTTTTAATTTCCTGAGGAGACACACTTTAGGAGTGATGCACCATTAAGGGGCTTCTTTGGAGCAGATTCAAGCATTTTTGGGCCCATATATTTTATTTATTTATTTAATACAGGTACTTATAGAGCGCCAACCACTTACACAGCGACTATACAGTATTTTGTACATTCCCATACTAACCAAGGTCTTGAACTTACATTCATACATGCACATACTAGAGCCAGTTTTCAGACAGAAGCCTACCAGCATGACTTTTGGAGGAAACCAGAGCACCTGGAGGAAATCCACACTGGCAGAACCTGAAAACTCCAGGCGGGTGGTGCTGTGGCTGGGATTCAAACCAACAACCCTAGGCAGAAGAGCTAACCACTCAGCCACTGTGCTGTCTTTCATGTAAGCAGGTGAAAAATGAGTGAAATATGCCTTTTGGAACATTTTGTCAGGTGCTGCCATTCAGGGCCTGGACAAAGGGTGGACAGAAGGGGCAGCCGTCCTGGGCACAGCCTCTTCACTACACTCAATCCCCAGATCAGTGGCTAGCAACCAGCAGGGTTCAGATTCATGTATACTCTGACAGATACTGATTCCACACATGCTTCAGTCGCCCACTCTCAACCCCCATCTGCCCCCATCTGACATAGACAACACACTGAGCATATGCAACTACCTTCTATTTGCTAGAAAGTAAGAAATTAGCCAAATGTGTAGTAAACACTACAGGGCAACCATAGACAGCCTGTGCAAAGGGGGTTGAGATTGTGGAAAAACCCATCTCACTGCAAGTATTAGGAGCACGGGAGGAAGCTCAGTTCTGCATCCTTGCCCTGGACACTGAACAAACCTTTCCCGGTACTGCTGCCATTGAAGTACTTGGGGCCAAAAATACCTAAATTTGCCTGAAAGAAGCCCCTGCACTTTTTTAAGCAGCAGGCATCTAGGAGACAGGTGCCTAACAATGGAATCTGTAATGTTGAACATTTTGTAGCTTCAAGCTGCACAGTGCTTGGGTTGAATGGGGTCTTATGGAAGCAGTCTTGAGTATGTCCGGCAAGATGAGTTAATTCTTCCATAAGACAATGGTGATCCAGTTTCTGCAATCATAATTTTAGGAAGTGGCCAGTATTTTTTTTCCAAAACACTAAAAATAAAGATTTAGCTACATGTAAAAAATGATTGGTGGGGGGAGGTGATTGACTGTTTTTATCAGCCTACTGGATCATCTGTACAGTAAAACAGGAGAGTCCATGGATCTGATTGTAACCTTTATTTGGGTTGCCAGTAAAAACTACAAGCACATGGGATTTTACAGAAAATCACATTTAAATGAAATAAAGGAACCATATGTTGCACATAAAATATCACAACTTGATCAGTGGCATATCATCAGGGTGAAGACTCAAAAACAGCACCAGGTCCCTTTACGGATTATCCCTAATGAAAAGGAAAGGATGCAAATCACATATATCTGTACAAGACACTTTGAATGTAAACAACTAATTTAACTAGCCTGCCCGGGCTGTATCCTCCATTTTAGAAGAGCTAGGAAAACAAGAGAGGGCGCCACCATCTAAGTGTAAACTGTTTAACAACAAAAGAATCAAAAGCAATGCAGTCACTGGGTAATGAATATAATTTAAAATAATGGAAGAGATAGGTCTGTTGGCCTGGAAATAAGCATGAAAAGGATATTTCTGACTGATGCGTCTCAGGGCGCAGTACCTTCATAAGAGTTGAGTGAGGTACCATGCAGCCTATACAGTATAGCCTAAAATTAATTTGAAAAAAACACCAGTGCTCCTCCTAGGCGCCAATGGAAATTAAGTTCTGCACCTGCGCACAAAAACAAGGCCTCACATATGACCAACAGCAACTGTCGGTGAACTTTCATGAAACTGCCCACCACCTGATACCCAACATCAGCACTCTCACACTCCAACTAAGGACTGTAGAGCTGCTGGGGACTTAACATAATGCTGCAGGTAAAACAAAGACCTGACCTCAGACTATGGACATTAAATTATGTACACATTCTTAACAATCCATCACTGACCTATCTAGCTGCATTTAATGTGAAGTGATTAATTCTCGAAGATTCCAAAAGATCTCAACAAAGACTCTAGAGCAGCTGTTCTCCACCAGGGTTCCATGGAACCATTGGATTCCCCAGAGGTTTTTAGGGGTTCCTTGAGCTGTGGCTAAATTATCCCACATTTGATGGAGTCTGAAAAGTTCAAGAGCCAATGCCAAATGGCCAAACCAGCTGCATGACACCAATGATCTTTTTAGCTGTCTGTAAAGGTGGCATTCTGACTACAACTATACGGGGGACATCCTTCCCACTATCCAGTAACGTAAGGGCCATTTTTCCCACTGACCCCCAATGAATTGGTTTTAGCAGGGGTTCCCCGAGACCTGAAAATTATTACAAGTGTTTCTTTGGGGTAAAAAGGTTGAGAAAGGCTGCTCTAGAGTTGTCTTTCAGACTACTTCTAACAGCTTAGAAACATTTGCTGGCAGCCTGTAAACATTCTGGTGCAATAGAAAGAAGGGTCCGGAGCAAAATAAGACATAAGCATAGGGGCCACATTAAAAGGGTTGAAGGAGATGTCAGGCAACTGTAAAGACTCTGCCTCAGTTTTTTTTATGCTACTGGGACAGTATTAAAGTGGTTGTAAACCCTTATGCCGCGTACACACGGTCGGACTTTTCGTCTACAAAAGTCCGACGGACGCCGACGGACCAAAGCCGGCTGACAATCCGATCGTGTGTGGGCTTCCCCCGACTTTCAGCGGACTTTTCCAGCCGCAAATCTGACGGACTTTAGATTTGAAACATGCTTCAAATCTTTACGTCGTAACTACGCCGGACCCAGAAATCCACTCATCTGTATGCTAGTCCGACGGACAAAAACCCACGCTAGGGCAGCTATTGGCTACTGGCTATCAACTTCCTTATTTTAGTCCGGTGTACGTCATCACGTAAGAATCCGTCGGACTTTTGTGTGATCGTATGTAGGCAAGTCTGTTCGTTAGAAAGTCTGCCGCAAGTCCGCCAAAAGTCCGCCAAAAGTCCATCGAAAGTCTGTCGGACGGGCTGTCGGACTTTTGTAGCCGAAAAGTCCGACCGTGTGTAGGCGGCATAACAGACCACTTTTTGCTACAGGTAAGCCAATAATAAGGCTACCTGTAGATACACAGGATATCTCCTAAACCTGTACAGTTTAGGAGATATCCCCTGTATTTGCATGTGCCAACGTCATCGGCACATGCGAACTGAAGCAAACTGAAGCAATGGCACGTACGTGCCATTGCTTCAGTTAGACTGTGCCGTTACCGGCGATACCCAGAAGTAACCCCCGGGAGTCATGTCGCCCATCAGTGCTGTGTACGGGCACCGCAGCGAGGGCTTCGATCCCAGATGAGTATTAGATAATGAGTGTCCTGATAGCCCATGGTACAAAGCCTAAGACTACTATGTGAACAGGGGCCTTTAGAGTAATGTGTGTGCCTGTTGTGTGTATCATTGTCACATGCCAGATGAAGGGGTCCTGTGAGGCTCCGGAAAGTTGCTTCTACTGTAACAATGTGATTTCTGAATAAAGCTTTGGGCCCATTCTGAAGATCCATGGTGTGCTGGTGAGTTTCTTTCATTCTGACTATCTTTGGTTCCAGTAGGTGGTTGCTTCAGCACCCACTTACACTCACAGGCATTTCTTCAGGAACATGTGTGTTGGGAACAGTGTGTTGGAACCTGTTGTATGTATGGTGTAAACTGAACCTGACTCATAGAACTTGGTTTTTCACCATTACCATGTAGAAAGTGTTGGACAATTCAAAACAGCTTGCAAGTTTCCAAAGCATAGAGGAACCTGCTGAACAGGGGTTGCTCTTTATGAGTGGGAGTTCCTACCACCCCCATCAATACCCCTGTCTACACGAACCTCTTACCTGATTTGTAATCGGGGTCTAAGAGGGTAGAGGACTTCTGGGCTGGGCATCAGGAAGGTGCAGGGCAGTGACATTCTCAGGTTGACCAGCGATAAAGAGCTTCCCTCCCTCCCTGAAATTTGTTCTCTGTTGTTATTTACTCTTTGTTAGACTGTCATGGCAGCTAGATTATGATTTGATTGTCTTTGAAGGCACTTAATTGTGCAAAAGTGGTTGAGGACCCATCTAAGGTATGGTGTCCCCTTTTAGTGTGGTCCAGTTGTTGAAAAGCCAGAATAAATGTACAGATGGGTATTCTGCAATAGGTTTCTGTAATCATCTCGAGGTGGTGTAGTGTGGCTAGCGGTCTACCAGGTTGCAGAATTTGGGCCGCAGATACATTGCTTTGGTTGGATGTTTTTTTTCTGGTGCCTTCAAGAACCGTTAACCCATTCTTTATTCCTGCTAAATATTGCAATTGGATTTTGCAATAAAGGACTGCTTTGGTCATTACGTCTAATGATTTGTGTGGTCCTAGTTTGTTCTGGGCGAGTACAGGTGGTAAGGGGTAGATATGTCCTAGTGGAGGTAGTAGTGGGCTTCTTGTGAAATAACCCTGTCAATTAATAAGAAAAGACCTAAGATCTCAGTAAGTAATAAAGAAGGCCTAAGATCTCAGTGCCTCTGTTGAGAAATATTGCATAGGGATGAATGAGGGTTTGTTTTAACTGTACTGCTTGTTCATGATATGTACTGTAAATACTTTAGTGTGCATGATCTGGAAACAGGTTTACTTTAAAGACAGATAGTAAAACCAAAAAAGAGCTTCATACCTCACAATAAGAATTAATATGTATATGTGTAGCAAAAACAGACAGGAACATTTGTAGGTAAGCAAAGCAGAGGCCAATACCGCCTGTAGGAGACCTATAATCCAAAAAGCTCAAAAGAATTAAAAAATGATTAGGACCACAAAATCTCCTACGGATATGCGTTGAGCCAGCAAGAACAAGCAGTCAGCCAGTTTCCAGTAAACCCAGTTTATGAAAAGACTTAATTACATTGCCATGCAAGTGCATAGTTATGTAGGATGAAAAAATAAGTACATTCATCAAGTTCAGATTTTCATAAGCAGCTCTCAATAACCTTTCAGATTACAGTTACCACCAGAGAATCACATCTCCAAACATGACTCCATATGCAAGAAAATACTCCTCTCCTGACATTCTCTTTACTTTTCGGAATAGTCTCACCACAGGGATATCACACCTTCAAAAATGACCCTTCATAGTTTAGAAAGACTCAGTTCCTGACCTTTTTTCTACCTTTCTGGTTACACCAGGATGTCACATCCTCCAATATGTCCCTCCATAAGGTAAAAAAAGCTCTACTTCTGACCTACTCTCTACCTTTTCGATTACACCCCACATCGGGATATCACACCTCCAACATGACCCCCTATAAGGTAGAAAATACTCTACTCCTGACCTTCTCTCTACCTTTTTGATTACACCCACCCCCAGGATATCACATGTCCAACATGACCCTCCATAAAATAGAAAATACTCTTCTCTTGACCTTCTCTCTGTCGTTCTTAGTATGTCCACCCCCAGGATATCACATCTCCAACATGACCCTCTATAAGGTGGAAAATACTCTGTTCCTGAGCTTCTCTATATCCTTTTTGATTACATCCACCACTGAGATATCACACAGTCCAACATGACCCTCCATAATGTAGGAAATAATCTCCTGTAACCTTCTTTCCACCTTTCCAAATACACCCACCACCAGGATTTCACACCTCTAACATGGCCCTACTACTACTCTACTCCTGACGATCTCTCTAATTTTTTTTGATTACACCCACCCCCAGGATGTCACATCTCCAACATGACCCTCCATAAGATAGAAAATACTCTTCTCCTGACCTTCTCTCTACCTTTCTTAGTATGTCCACCCCCAGGATATCACATCTCCAACATTCCCGACCTTCTCTCTGTCTTTCTGATTACATTCACCACTGAGATATCACATCGTCCAACACGACCCCCTATAAAGTAGAAAATAATCTCCTTCTATCCTTTTTTCTACCTAAACACACCCACTACTAGGATATCACACCTCCAACATGACCCTCCATAAGATAGCAAATACTCTAATCCTGACCTTCATTCTACCGTTCTGAGTACACCCACCACCGGGATATCACATGTCCAACACAACCTGACCCTCCATAATGTAGAAAATACTCTTCTCCTGACCTTCTCTCTAAGTTTCTGAGTACGTCCACCACTGCGATATCTCAACTCCAACATGACCCTCCATAAGTTAGAAAATACTCTGCTTCCGACCTTCTCTCTGCGTTTCTGATTACATCCACCACCAAGATATCACACCGTCCAACATAAAGTATAAAATAATCTCCTCCTGACCTACTCTCTACCTTTCTGATTACACTCACCTCCAACATGACCCTCCATTAGGTAGAAAACCCTTTGCTCTTGACCTTCTCTTCGTGTTTCTGATTACAATCCCTACTAGGATATAACACCTCCAACATGACCCTGTCAGAAACCATGAAATCAGACCGAGACAGAAGTACAGTTAAATCACACTTGTTTAATAATAAAAGTAAAAAGAACAAACGTAGTCAAAACATAGCCAAAGTTCAGTAACCGGAACGGATAGTCAGCCAAGCCAGAAGTCAGGGATCAATGTAGTGGAACAGCAAGCAGGATCTGGAGCCAGAAGGGATGTCAGCAAAGCAAGTCTTTAAACAGGAACGCAGGAGAATGTCTCTGTGATGTTGACCAAGGTGCAGGCAGAGATCCACTGGGCTGAACAGCTTAAGTAGGCAAGACTGACGAGCAGGATATCATCAACAGCTGAGTAACTGTGGAGAGAGATAGGAGCTGGCAATTAGCTAACAGCTGAGCGGCCAGCTCTGAGAAGGAAGGGCTGAGCCCAGCCGTGACAGACCCCCCAAGTAGATTGTGTGGATTTTTGGCTTCCTCTACAATCCTACCCGCAATATTTGTATTTAGGAATGTGGCTCATAGAGTAGATTGTAAGGTCTTCTAGATCTGAGACTGCTATGAAAAATCTCAGTACTGTGTAATATTTTGATATTAGAGAAAGGAAACATCTAACACTCAATTGAATATTCTGGTACACAATAGCCACACAGGTTCTATATAAGAGTTAAAATAGGTGATCGTCAAACTAATTCAATAAGGTAAAGAACAAAACTGCAAAGTGCTTAAAACTCTCACAGCCAATCAGAATTCACTTTGAGCGTATTGCAGTACATTAAAGTCTAAAACACTTAGCATATCATCATCGCTCTGCATTACTCTGAACGACTGACTGTAAGTAATGGAACAATAGGAACATAAATTTTGTGATTGCTTCATGCAACTGATATCCTTTTAGGTGATTGGTCGTTGTTTCCTATCATTTGCCTTTAGAACATTTGCAAATATACTTTAGATCATAAGGGACTTTTGCGTCGTGGAGTATATATAGACACAGTCCAAAGTTCCAAAAAGTTTTATCTATCCATGCAAAGGCATTCAGCTAAAAGTCTGCGTCCGCTAATCTGTTTCAACCCTAATGCTCCCTTTTGTTACGGTTGAAACGCGTCAGCTGAGACAGGCTTTTAGCCGTATGCCTTTGCATGGATAAATACATTTTTTTGGACCTTGAACTGTGTGTGGGCTCATTTATATATACTCTGCAGTTTGGGTTATAGATATTTTCCCAGCACCAGTGTTTTTCCTCAGAACAGAGTACAACGGTTATACTTTTTGTTTATCTATTTTTTTGCGTTATGTTTAGGGTTTTTAACCACTTGCTGACCTGGCCTTTTCTGGCACTTTTTTTTTTACACATTTAAATCAGTATTTTTTTGCTAGAAAATTAGTTATAACCCCCAAATATATATATATTTTTTTAGCAGAGACCCTAGGGAATAAAATCACGATCGTTGCAATTTTTTTAGGTCACACTGTATTTGCTCAGCGTTTTTTCAATCGCAATTTTTTTGGGGAAAAAAATAAATTTTAATGAATTAAAAATGAACAAAACACAAGATATACCCCATTTTTTTTGTATAATATGAAAGATGATGTTATGTTGAGTAAATAGAAACCTAACATGCTTTACAATTGAGCGCGCTCGTCGTATGGTGACAAACAACGGTACTTAAAAATCTCCATAGGGGACGTTTTAAACGCCTTTACAGGTTACCTGTTTTGGAGTTACAGAGGAGGTCTTGTCTAGAATTATTGCTCACGCTCCAAGGTTCGCGGTGATACATCACATGTGTGGCGTGATCACCGTTTACATATAGAAACATAGAAAAGTGATGGCAGAAAAAGACTGAGTAGTCCATCGAGTCCGCCCTTTTTTTTGGGGGGGGGGCTGTTTTCTTGAGTTTTTTCTTGTTTTGTTTTTTGTTAACTTTGTTATCTGACTCTAGATCTATGTTTATCCCAAGCATGTTTGACATATGCGTGTGCGACTTACGTATGCGTTCGCTTCTGCGCATGAGTACGAAGGGATGGGGGGCACTTGAAATATTTATTTTCTTATATATATATATATATATTATATAAAAAAAAAATTTTACACGGTCCCTTTCCTTTTTTTTTAAATTATTTTTATTCCTATTACTAGGAATGTGAACATCCCTTGTAATAGAAATAAGGATGACAGGTCCTCTTTATAGAGAGATCTGGGGTCAAAAAGACCTCAAATCTCTTCTTTATCTTTAAAAGCAAAAGATTTAAAAAAAACACAACATTTTTTGGATCGTTTGCTTAAAAAAAAAAAAAAAATGTTTATTTCCACCTTGGACCAGAAGTGACATCATGACATCATTGCTCCAGTCCTCCAAGGCCATAGAGGCGCTCAAAGCTGATCTACCCAAAGGGCTTGGTCATGCTAGTCAGTAAAACCCCAACTGGAATTGTATCCAAAATGAAAAAAAAGAAATAAAAAAAAATGTGGACTTGAAATAAACTTTATTTTAAGACTAGGAACCTGAAAACAATCGTATCAGGACACCACATTTCTAATAAACAAATAACAACAAGAATATTTCTGTCTCAACTTACAGTGGTTGTAAACCTCAGACATGAAATATGAACAAAGCATATCCCTTTATAGTGTGTACTGTCTTCTGTTCACTTCCTCTGCTATCAGCATGAGTTACTTCTAGAAGTTATCCTGACACCAAGAGAAAAATGGTGACAGGGGAGAGACCTCCAGCACACAGCCTGTGATTGACACCCTCATCTCTGTTCCTGTGTGTTATGTGGGGGGGGGGGGGGGGGTCTCGGAACTTTCCTTACTTAGCTCTGCAAAATGTAATTTTAGTTCCCTGCCCCCTTTTTTCTGAACTCTCAGACAAGCTTTAGAATTTAGCACTTTGAACAGATGTAGAGAAGAAAGGGCTGCAGGTAAATAGGTACAACTTATGTAGGAGGATTTTTTTTTCACTTCTGTCTATCACCTGAGGCCAGTCACTATACTGGGTATACTGGGCCGCCGGCCTATTTGAAATTGAGGGCCAGGCGGGAACACTGCTGTTCTGGGAGGACGTCATATGACGTCCACCTGACATGGCCGATGACAGATCGCTGTACCGACCCGCTGCCAGTACAAGGTGACCGTTGTGTCCAATCACAGCAGATCACATGACAGTTGTACACAATGAAAGGCTTTGATTCATGCCTTTCATTGTGTAACTATTGTGACGAGCTCTGTGAATGGTCACAGTCATCACATGGTACAGACAGGGCCAATCACAGCCCATCTGTACCATGTGATTAACTGTGGCCAATCACAGCTGCGGTAATTAAAATAATAAACGCTGAATGAGTCGTTTTCATTCAGAAAAAGGGTTGCTTATAACTGTAAAATGCACTGTATAAGAAACCATAGTGTGTAAAAATAATAATAAAATCCTGATCACTTCCCCAGAGTTGTATAGTGGTACTATGGTAACACTGTATTGCTCTGGTCACTGTATCTAAAAAAAAAAAATTGTAAAAAAAAAAAAAACTAAAAAAAAAAAACACCTTCTAGTTCTCCAGCGAATGGAGCGGGAGGGCTGGTCATTGGAATGTAATGTGTGTCCAAGCATTCTAATGGCACATTTCCAATCTGAATTCCAAAGGGATAATAATAAAGACTTAAAGTAGTCCTGAGACCTCTAAGATAGGATTCCCCCCCCCCCCCCCCCCGAGGGAAAATTTCCTTTCATTCTAATATTCACTAATTACCCTCCTCAACCTTCTCTGTCTGACTGATGAGGGGACAATGACACTCTATGACAGACAAGACTGCTAATTACTAACCCCCC